>JAIGNY010003976.1:910000-1075000 GCA_020152595.1 Chiridota heheva | reverse complement strand
TAAAGTACTTTATTCCGTTATTTGACAACTAGAATTTGAGCATGCATGTTTCTTCATTTATTGCTCATACCAAACATTTGACAACTAGCCACACCTAATTTTTTAGCGTAAATCTTTTTAGTAAGAAACCATGTGTCAATTTAATCCTTATCACAGTCTGTAATAATTGGGAAACAGTTGACGTAATATTTACGAAAAAGGACTGTCACTGATATTTGTCTTCTTTGAGAAAATAAAAACAAGATTAATATATATTACAAATGCAAACAGCCGAAGGCTTTCAATTACTGTTATTTGTTATTCTGAAACAGGAAGACGTTCCCAACGTATCTTCAAGATCAAATGTACAGTTGCTTTGGAGCATAGATGACATCATTATTAACAAAGAGGTAAGAGGTAAAATTGGATAGAATCTGACTCAATTAGATCCGGTTTTTTTCTAACCATTAGGATCCCCCGGTCTCACCGGCCTCTATCTGCATATGATTTGTATGTGATTGGCCTTATATGTTATAAGAATAAGTTAGTGATAACGTTAGCATGTTTGAGGAGACGTCTTAATCAACTTAGAGAAGAAACAAAACATTGTTGGATCTTATGAAATAAAGATGGTTGAAAACACCGCCCTTGAATTAACTGGTAAGCATTGAACTCAAAACGTTGGATGATTTCAACAACATATCTGTGAGACAAGCAAAGGGAAGAAACTACGAATTATATCATCAGTATAAAAGTGCTTTAAGGAACAGATATTCTTTTGCTAGATTATTTTCTACAGTGTTCGTAAGGAACATTGTTAATATTGTAATTTCAAATTTCTAACAAACTTTTATGTTTCATGGTCCTTAATAGATTTGTAAGTAAAGTGTGCTAAAGTGATATTGGATTGCATTTTAAGCAAATCTGATCTGCTTATCATAACATTGCTTAGTGAGTGTTAGGTGTGCTGAATCTATCTTCAAGAAATTACGGATCAGAAATGCCAAAGAGTGTGCGCATTAACACATGAATATTCAAAAGCTGCACGATGACACATTTCCAACCGAATTGACTTTTCATGGCCCTTTGAAGTTTTCTTTGGTTACTTCATTAAAGATCAAATTAAGAAAAAAGAAATATGAATCAAAAATGAGATCTGAGAAATATTTTTGCGTATCATTTGTGCGTATCATGCAGAATCAGACTCGAAGTTTCAATACCTCAACTGTGCGTTTCTCTACACTCACCTTTCAGTCCTACAAAATACTATTGTTATCATTTAATTCGATTAATCTTCTTGATGAAGATAAGAGATCTCTTCATGAACAGAATTAATAACATCTACATTGTTTGAACCGTTTAAATTCATCTTCGAAATCTGGGAGTGAGGTAAAGCGTCATAACTTTAAAAGCTTGCTAGATGTATATCTCTAACCCTAAATAAAGAATAAACTTGAATTCTCATCAGGTGAGTTAATAATTGATTGTCATTAAAATCCCAGTTACAGCCGTATACCGAACAGAATCAAAGGCAATGCTTTGATAAATAAAAGGTTTACAGTGTAATCATTTGTCTCCTAGTGACCTAAATTATCAAATTCAATTTAATTTCAACCAATCATACGAAGATTACAATACCTAATAAAGAATGTAAAAGCAATATCAAGTAATAAATCCACTAACAATACAACAATAAGAAGGTATTAATTATACTCACTGATCATCCGAGTTATCTTGTATATCCCCATTCTGTCCCCTTCACTGTTGAATTCCACTCTCCCCTAAAATCCAAAAATAAATATTTTACTGAAATAGCTAAAACATTTGATGCTCTGAACTAGACAAACATAGGTGTAAAAACTAAGCATCAATCAACTATAGAATTTCAAGCATGACAAATATATTTGAATTAAACTCCATTTAATGAAACATATATTTCAATTACGTTCGTTTGTGAGAGTGATATGGGTTCACATGACTGTGGCAGAAGGTATATAAATTGAACATATACATTACTTTATAACAGCATTAGTACTCACATATCTGAAGTAAATATCACAGGAAGCAAGAGAAGTAAAAATGCCACCAAACGTGTTACATAACACCTGTTCGACAGTTTGTGGTATCTGTCTGACCTGCTGAACGCATTATAACTTTTTATGACATTCTTTCTGACATATTTCACTTCGTGATAGGTAGAGTTGAAAATTATTTATTGCGATTAATGACTGAAATTCTCCAATTTGTGAAGATTTTGTATTTAGCGCAAAAATGAAAATAAATTAAAAAAACACGACGTATGTATCAACAAATGCTTATAATCATTAAATTTATCTAAAAAGGATTCTTGTCAGGAACAAAAGTTTGTAATTCAACGGTCACATTTTGCGTTTACGTGAGCTCCGTTTTTCGTGGGAAAAATCCACCATTCCTAAGGTATACATGCTCTGTAATACAATTTAGCAACCAAAAGTGAGCGTCTTATTTTTTTAAATGAACCTAGTACTCATCATGATAGTGTATTAATAACAATAATAATGATATAATAAGGCTTTACACAAATGCTGTAAAATGGTCAAGTTAAGCGATTTTGATATGTTGATATTTCATGGCTCATAGCATATTTTCTTCCAGTCAAGCTCAGGTTGTTCATACCTGTCTAAAAATCTTAAAAGTCTAAGTCTAGATCTTTAACTTTTATGAAATTGAACTCAAATTGATCTAATTATTTGGAAGAATGGGTCGGTTAAAAGTTGAAACCAGCAAGTTAATGCAGGTACACTCCCGTCACATCTTCTTTACGATCTATTCCGTAATAAGAAAAATATTCACCATGTTTACATCCCTTTCCTTTACTTTTAGGTATATAAACATGCAAAAGAATCTGTATATTAATTTTGAAAGAACTAGCAAATTATGACACCAGCATCAAGTTTCTCTCTAGCTGAGACTAACAATTTAACATAGAAATATGTGAATATATTGATCAATAAACTTCGACAGTTTATAACGAATGGGTGTAAATATGACTTTAAATATTTCTGTACAGAATTTAATTTCTCAGGTTAATAAGTTATGGTTATATCGTGGAGAATGTACTAAAATCGTAGGTTTGTAAATATGGACATTGCATATTTCAGATCCATGCTTATATCTTTTCATTTTCACCGGCTTATGTGTGCGCTATCACTTTGATGTTAGTGTTTATCAATACGTAGGGCCTACTTTTAAGTCGCTTTCTGAAGCAGAAACAATTTTGCATTCAATTTATTTTGATATATTCCATCATAGTTCTCGAACTTGTCTGCTTGTTATGTTATTAATGGTACTCTCTAAGAGCGCAGCTACATATGCAGCTGTCAAAAAATGCATATAAGTCTGTTCTTTACATGTACACCGCATATATAACGGAGAAATAATCTCATCGCCGCCATGTAATCTTACAGTCTTAAGACACCCACGATACAAAAACTTGAATAAGTACTGTAAATATAAAGATTAAAGCATACATTTACAAATCTGTATGCAATGAACATAACAACTTTCTTATTAGGGCCTACTATGTAGTTACTCGGCGACGACCATAGGTTTTGTGGTTCGTGACAGCTTCCAATAATCAAGTCCTTAATCAGTCCGGGAGATCCCTTGACGTTTGGAGTAATAATAAATACACCAAATCTTCGAGCTTCGTATTCATTACATGATCCACGAAGGTCGCCATTTTAACTAGTGAAAATGTTAAGCAAATGTGACTTTAAATGAGAACGCGGGAGGAAGGAGGGGCAGGGGTAGGGGTTCAAAGAAAAACCGACATCAAATGAATATTCATTAGATTTGACCGCGGACCTTTCGATTTCACCGTGGACTTCACGATAAAATAACAAATGATTTACGTTGACGGATTGCTGACCTTTGGACAGTCCTTTCGACACATGATTCTGTGTTGGCTTAGTCATCGCTGATATCGTGTACATGCATCATACGTTACATTACACAAATACTACCGTGCTTTTAGTAAAAATCTCATTGATATAACGTTATCACAAGTTAAAATGGCTGTCTCCATGGATCTTAATGAATACGAAGGGGTATTTTCTTATTGCACCAAAAGCACAGGATTCTCCAGGAACTGCTAAAAAGAAAAACAAGACAAAACTGCAATGGGTCACGATGCCTATTAGTGCGTTAATATAATATTGATACAGTAACGCCTGCGATACATTTTTGCTGGAATATATTTTAAATAAGACAATAAATTAAACCGGTAATTATCATAATTGCAAATGCCATTGAAGATCATAATGAATAATGCCCTATACTCACTTTCAGTTTGGGTTGTCCTATCATGTTCGGTTTCTGTGTTTGGTTACCAGGGACTACAGTATGTGTGAATGTATATTACACTTCTGTATAATTTTTACTTGACCTACAGGCACGGTAAGTTCTGAATAGAGTCAGTACTTTGAGATATTGTAGATTTTTCAAACATTTCTATATTATATCAAAGCATTTTGAAATTTAAGATGTTGATGTCCTACTACTAACTGCAAGGGAAGTTGAAGTATGTTAACGCTGAAAGTTTTGAAATTGGAACGGTTCTGTCTTTCAGTAGTTCAGTTGAACAGTCAATTGAACATGCGTTATGAAAAGAGATTAATGGGTTTCTATTAAAGTTATGCCAATTCTAGTTACTCGTCATTCAGTAGTTTTGCGTCAACTGTTTTTTTTTATGAAGTGGATTGTTTTCATCGTGACTTACAATGTTGCGTTAATGCATGTTAGTTAAAGTACTCGATTAGCGTTCTTAGCAAATTTCTCACAAAAGTGAACACATGATAAGATGGCAAGTCATCAAGATCCAGAGTTTATGGAGTTGTTGTTGTACTTTACAACTTGGAGACAGAAGGACAGGTATATATATGTTAGAACATTTACATCCCTTTCTACACCTAAGATTATATAGAGATGTTTGCAGCCGATTGATAAACCAGTTGTGAAACACTGGTGAATAAAGACCCACCGATGATTGAACCCGAGACCTCTAGCTTACAAAGCTGATGCTATCTCCGCTAGACCACATAGGTCTCTTAAGAAGGATAAGTACTTCTAAAGGTTTGTTCGATAGATCGGGCATACTCATCTCCTTACCCCATTTCCTTCTCCGTCTAGAATGAATAAGTCTTGAGAATGGCATCTAACATATATGGTGGGGTCATAGGTGAGAGTCTAAATGCCTGAATACTGAGAATAAAAGCTTGAATGGCTACAGCCGGTTTGGTTCACTACTTTACGGTGGGATTAGCAAGTAGATATTCATATATTCCTCACCATCTGTTGAAATACAGCATTACAATTTTGTTGTAAAATTACTTAACTAATGGAACTTAATGTTATACCCCGAATCCTTCCAAACAGTATATTGTTGATAATTAAAGACTCTAGTTTACCTTAATTAACTTATATTTAAAAAAATCTAGAAACTAAGAAGCTAAAGATCAAAAGATAGGTTGTTACTGTATTTTTTATAAACCTATCATTTTCACATTTAGTTTGTCTAGTCTTAACACGGGGATGTGCCTAAAAACGTTTGGTCCCAGATATCACACACCTTTACCCATTGTTAGTGAAAGGTAAGCATACGCTGGTACCATGTTGGGCTTGTATGCAAATGTGTTCTATGTTGGTTAAACATTGGCTAAATGTCGCGGCAACAGCGCATCTACGAGTACCCGACCTTCAGCCAACGCTTTCCTACGGAAACGTTGGCACAACTTTGGCTTTGCATTAGCCGTTAAGAATTTTCATGGAATATGTTGACCACAATTCATCCTTCTGCCACATATTTAGCAAATCAGACCAAAAATGGTAATACGTAAATTCGATAACGAATGTTTTGCGTTTAAACCTTATTGGTCAAACATTGTCAACGCTGAATAGGTACCCCTTTCTACACAATAGATCGACCTCTGACGCACCTCTCAGTAAATGCCAAGTCTATTTCAAATTGTATGTTAGACAACTTTTGTCCCGTCTAAACCCGCAAAGGTTCCTGTTTCAAGTACACTTTTTCTGCGTTCAAATCGCCCACATTTACTATGACCACCACACAAGTACAATTCTTTCAAAAACTTCAATGTATCTACTTGGAAGTTACTAACCACATTTACATGTGCGTGGTGTTAAAACTTCCATTAGCGTGGTATTCCTTAGTCTAAGTGGTTAAGCCACACAAACCAGGGAACTGCATTAACGACGGAAATAATTTGACCACACCAAGGATCAGTTTCGAAATCGCTTGTGAGATGTCTCAAGTATTTATTTTAGAAATATCTATAAAGATCTTTCCAAGAATAAAGCTTGTTTTCATTGATATGCTGCCCATGCAGCAGACATTTGATTTAAAAAAAATTGACTTAAAATAAACCTTTGTAAGTCCTTGATAGGTCCTAAATTAAGGAACAAATAGGTTCTTAACTAAGGAACTTTTATATTTGTTAAATGGACATCGCCATTTTATGATATTTCCCATGATGCTTTGTTACACTAACGCTTAAGCCTGATGTAGTGTTATAATTTTTAAATATCTCTGCGAAAAATGTCTTTGCCCCGGTGAAAGTTAAAACTCAGTGATAAACCTTCATTGCTTTCACCTTTAAATATCATCCACTCTCTTTTAAATGTTTACCTCGCCGTTTTTAAAATATTGGGAAAAATCAGGAAGAAAGCTAAGCTTTTATGCACGAAACACTTATTTAAAAAATTTAGATATTTGTCACAGTATAATTTTCGCAAAATCATACAATCTTCATGACAAAATGGTCTCTGGCTTACTCTTTCTGTACATTTTCATCGCAAAATATGAACAAAACGTCTGCTGGACGTCTATTAGCTCAGGTATAAGGTTTCTTAAAATAGAACCTCTCCCACCCAGACTGTTTGTGAAAGATGTGAAAATTGCCTCTTGCTATTGTGAATTAAACCTGTAAACGCCCTTGTTGTTTGTTCGATAAAGGTTTGATAAACGGGGATCACCGCAATCTCTAACCGGGGGATATTTTATTTTTGAGTATTCAATATTCGTTTTCAATATTTCCCACACAATCCACCTAGCATAGATAGCTGGTTCATATAAAGTCTTAAGTATGGAAATAAATCAAATGTTTTATATTATACAGAAGCTGGTAGGGTCTTGATATGGTATGTCATCATTGTGCCAACTGAACATCTAGACTCTTGGATAAGTGAATAACTTTGCAATCACTTAAAAAAAGTCAGAATGATATAATGACGCATTATAATCGATTTATACCTCATTTTCTCTTTCACCTGTAATACAGAGAACACTTTTACAAACTTGTCATTTAACCCCATAAATGTATTTACATGGAGTTTGTTACTTTCCTTCAACCAGTGTTGGAAAAAACTACTTCAAACTGAATTCTACACAGCTTTTCCTTCCTTATTTTCTTATAACGCTTTTTTGGAATATGCTTAAATAATGCTTCCTTGTATCTAATACATGCCACTGATACAATCATATTTATGTATTATGTTCTCATTAAGTAACTAGAACACTTGCACCCTCCTGCTATGTACTTTTACTTCCAATTTACATTGCATTCACGGTAACTTTCTTCAGTTCTTTGCCTATAAATTATCCACTTGATCCTTCTTGATATCCATCTAAAGGGTACGCTGCAGGTAGAAAGAGCATGTTAGTGCGCACTAAAATCCAGTCATGGTTAATCATATTTATGTATTATATTCTCTTCAATTAACTAAAACACTTGCACCCTCCTGCTATGTACTTTTACTTTCAATTTGCATTTGCATTCACGGTTACTTTCTTTATCTATAAGTTATCCACTTGATATTCTTGATATCCATCTAAAGGGTACGCTGCAGGCAGAAAGAGCATGCTAATGCGCACTAAAATCCAATCATTGTTACAATGAATGTCATGTGTAGCATGTTCAACCAATTATACTTATTTTTATGCACTTTACTTGACAAGATGGTAATAGATTAGCATGAATGTACGTGACTCTATGTTAATCAATGTGATGGCACGTACGGAAGTTTTTAATGGTATGTTCGTTTTCGTAATGATCTAATATTAAACAAAATGAACTTAATGCCCTTAATGAACTTAATGCCCTTAATGAACTTCATGCCCTTAATAAACTTCATGCCCTTAATTAATTTAATGCCCTTTTGACATACATTTGAAACGAAACAATAATAAGACAGTAATTTGTTGATAATTATCACCTTGATTTTCTCAAAAACCACGTTGATTTTATGGTCTTTACATTATTTAAGGCAACAGTCGGCTGACCTTTAAATGTAGCATATGTTTTATAGGGCAAAGTCACCTCTAGTTTCCGTTTTGGTATTCTCCTTGCTAGATTTTTTTCTCTACCTGCTCTGTCTCTCTCCTTCTCAAGCATTTTCTTCCATGTCGTCTTATGCAGCCTTTCCACCTTCATATGCCATTCTGATTTCCACCCTGCTTATCTATTTCTCTCCTTGAAACAAGTCCAATCCATTTCCATCTTCCTTGTCTTACTTAATCACTAACTTTTTGTATTTCTGCTATCTTTATTATGCGTTCATTCATCACCATTTGTTGCCATCTGATTTTCAAAATCTTCCTCCAATATTTAAACTGGAAGGTGTCCAACTTCTTTCCATCTCCCTTCGTTAACTGCCATGTTTCACATCCGTATAATAGTACGGACACTACCAACGTCAGTACAACTTGATTTTCACCCTTCTTCCCATGTTTCCAGAACTCCATACCTTACTTAATCTAAGGAACGCTCCTTTGGCTTTAGCAATTATATTGTGAATGTCCTTAGCTCCTCCTCTATCGGCCGTTAGCATTGCTCCAATGTATACAAAGTTCTCTACATCTTCAACTTCCTCAATTTAAATTTTTAGCCTTGCGTTCTTTTGCTATTTACCTTTACACTCTTACACTTCTTATAGTTGAGTTTCAGTCCCCAGCTATAGCGGCTTCTCCCACCAACAGCTCTGTCTAATTTTGCATGTAATCAAGCTTAGATGATCGCAGTCCCATGATTCTTTTATGAACAGTGTTGTCTGCACTTACTTTTGCATTCAGGTCACCCATAATAACTACATTGTCATTTCTATAAAAACCGTCCATTGCTTGTTGTAGCTCCTCATAAAATGCGTCATTCTCATCTTGTGTGGGGCATATACCTGAATCAAGCTCAGCTTGTGGAACTTTGAGTAGAATCTTCCAGTTATGATTATGTTGTTGACTGGGGTCTACTTCATCAGTGACTTGCTAGTTTGACTGGTGAGCATTATGCCCACTCCTCCTTCATGCACCTCTTCATTACCTGAGTATATCAATGTATGGCCTGTCGTTAACCTTTGCTTTCCTGCCCTAGTCAACATGATACTTATACCTAATATCCAACTTGTACTCCATTTCTTTCCCAATTTGCGCTGCAGCCGTTCTGTACATACTCTTCACATTACAATGATCCATTCTTAGCTGGATTTTTGGTTTGACCCCTAGATTCTGTGGGACGAAGGGCTTCCCGAAGGCTTTCATCCAACCTCGTCATTCTGCCATCCTCACTGCTATTGACCGCGACATCTATAAATTCCCCATTATAGAAGTGGTGACGAATGTCTGCCATTTTGAAAATGTCCGCCATGTTTGTTGTGTCCGTGGTTTCATTAATACAATTATTTCTACGGGAGTGGGTTGTTAGCTTCCAGCTAACCCCAACTTGGAAGACCAGAGTTTACAAACTTGGTGTTTTCCATCGCTTCGATGAGTTGTCTTTCCAGGGTAGTGGGCTCATATCCCCATGTTTCATATCAGAGTTTTTATACATCTTATAGATAAGATACCACCAAAGATTAAAACCCATAGCCACTGTCCGTTCTTCTAGCCGCAAGGCTTGAGTGTAACAGTTAGTATCACGTGAAAGTAGGATGGGCTGTGAGGAGAGAGGCGATTATGGGTAGGTAGATTTACATGATTGCCACCTAAATTCAATATGTATTCTAAAAATCACTTTTAGGTCAGGAATTTAACTGAGTACTTTATAAAAAGAAACATCCCTGGCTGAATAGCTTTGTGAAAATAGCATGGGAGGTGCAGTGGCTCAGTGGTTAGGGAGTCATACTCGTATTCAAAAGGTATTTAGTTAGATTCCCGTCGTGGGCGCTGCATTGTAAAATAGAGCAAGACAATTTACTTGCTTCCGTCCACTCAGCTGTAAAATAAGTACCGGCACTGCTGGGGAGCTAATCTGCGATGGACTGGTGGGGAGGGGGAATGCATGTACTCTCATCCGTTTCCACCATGGAAACCGAGGATAAGCATCTTATGGCTCGGATGAATTAAGCTTTATCTAAATAACATAAACAATTCACAAACGAAAGAGAGCCATTTTGGCATTATTTCACGTAGCTATCGTGTGATAGAGGTGACTGTCCACCTGACATATATCTTGAACGGTGAGCATTCTTATTTAGATTGTGGTATAAAAACCTATTCCGCACATTAAGTGTACCAAAACAAGATCTGCGTCATTTAAACTTCTCTTTCATGTTTAATTGGATTCAAGAACACCTTCTAACAACTAGATTGCCAATGAGGTAGTGATCACCTTCCCAATTCTTAATTTAATTACAAACCAAAATTTTGTGTACCAAAATCTTCTACCAAGGTGTACAAAATGGTGTAGCAAAAGTAATAAATCAAATATCATATGACCTAAATTAACTTTAGATAAAACAATGGTGATGTGGTTTGTATCACGTTGGTCTAGGCTAGGTGGAATCGGGGCGCTAGGGTATCACATTGGACATGTCACCACATTGGCCATATCCCTACAAGATGAAAAAGGCAATTTAAGCAATCAAAAGTGTCAATTATAAAGAATATGACTAAATTTCTTCACACTCCATTTGTTCATTAAAATGTAACACATGGAGAAAGGAGAACAACTCGCTCTATGCCTTGCTGTCATAAGTGTAGTACCGCTGCACTTTACGTCTTATGAATAAAATGTACTTCCTTCTATCCACTTCCATTTAAATTGCACGCGCTCCATGACTTTCTTTTTACCATAAGAACAACACAGCTGGCCATGCATCTGTAGTTGGTGCCGCGAGGATAAAGCTTACTTCTCGTATGTTGAAAATTGTACTATTCGTATATAAAACATAGAACCGAATTCATAAGTTATGACAATTAATCTATTCAACTACACTGTGTTCACTATGTTAGGTATTAGAAGAGAAATGTGTTGTAGAAGAAAATATAGAAAGGCAAAGAAAATTCCAACCAATACAGAATGCCATAAGTGTTACTGCAATTACCTTAGAGTACTTTTCTGTATACGGTGTATTTGCAACTTGATACATCTTACTTGCTAAATATAGATTCAGATTTATTGTTATGCAAAAATTTTATGCACACATCACCTCCATCACCAGAATTAAAGGTAAGATCTTTTATAAGCGAGTTACAAAGGGTGCTGGAGAACCAACTCAATGTTTTCACTTCTTTTGAGGCAACACAGTTCTATAAAATAAAATAAATATTCCTTTAAGTTAAGCTTTGTAAACACCAGTGCTGACGATGCTGACACCAGACAGCAGCATACTGATCCAACATTCTCTTCCTGCTACGCAGGGCAGACAATAGCACATTGTGTCGTTGAACTTGTGGTATCAAATGGCTAAGAATTTATTAGATTTTATTATAATATTTCTATATACTAGTGCGATAGTCTCTGCTTACGCGAGACTTTGTGATAAGATATCAAACAATATTTACAGAACAGTTTACATTACAAAAAATCCTTTCAGAATTACTTCCGCTATTTACTATCATAGGAATAAATCCAATGATAGATTAAATAAATGTATGTGCCTAGAATGAGAAAATCGGAGACTGCAAATAATGGCATGATAAGACATGATTTTAGAGAGTACAACATATATGAGCGGTAAAATCCTAGTGTAGTGGTACATCTTTGGCTTGTTAATTTTTTTTTGCTGTTTATTTGTGTGGTGTTACTAACTCTTCTCCTATTTTAGTGTAGGTGTTTGTGTTGAGTGTAGGCTGGTTGAGTGTGGTTAAGTGTAGACTGACTGAGTGTGTGTTCAAGTTTAGGTATTCCTTTTGCTATCGTTGGGCCTATTATTTCCTTTTCAGGTTGTTGCTTTTGGTTTTATGCTTCGAAAAATTATATTGTATTATCATGAAGAATTCTATTTGTTGTGATTGCTGTGTTATGTGGGTTGATTTTCAGGAGTCTGGTGGGACATGTAGTTTTGAGGAAGCTTCGCTTGATAGTTTTGTAATTGTTTGTTCAAAGTGTATAAGGTTGAAGGCTTTGGAGTTGGGATTTTCTGGTTGTAGTTGTATTATTGAAAAGGTTTATGTTAGTGTACAGTGTGCAGACTGAGTTCATTGGTTTAGTTGTGGGTAGTAAAGACGTGTGGTAATGATAGTTCCTTGGGTGAGGAAGACGATAAGGTTTCTGTTGGGGTAGATAGTTTTGGATCAGAATTTGTTGACATGCCTCAAATTGGACTGTCTGTAGATGATGATTGTACATGAACCATTAGTCATGAGGTTGATTAGTCATGAGGTTGATTAGTCATGAGGTTGATTTGTCTAGTAAATTGCCTGTAGATTATGTTAGAGATAAGGTGTTGTGGTAGGGGATTCACTTGTCAGGTATGTTGACACAGAGTTTTGTGGAGTAGATCGTAGTAGCATGATTAGGGTGTGTCTTCCAGAGACTAGGGTTGATGACGATAGTTCACATGTTGAGACTTTATTTATGGGTGAAGATACTGTTGCAATGTCAACTGGTACAAATGATATTTCGAAGAGAAATATTGGTTCTGTTAAGCGTAGTCTCATGGATTTGTTATTAAAGTTGAAGGGCACAGGTTGCAGGGTTCTAGTTGTTGGTCTGTTGCCTTGTAGAGGCAGTTAGTTCATGATATATACGATGAGGTTGATCTATAGTTGGCTAGAAAGTATTTGTCGTCTGTTTGAGCTCGGTTTTGTAAATAAGGCTGAATAAATATTGGCTTAAGTTTGAATCTCGGGTTGATTGGTTCATGAGAGATGGTTTACATTTATCTAGGAAAGGTGCTTGTGTTCTTGCTATGGATATCAATAGGGCAATAAAGGATTTGAGTCCTTTAAACTAGTCAAGAAGTGGGGGAGGGGGGGGGGGCTGGGTGAAAGTATAAACCCCCTGTCATGCATGTTTCTGGGGATAGGTATCGTTATTCTAGTGGTAGAGTTTAGGTTATTCAAATGTTTGAAGCATTTTAAATAAGCGTGATAAGCTGCTGGCTGAAGTTTCAATTAGTAGACCTGATATAATTGGTATTACTGAAAGTTGATTTATAGTGATTCAGAGATACCTATTCCAGGGTTCTCATTTTTCAGACAAGACAGATTTGATACTACCAATGGTACAGGAGGTGATGTTTTATTGTTTGTGAAAGACAGTTTTATTTGTATAGATAGGACTTCAATTTTCTTTGAGCTTTTTGAATTGTCTATGGTGTGAGCTTATTGTAGATGGCGATGTTGGTAGCTCAGTGGTTGTTGCTGTTGTGTATAGATCACCAAATTATGGTCCTGAGAACAATTAGAAATTGCTTGACTGCTTCAAGAAATTTGCTTATGGGAGGTTTATTATTTTTAGGGACTTTCATTTTCCAGACATTAATTGGAATTTTTGTACTCGGTAAATACTTTCTGGAAGTTGTATCCGACTGTATTTTCATCCAGCATGTGTTGTGTTTTCCACGCGTCGTAGAAAATGTTTTGATTTGATTTTCATTAGTGAAGAAAGTATGGTTAGAAATATCCTAAGTTGTGGTAAGGTAGGGTGTAGTGATCATGACCTTATTAGTTTTGATCTGTATTGTTTCACAGAGGCTTCTCCAGCTAATAAACTAATTTTAGACTTTAGTAATGCTGACTTTGCTGCACTTCAGGATGATTTATCAATAGATTGGACTTCTTTGCTTTGTGACTTAGATCCTTCTGAAGCATGGGATGTATTCCGCACTAAAGTTTTTGGAAGGTGTAAATAGGTTTGTTCCATTAAAGAAAGTCTGTAGGCAAAATCGGCCAGTGGATGTCAGAAGAGGTTTTGTGGGCTGTTAGAAAAAAAGGGGAAGTTGTGGCGTTGTTATAAACATAGTGTGTGTCCTGCGGAGCTTGCAAGGTATAAAGATCATGAAAAAGTTCACAAAAGGTTAGATAAGAGATACTAAAGTGTTTTTTGAAAGAAAAACAAAATATTTGTCAAAAGAGGTTAAGGTTATTCCGAAGTCGTTTCATTTCGTTCAAAGCAAAAACCCAAGGAGGTTGTTGGCCCCTGCAGGTATCGATGGTGTTACTATCAATCGTGGTAAGGATATGGCTGAAGTTTTGAATGACTTCTCTTTCCCCCTCCTCTACTTTAGCATCCCTGGGCAGTCTGCAGCTATTTAATAGCACCAAAGATCGGTGTCCCCCAAAGCATCCCAGTCAGAAACCGATGTATATCAGTATTCGTAGCGTACGTTTGATTAAGAAATGTATTGGATTCTAATGCAAATATACACTTTTCCAACCACTATATAATTATCATCAATCATCTATTAATCATCTAATTATTGTAATTGATCATATAATATTGACATATACATTCAAGAGGTTCTGGTGGTTTGAAATATGACTTTTAAAGTTGAAATATTCAAATTTGAATGAACTTTTCAGGACATTCAATTATAAAAGTAAGACTATAATTATTTTTGTTAAGTAATGATTCAATAGGTCCATAGTCCATGTTAAAATGAAGTTTCTCTTATATTGGGAAATGTTTTGAAATAATTTTAGTTGCTTCTAAACTTAAGTTCAAAATTTTACCCCTGTTATTTGATAAGTGCTTGACATATTGATTCTGCGATAGGGAGTCAACATCCTTGTTTAATATGCAGCATTTACTTAAGGAGAAAAATTATTCTTATAGTCAATAGATTATTGATCTCAATCTCAAACATTTCATTATAAAAACTTTGATTGTGAGTACAATGTGAAGCATGGGTGGCGTCCTATTAACATACTGCATATATAATCGTCACACTCTTCTAATTGTCACACAAATTGTTTCTTTTTGTCACACAGTGTACTTAGAATATATATGCACTGGCTAATTCTTGGTAGATTTGCAGTTGCATTAGTTTTGAGATTGGCCATTGACCCTTAAAGAAGAAAATTCATAGTACACCCCGTGTGCCTAGAATTCGGAAGCAGTTCCTTTCCTTTCTGATTTGTAGCTCATAAAAGTGTGCAGAATTCTAAATTCGTGATGAATGACTGGGTACACTGCTTAGTATATGTATGCAGTTCCTTAAATTTCTTTCAAAAATCTCAAGTTACTGAAAAGGATGAGAACGTATTCCTCATTACAAGCTATAACAGTCAGGGAGATCTCCAAAAAATGTGGAACATATATCTCCAAGTAGTTGGAGATAGAAAGCTGAAGAGGCCGCCATTATGCGATATTACCCACATTGCCCTTATGCTGTCCCATTGACTTAGTGTGTGGGTCAAACATAAAACGGTTGGGGAATTTCTTCGAGCCTTCGGTGCCACATAGGATATGAGTATTCGATTACTTTAAGAGTAAAGAAAAACAAAATAGTGTTGCTTCAAGAAATTTCACCGTTTATATTTCGAGAAATTCGGCGCGGAAAATCCTGACCTTGACCTGAATTCATGGATTACTTGCAGTCACGTGACTTTAATGAAGGCGACCACTTACTAAGCCTCTAGGTATATTTGCATGAAGATTAAAGGTAAATTGCGTTGATTATGGGTTCAAGTAGGTGGAACACAAAACAGTTATCTCTAAAAAGTTTAAAATCTGCAACTTATTGGAGATCCCCTGAACTGTATAACAAGCTGATAACCATTGACCCTCGAATAAGAAAATTCATACTACACCTCCGTTACGTATGCGATTCTATATTTCCTTATACTGAATTTTCGTTGTAGTGCACCGTCTGTACTGTATGCGCAAATGTCACTTATACTGATAACTTTGCACTCATGGCATCACAAGCTCGGATTTCTTATCTTAAACATCTTTTGACGTCTAGAGTTCACTAGCCGATTAAAACGATTTTCAGATTTTACGACTTACTGCTGAACAGTCAATCATTCCGAAACAGCTCTTTATTATGTGTTATAGCTCATCAAAGCTTACTGAATTTTCAATACTAAATTTGTGATGAATGACTGCATATACTGCTAATGCAGTTCCGTAAATTTATTTGCATAATCTCAGTCAATAAAAAGAATGAGAATATCTTCTTGCTATTGCTATTGCAAGCTTACAGGAGTATGATCAGACGTTAAGGACTGAAACACATTTCATCAGCATCTGTACCCTTTAAGAATAATGATTGACAATTGAATATTTTACGTAAGAAAATATAAAGGTTTCCCAGTCATGCGTCAAAAATTAGTACAAACTTTTGCATATTGATGCCTTCAAATTCAAATCGGTAGAATATTCAAATTTTAATAAATTTGACTACCTTTTACAAGGATTGTTTATATTTTGAATAATTACAATTTTTTTTTTTTTGGAAATAATTTATCTGTAGGAAGAATAATAAAGTTTATCAATGTATTTATGCTTCTTTCAGTGAACAAGTTTTGTTCTCCCGATCGAGGGATCCTTTACAGAAGTATCCCACAATGCATCTATTTAAATTCAAAGTTTGTTATAGGAATAACATAGGAATCAGACACATTTCGAGCGCGGGGAACTCAACCACTGCGAAGTGTTGAAATTTATCACCACGATTTGAAATAATGGTTTATGAATTATCTTTTTACCGTGCGCTTTTAAAATCACCGTGTGGTTTTCGAGAAATTTAAGAAAAGTGATTTATTATGTGTTACCGTTAGGCAGTTGCGATTTAACAAGATTTTCTGAAATTATGAGAAACAACTTGGGGATTTGTGAAAATTATTTAGCTATAAGTGCGTGATATTAACGAAGTTGTTTTACTTTCGCGAAATTGAACATGAACAAAGCAACCCTTGTTACAAACCGTCAATGAAACGACTGATAAGCGTCTATGACTGAAACTTCGCAATAAAAATGGCGGCTTCCATATATCACTGTAAGCTTAGTGCGCATGCTTCAGTCTCCCGATCGGGGGACTTCTTGAGTTTCCCGATTGGCGAACCGACGAACCGAACTTGTAAAATAAAGTTCATTTGTGCAAAAACGCTGCAAAACCTCTTTTAAAACATGCAGAGTTCTCAACGGAAGCCTTATAAATAATACTTATTTGTAACAAGTTCAAATTTCGAAAATCAGGGCCTGCATATTGTGCAAAAGGCTTAACTTATTTCAGATTTATGGCTGATGACAGTCATAATTATTACTGCCACCAACATGTTAATACGAGGTATGATCAAAGACAGCTAGATCAGCAGCGCTACTCAACATCATATTTACATTATAATGCTTTGGGATTAAAAGGAGAATTTACAAATGGAGAACTTTCAAGTGACGTAATCTTAGCTATGCACATTATATTGCCCAAATTTTGCATAAAACGCTCTAAATGGTAAATTCTAAACCAAATTTCGGTGGGAGTTTGTAGCTATCTATTCAGGTTTTCAAATTCATGTATAACAATGCATTGAAAATTTCCCTCTGGGTTAAAAACGCAATATAAACTTCATAAACCATGCCAGTATAAAAATGTTTTGTTGAAGGCCGAGTGCTATACCTGAAGGGAGGGTTGTAGGGAGTGGATGGACGAGGAAATCATTCTTTGAAAATCTGAAGATATCCATGTCATCAGTTGATATTTAACATTTCAAGTTCCACATTTCAGTTGTATGGTCATATTTTGATAGGTATTACAGAAATTCATGGCAGTTTCAATGTTACGTCTGGTGGACTAGTTTTATTTTTAATTAACTAAAATAAAACACAATGTGCTTGATCAAAACATTAACTTACTGTGCTTTTCTATACTTTGAATAGGCATATTTCTAATTGAGCGCATCCGAACACATACTATTCAATATATCATCCTGGTTACCTGATCACATAAAATATGCAAGTAATGAAACAAAGAACAGCAAATTGAGGGGCGAGATCTAAGAAGCCTCGCATTAAAGCATCAATGGTTACATGACTACTTTACGATCTAATTTCCATGACACCTACTTCTGTTTGATATACTACTATCTGATGTTCCCAGTCTTTACAAATATATAGTCAACGGCACAAAAATAACAAACAATACTAATTATTGATAAATGGCAGATACCAATAGCCCTCATAAGATTTATGATTTAGCTTCAGGAAGAGCAGAGGCTAAAACCAGTGGGCGGTTATTGATAACAAAGAGAAAGTAAAAAAACCCAGATGCACTAGTTATCTATATATCTCACAGCAGCTGTAAAGCAAAATAGAGGCAGAACAATTAAAATTAAATAAATAAGACATAAATATTGATTAGTCACGACAATAGATGTTTTTGAAAACGAATCATATATGAAATATTATAAGTAACGCTCATATAACAAGTTGTAAGAAAAATTGATTGACTTTATGGGGACGTCAAAAGTAAAATTTTGAAAAAAAGAAATAACTCATCATGAATAATGGCCATAAGAGCTAATTAACAATCAGGTGGGATAAGTGATTACAAACCACCCGAGTGATGAATGAGTGCAACATGTTTAGCTTTTGGATAAGATTTGCCATGCCACGTAAATGAACAATACAAATGCGCATTAACAAAAGGTAGTAAAATTTATTGAACATATATGCTTCCTTCGCGAAGGAATTGGTTTTTCGACGATATTCAGTTCATTTGGGCAAAATAAATGGTTTTTCGGCACCCGTTGATTCTTAATAGATTCACTCAATGTTTCCGGGAACGATTGCTTTACAGTTGGGAAGGGTAAAATCCATATACGACCTAAGACGGCTCTTCAGGCCGGTACTTATCCCGGTTCCCAAAGTAACTAACTAAATACATAATAGCCAGTCCATTGCAGGTGAACTTCTTAGAAGTGTTGATACTCGTTGTATAGCTGAGTGGACTAAAGCAAGTATAGTAAAGTGTCTTGCTGTAGGGAACAATTCAGCGCTAACGACGGAAGACGAACCTGGTACCTTTCGCATACAAGCATGACCACTGCACCTTGGGTTGGGATTGGTGCAGAGTCCTGTTTGCATTTAAGTATTAAAGAGTCGGTATGTATTGTATGCACAAAATGAAATAGACAACAATTCTTTGAATTATTTAGCTTGATTTACACGACACACACACACACACACGTAAGAATACATTGCACGATATAATTTGAAATTTTGTATAATTTGAAAATTAGGAGAAACGCGTTTTCAATAACAAATTAGAATAAAAACACTGGCATTCATATAAACCATTACTAACGCTAGATTTACTACTTTATGGTGAAAAATACAATGCATAAAGCAATTGAATGTTTGTATGCTTTGGAATAATCAGACGATGGAAAAACTTCAGACGAAAATGGTTGAAATTATTCAATGTTTACAAAATGTTCGAAGTACTAAACCGTACCATATTTTATTTAAGCGTAATGCAAACAGATATTACACCTCATAATATTTAGGTTGGTAGTCTAGAACAATTACAACAAAGAATTTTTTATCCACCAAAATTTGGAAATTTCCTTCCCCAAAATGAAAATAATTGCAATGAAATTGTATTCCCAACCCTATACCACTTACAAAATATCAAAGACGGGCAATATTTTCTTTACAATACTGCTGAAATATACATCAATGTGATGAATTACATACTGTGAAGAAAATTCCAACTGTTAGCTTCTTCACTCAGCACATAACGAGAAACTAATTCCAGTTACTGAACATGATAATCAGTTCGGGAGATCTCCAAAATGTTAGAGATCTCCAACTTTTTGGAGATGACTGTTTTATGTTCCACCTACTTGAACCCATAATCAACGCATTTTTCCTTTAATCTTTATGTAAATATACCTAGAGGCAAGCCTCTAGGTATATTAAGTAAGTGGTCTCCTTCATTTAAGTCACTTGACTGCAAGTAAACGAAGAATTCAGGTCAAGATCAGGATTTTTTGCGCCGGATTTCTCGAAATCTTAACGGTGAAATTTCTTGAAGCAACACATTTTTTGTTTATTTACTCTTAAAGTAAACGAATACTCATATCCCACGTGGTACCGAAGTCCGCGAACAAATTTCCCAACCATTTTAAGTTTTACCCACACACTAGGTCATGGGAGAGCATATGGGCATTGTGGGTAATATCGCGTAATGGGTGGCCTCCATAGGTTTTCTATCTTCAACTTCTTGGAAATGTTTCATCTCCAACTTTTTGGAGATTTTCCTGACTAATAATGAAATCTTTGAGATGAATTATAGTTTGATATCTTTTAATGGCTAATAAACAAAGGATTTGCGTATAAAGTGAGGTCAAACCTTTTACACATGATTTATTGGAATATCAATGTGTAGATTAAGATCTGGAAATGAAGAAAATACTGCAGCTAATGATCTTTCTACTTGTCAAGAAATTTGTGCTTAGGGTAACCCTGATTTTGAGGTTCTAAAGTGAAAAAACAAAATAGTTTAGTTAACAGCCTCAAATGTTTTAAGAAATATGTTTTTCTGAAGTGATCTAAGGGTTTAAAATTGAAAGCACCGAGGAAATAGAAAGTAGTGTCCTTCACATTATAAAAGGGGAATGACAGAATAATTTCGGTAAGTGCAGTCTTATTAATTCAAATGTGTGTTTTCACCTTTCATTAAAAAAATAAATAATGGAAAACACGTGATCTTTATCATAAAACAAGCACTTTATTTATTTTATAAATGACATTACAGACAAATGTTTCGTTTAGCCAATGGGGCTCACACAGGTTAAATAAAGAAGAGATGCTTAAGTCTGACCTATAATTGATGCTTTTTGACGAAGTAAGATACACAGATGGTGTGAAATCGTACAAAACAATTTTCGTAAGTGAGACACGAATGACAGCTTTGTATCAGCAATATATCCAGATATATTCAGAGAGAATTTTACTCTTAAATTCAACATACTCTTATATTTAGATGAATCTAGGTACATGGACAAGTAGACGGATATGTGTTATCAATATAAAGATCATTACATTATGGGAAGAACATTCTTCAAATCGTAAGAAAATGAAAAATCAAAGAATCAAAAGAATTTTTCCAGCATGCGTAAAAGTGATGATGGATGAACAGAAATATAGCGGTAATTCTTTATATTTCCCAAATTTCTAATATCACCATATCCAACTTCTTCCATTCCAAATATTCAGGGGAAGGAGCGAAAAAAAACTTGCACAATTTATGCTAATTAGGTTTCTAATGGTTAGAATACTGTGAAATGGTGAATTTTAAACTGATTGTGGTAGGACGCTTCGCTGTTTTCATGGATTTTAGTACATTTTAAAGCATTTAAACTCATGAGGTGCAGTGGCTCGGTGGCTAAAGAGTCATGCTTGTATACGAAGGGTACCGTGTTCAATATATATATATATATATATATATATATATATATATATATATATATATATATATATAAAATATATATATACATATATATATATATATATATATATATATATATATATATATATATATATATATATATATATATATATATATATATATATATATATATATATATATATATATATATTTATATATATATATATATATATATATATATATATATATATATATATATATATATATATATATATATATATATATATATATATATATATATATATATATATATATATATATATATATAGTACGTCGCCTAATTGACAACGAAAATGTACCCTTGTTTCATGATAAATCATTAATAGCAGCAGTTAGGAAACTAGCACGAAGCTGCAAAATGGTGTACGAAGCATATTGTTAACTAAGTATGAATTCAGTAACGAAAGTGATACTTGACTTTTACGCACATGTAATTGATAACCTATAGACGTTATGTTGTATACTTGCATTGCCATAAAAACATTGTTTCAATACCATGTTTAGCATCATAGTTTATTCTTTTTGTTATAGAGAGTACGAGAAGCAAATATACTGAGTCTTAAAAGTACGTAAGTACGTAAAAGACATCTTAAATCATATCTTTTGATGAGTGTGACCCTAGGTCAATTATGTTCCCTAAGTTGCAGTAATACTTAAAGAATCCTCGCAAGACAATTTGCCACAATGAAGATAAATTTATACATAATTTTAGATAAACAAATCCATATATTGCTATGGGATAGGAAATGGTTTTCTTCTTCGTGTGCTGTATGTCATTTTTCATCACATAGAAAGATTTATACAAATCGTTTCAGGTCCATTTATCATCGTGTCAGTTCGTAACGACTTAAGCACGTCTGGTTCTCTTCTTTCCAGTGTATCTATGTATGAATTGTCTAATGCTTTATGAAGACTCAAAAGGCACGTCATATATTTGAAATGAACAGGATAAGTATCAATAAACAATTTCCTTTGTTCATTTTAGTTAAGGAAGAATATGCAAAGGCTGTCTCGCTCTCAATTAATGTTATCTTTCGTACAAGAGCCTAAAACTAGACACTTTAAACACACTTACAAAAGATTCAAGGAATATTAATAGCAATAGAACGAAAGCTGCTTCGATAAATGGAGGGCTTATAAGCATTCTAGCCCATTTCGTCTTAGGCCTAATTGCATTTTCATTTTAAAAGTCTTCTTCATAGTCTAAAATGTTTGAAATCTTCTCTAGATCGGTGAGTATTAATCACATATCGCATATGTTTAAAGTAGTTAATAACAATCTCAAAATACATGTTGCATGTTTTGTAATATATATGCACATTTTTTGGCTTTCACAAATTGCTTCACTTCAAACTAGAAAATATTAACTTAAGCAACAGTCATGTTCAGTTAAATTCAAGTTATTCAGTAATAATACTTTGTAATGGGAAATAGGTATGATCTTTGTAGAAGTAACTCTACAAACTTCTGGTAAAATACTTAGAAATGCAAAACATTGGAGAAATCTGAGTGCTAATGATCAAAGGTATCCTTAAAATCAATGATTATTGATGCAATGGGAATGCCATTAGGCAACACTACCTTCAATGCCCCATACTTGTAATGTAAAATTTACATGTTATCGTTCTAAATGTTAAACTTGATGTAAACTTTAAACTGTATGTAAACTTTAAACTGTATATAAACTTATTTTTCTTATGTAAACTTTAAACTGTATGTACACTTTTAACGGTATGCAAACTTTAAACTGTATGTAAACTTTATGTAAACATTAAACTTTATGCAAAGTCAAAATGTGTAATCTTCATGTAATCTATTGTAATAAACATAAAATCAAAATAAATAAGTAAATCTAGACGTTCAAGAGTAGTTTTCTTAGATCTCAGGAAATCGGGGATAAGCACCGGCCCAATGTTTTGTTAATAATCATGTACTAAAAGACAGGAATCTACATTTGGTGAGTTGCATTAAAGTAGCCCAGTTATGTTACATAGGTAATCTTGAAACATACATGCTGTAGACATACTTATATTGTACACATTGTCTTGTATGTGTTATTGAACAGACCGTGTCATAAATTCTGCCACAACTGTAAAATTGCATGTCGATCAATTAGCTGCAGTAACTTGAGGAAATTCATTAAAAAAAAAAAAAGAAAACAGCCGTACGTGTGCGAATACACATATTCATTCATGTCATGTATTAGACACATACATAAGTATTTTAGCTATTCACGAGCTTTGTAAGTAAAATTTCTAACGTCAAAGCAAATCAGCGTGCTTTAAAAATGACAATATGAAACAGTAAGATTAACAATATCACCAGTTCTAGAATTTCAAAATCAAGAGGAATCCGTAAAGTTTTAAGTATTTAGGAAAAAATTGTAATTACAGGGATGTGCAGCTTTAAAATGGCCGACCATGGTATTTAGAATATTATCAAACAATAAATGGTATTGAAATTGACATACAATATTGCAAATTCCCTTATAGTTAAGTCAACTTAAAATGCAATACATTCACAACTGTGAAGAAGATGAAGGTGTAACGTCATTGGTCTACAGTAGATTTCCATTACCAATCTTGTTTTGCAGCTTTGAAATTTGATATAAGAGCCAACTATCACAGTACTTCCATTGGTATTTTCCTATATAACGTACGATGTCGGACCACTGAACCAATCTTTTAAAAACAGATAAAACTTTATTATTACCTTATCGCAGCATATAAACAATGTATAATAATACATAATAATACATTAATTTATATAGAGCTAATTTTGTAAAAACATTCAAAACCGTTTTACATATAAACAAACATTAGGATAAAGAAATGACAACATCAATATATACAAGAGCACAATGAGTCAAGCTGCACAATTAGACGAATGTCCTTTCACCAAAAGTTTTATTTCTAATACGGGGAAAGGGACTCAATAGGGACTTAAAACGAATATCATAGCGGGATGGTTTTTCAACTACCATTACACGAAAATAATTGGGAGCAAGGCCTTTAATGCATTTGAAAACTTGTAAGATAATTTGTATTCAATTCTTTGTTTGACTGGTAACTATTGTACGGAATTCAAAATAGCATTAATGTGGAAAAATTTGGTAATTTGAAAATCAGCCAGGCCATTAAGTATTCTTTGCATTCTGTAAAGTTGATATTCAGGTAGGCCAACAAGAAGTGACTTATAACAAAGGAATAAGTAAGGGTTTTTAAGGAATCTTCATTTAAATATTGCCAATTTAAGTATTGCCAATATATGGCAATAAGGTCAACGCATTTCAACAATCTGCCTAAATGTTATGGTGTATTATTCTGAAGTCCAAAATATTGTAATACAATTTTCTTGCACGTAAAGGTACACTGGTAACCTTTGACATGAGTGTTCAATTCAACTGAAGACCACTGTCATTTCAAAATTTTCCATGAATTGGCAGGAAAGGCGCTCTCACGTTTCGACCCGGAGTGGTCAATGTTGTTTGTGTTTCACGGAAAAACTTGGTGCAAGTTTTTCCCCGCATTAAATATGACATGGTACCTTACAACGGCAATGGTAAGAGATCAAATTGTTGGCCTTAGTTTTTCAATGCTTCTGACCTTATTTTTAATTACCATATATTCAATTTTTGTCTTAAATGTCTTGTTTGTGTTTTACTCTTAGTACTCTTTTATGTGTAGACATTTAACCACACCCCTTCAGAGGGCTTCTGTCTCATTCCTTACCTTATTTAATTCCTATTGCACTCACTTATATTTCATATATTGCAACTTCTTTTTACTCAAAGTCTGTTGCCTTTATTGAGATTTGTTTATTTCAATTTCTTTACTTCTCTCTGTTAATACCGTTGTCAACTCGCAATATATTAACCTGAATGACAATGTAGTTGCGTTGTACCTTTACCCTGCCAATATCTCTGTGTTCTGCATGACGACAAACAAATTGTAATTGGCAAACTTACGCTTCTCTATCTAACAATATTTTTAATTACAAAGCAATAGTGTCTTTTAGTCAAACTTCTTCGATTGTGTTGCCCTTGGCACGGCTATCGTGTCATTTCTTCAAAATACACTTTAACGACTGATATGTGAGAACACAAATTAGCGTCATACCACGATGTGTCGTAAGAATTTTTACAACAAATTATAACGTTATATTCATTCATGCTTGTCAATGTCAAGTTAATTGGTAGTGAAATTTACAGTGGTCCTGGTAATTTTCAATGATCTAATGATTCAGGTCTTTCAAATAACAGGGATTTACTCTTAACGTACTGAATTCTGGCAGGAAAGTATGACGTTACTAAACGACGCATCATAGGAGTAGAAATGCCAATGCAAAAAAGGAATCAAACTGATAATTGTACCTTCTGAATTAGCTGATTGTAGCTTTAAAGAAGCGCCTACTGTTCATGATTTACTGTTCATGAATTTGTCTGTTGAAGCATAGTCGCATGTTTCGAAGACAAACCCATAACTACCCCTATTCATTGTCTTTGCTGTGTCATTATGTTACAGAAAACTTTACAATTAAAAGCGCGTCACAAAGGGTACATCGGGAAACACTAATAGTGTTATGTTTCTTAAAACTATTGAACATTTCGTCTAAACGTAGGATGATAGTGTCAATTTATATAAAAAATACTAATTAGACCATAAAACTAAAAAATACTAATTAGACCATAAAATATTAATTATATATATATATATATATATATATATATATATATATATATATATTTATATATATATATATATATATATATATAAATATATATATATATATATATATATATATATATATATATATATATATATATATATATATATATATATATATATATATATATATATATATATATATATATATATATATATATATATATATATATATATATATATATATATATATATATATATATATATATATATATATATATATATATATATATATATATATATATATATATATATATATATATATATATATATATATACATATATATATATGTATAACTGGTATTTTATGAGAATTTAAGGATTTCGGAGAGAAATAAACATCTTTACGTGAAAATGAAGACGGAAAACGGAAAATACCTTTCTTATAACCTCAGCAAGTTGTCAATTAATGGCACTGACACTAACCAACTAATCCCAACAACCTCAACCAATGAATTGCAATAACTATGAAATTTAAAAGATTAGTTCATAGGTCAAGAAACAAAATGATGAAGAAAGCGTTCAAAAATATTATTCCATTAAGGAAATATTCAAGTTTAAAGCTCTGTCTTATCTGTGTAGAAATGACTGGTGTTATTAGTCTACTATGGAAAGTCGGTGTCTTCATCCTCACATTCTTAACAATTGTTAACGTATTTTTTAGAGACAGTTGATTTAATTTTCGCTATATGAATTATTTTTCCTCTAACTTTCTTTAGGTGGTATATTATAAATAACCTTCCTAGATTCCGTTTTACTACTTTTTTACATATCCCATGGTTTTAAAGCAACAAAATCGTCACAAGAATCACAGGAATTAAGCCACAGGATTCTGAGACGATGACACCAAAACTAGTCTGATTTCAGTCGTTTATGCACAAATGATACCAAACTTTAAACTTAAATAACTCCTTAACAGAAAAAAAAATTGAATACTTTCTTCACTATTTTGTTTCCTTTAGAGTTCTCTTTTATGTTAGATAGACGTACGATAGATAATCTAATCCTTTATCTAAAGGTATACCGCACTTCATATCAAAAAGAAAACATATATGTAAATTTAATTCGTTTAATTCAGTCCATTTAAAAATCAACTTGCCAAGCCTATCTACTTCACCGTATATACAAATTTTGGTATAAAATTTCAATCGCATGATTTACCCCAACAAAACCAATTAAGAAGTACAGAGGTTGAATTATGTGAATATTGCCTAGTTGCCGTGTTATGGTTGAGTAGACTTTAAATAAGAATCAATTTATAATAAGTTTGCATGATAGAGAAGCACTTGAAATTCTATACGAAATTTCTTCTTCAAATATCAAGAAATATTTCTACTTGTCTGTCTTTCCATTCGTCTGCTCAATATATTTTGAATTTATTGACAAATATTCAAAGTTTCATCTCTCAAAAATTGGACATGCAGATATGCTATTTTCACAATACAATAATGAAAAACATTTTGACAACTTTAAATCTGATACACGTACTTTTGACAGCCGATTTAAAGAACAATTGATTAACATAACACTAAAGATTACATAAAGTCTGCGCATTGATATAAAATAAAATAAAATAAAATAGAAAATAAATCCCAATACTAAATTTTCAATTGCGATGGTAAATTTATGGCTCAGTGCATTTTTCAAAATAATTCATTCCAGTCCTGTTGTCGTGTTTCAGTACAATAAACATAACAATTATTCAAAATAACATGTTAGTGCCTAAAGATAAGTTAACTTTTCCCTCCGTCCTTTTCTTGGAAAATATAATCAAGCATAGCTGCCAAACTTGTAAATTTGGAAACTTGCATGTACCTGTGTACTCAAACTGCTAATGGACAAATACACAATTTTCATGTTGTTTAAAATACCAATAAATTTTCCTTCTCAATTTCGTTGGAAGCTTTTACACGGCATTCAAGTCATCGTGTAGAATTTCTTTATGTGCATATCGACATTAAACAACTTGCGAATAATCGTTTTTGTTTCAAACAAGGAATCAAAAAAGATTTTATTTCTAAAGTGTTTTGGAAAGATGAAAACTGCGTTGCCTATGAATTATTTATAAAGTGTAGGAAGAGTTACGTGGAAACGGTATTCATGCCAAATACTGTTTGTTACCCTGTTATTTCAAATTTGCAATTTTAATTTAGAAAATTTCTAAATGCACAAATATGGCGACATATACAAACAACACTATTATGACGAACATTTATAACCAAACAATTGGGAAGGACAAGGAAACAATTTGGGAGATGACAAACATTTAATTCCAGATAGAATATGAAACAGTGTGACAAAGCTGTGGCTTAAACAGTGTGACAAAGCAGTGGCTTAAACAGTGTGACAAAGCTGTGGCTTAAACAGTGTGACAATGCTGTGGCTTAAACAGTGTGACGAAGATGTGGCTTAAACGGAGTAACAACGCTTTGGCTTAAACAGTGTGACAAAGCTGTGGCTTAAAGAGTGTGACAAATCTGTGGCTTAAACAGTGTGACAAAGCTGTGGTTTAAACAGTGTGACAAAGCTGTGGCCTAAACAGTGTGACAAAGCTGTGGCTTAAACAGTGTGACAAAGCTGTGGCAAAGCTGTGGCTTAAATAGTGTGGCAAAGCTGTGGCTTAAACAGTGTGGCAAAGCTGTGGCTTAAACAGTGTGACAAAGCTGTGGCTTAAACAGTGTGACAAAGCTGTGGCTTAAAGAGTGTGGCAAAGCTGTGGCTTAAACAGTGTAACAAAGCTGTGGCCTAAACAGTGTGACAAAGCAGTGGCTTAAACAGTGTGACAAAGCTGTGGCTTAAATAGAGTAACAAAGCTGTGGCTTAAACAGTGTGGCAAAGCTGTGGCTTAAACAGTGTAACAAAGCTGTGGCCTAAACAGTGTGACAAAGCAGTGGCTTAAACAGTGTGACAAAGCTGTGGCTTAAACGGAGTAACAGAGCTGTGGCTTGAACAGTGTGGCAAAGCTGTGGCTTAAACAGTGTGACAAAGCTGTGGCTTAAACAGTGTAACAAAGCTGTGGTTTAAACAGTGTGGAAAGGCTGTGGCTTAAGCAGTGTGACAAAGTTGTGGCTTAAACAGTGTGACAAAGCAGTGGCTTAAACAGTGTGACAAAGCTGTGACTTAAATTCGTTTACCTTGAGTTGTAAGAGGAATAAACTTTATCTCCGTATGGAATTCATCACAGGGCATGGTCCGTTTGTCTCATTTAAGTTATTCTTAAGGGGCTCAAAACTAGAAACCAGTGCATATCGTTATTATGCATAAGCAATCCTTGTGCAAAATGTCAATTGATGGTCATAATATGCATTCATGGTGATTTCTTCTCGTCGCTGCAACGTTCATGACTGTAGGTAGTAGGCTGAGGGGAATTCTCTTGAAGGAAGTTTGAAAGGCACGTATCATTTAAATTGGTAAGTTAATGAGAATTCCATTCTGAACAATGTCCCAAGTGGTCACAGTCCATTTAAACAACAAAAGAGGAAGAATTTGTTGACAAAGGAGCTGTTTGATTTTGTCCTTGGGGGTGAAGTTTTTCATGCATGTTAACCTTAGATTACACAGAAGCATTATATTTCCCACATTTCGCCGATCAATTGAACACTTTTCATCTACTTATTTCAATGATAGATGGATACAATACATCACTCCGTAAAGTAGATCTTACTTCTCAATTGTTTTCCAAAAATAACTGCAAAAATTTGAAGACGAGCACGGAAAGAATATGTTCCCTTTTTAACGTATTATGCGTTGTATTACAACATGAAATTTCCGCTTCTAATTTTATCATTAAAAACATAGTTGGTATGAGCAAGGAAGTAGAAGAGTATGTTTTCTTGTAAGGGATGAACTGTGCGATATACGAAAATTACAATTAAGTTGCTATGTGTATTTCAAGCAAGTGTAAGAATGAGTTTCACATATATATATATATATATATATATATATATATATATATATATATATATATATATATATATATATATATATATATATATATATATATATATATATATATATATATATATATATATATATATATATATATATATATATATATATATATATATATATACATATATATATATACATATATATATATATATATATATATATATATATATATATATATATATATATATATATATATATATATATATATATATATATATATATATATATATATATATATATATATATATATATATATATATATATATATATATATATATATAATATATATATATATATATATATATATATATATATAATATATATATATATATATACATAAATATATATATATATATATATATATATATATATATATATATATATATATATATATATATATATATATATATATATATATATATATATATATATATATATATATATATATATATATATATATATCTTTTAGATGGCAATTCTAAACAAACAGATACGACGACGTGAGTAAGAGATTTTCTTAGCGCTGTATAATGCGGGATAAATATATTTTGTTACTACGAGGTCGTTTCATTATAAAAGATAGGAGTGATGTAAGAATGGGTTTCATATATACCTTAAAAAATATCATTTGATACGTCCAGTGTATTACGTAATCGGCCAGACTTACTTTCATTGTGTTTAGCTATCTTCAAAGTTTTTGAATATTTTCGCTTTGTTCTAAATTGTTGTATGAACCGTAGCGTGAGTTTATATAGTAGTTACTTTGATGACTGAATAAGCTAGATGTCGATTTGACATTCCTGGTTTCACGCTAGGCTACTGCTTTATGATGCCCGAATATATTTTTCCCTTCTCATTCGGTAATAAATATTCAACAAAAGTACAACTTCGTTGTCGGATTGTTGTTTGCTGTATTCATGACGACACATAGGCATCGTGAAGAATGTAAGAAAACTTACATTGGAAAACTTCTACTTTGTAAGCCACCCATCTTTATTTCACTGGTAAAGGTATTTAGTGGTACTGCACAATAAACAATTATTGGAATTTCATCCACCTCCCATAGTTTAAAAAATGCGATAGAAGTTCATAAAATGGATGAAGTCTGTTCAATGTACTGTCTGAATAATATAGACATAGATGAGCAATGGGCAATGACTGCCTCAACAGGTTGATAAAACCCTCGTTTAAGCGTTCCAAATTGTTTTCTGAACAAGGATATCTCCGGCTCCCAAATTGAATAAAATTATGCATTCGCCTGATACAATTTCAATGGAGAAAAGATTTAAGAGTTAGTACTCTATACGACCAAATTGTGCACTATCCCCAACATGGCTATTACTGAAAAAATAAGTATTTGAAAGGGAGACAGCCGTTTTCTACGTGGAGTGTGACGAGCATTGAATGTGGAATTGATTGAACTCAGCTCATGACTGGTCTAACAGGGGTAACGGAAAGGATTCAACTTATTTAACCACCAGCATGTAATTTTCCGAAGCACGTGGGTTTTTTCCGAATAGGCTTTTACTGTCATGTGAGGGGTCGTAAGATGCAACACACATAATTTACTGGGATTCTGGGCTTAACAGCGTTTCCCTTTGAAGATCATAGGGGCACAGCCGCCCTGTCAACGCGATATGTCCAACAATAAAAAGAAAGTTCTTTCCTTTACTTTCAACATGAAAGAACAACGCAATGACATTTGATATCGGTTTCTAACACATCTCAGGAAACGTCCATTTCCGGAATTATTTTGAGATGAAAACTGCAATAATTTCTTTATCAACGAGTCATGTTAGAATAATCTAACTTCGTTGAGAGACATTTCTCTAAAAGCGAGTAATAATAAAATAATCAAATTTCGTTGAAAGACATTTTCTAATGAATACGTTCTCATACTGGAGAATTTAGATCGCTTCTGTGTGGCGTATATCTTTTTATCCCCAGATAAATTAAACATTCCCATACTTTATTCATTAATCATAATAATGGCAAGTTAATGACCCTTATTCAAGTACTTTGATAAATACTTTTGATTAGATGATGGAGCTTTGTACTTTCATCATTTCCATAATGTGCCCTTCTCCAATTCACACTTTCTTAAATGAAGCTTTTTGAAACAAGCAAAAGATGATTTACACCCAGTTAGGAGAAAGCACTCATCCGCAGACAGAGTATGACAGTGATATATCAACATGAAAATTTGTTTTCATGTGTTGATATTATAAGATACGAGTATTGCATTCCAATGCAGATTACGCCATCTTTTAAGAACTCTCTACACTAGTCTCCATATGCGTTATGTATACACTCAATTTGTCAGTAAGTAAAATAGCCTCCAAAATTTGGACTAGCAGATGACAGTGCCCTAAAACAGTGCATATGTATTGATCATGTACCTGGTTCAACACAATTTATCATGTCACTATTATTTATCATTTATCTGGTTCAGCATAAGCTTTAAATCTCAATTATACAGAAAGAAAAAAACCCCATCCAAATGTACCATACCAGAGCTAATAAAATTTGGAATATGTTTCCGAAAACCCTTCTTGATTAACCTCACTGAGTTAGATGATTGACAGCTTTTTCAACCAATCACCGTATGAAATTTGCCTAGCAACACAATCTGGGTAAGTGGGAAAAGTCCCACGCGGTACTGGTACAGTACAGCTAGCTTGCGGCGCGCACTATGCAGTCAATGCAATATACTACATAAAACAAATTTCTGCACATACATACCGACAGACCGAGTAACGACAAGATGGTGAACAAAAATTGCGCCTACGAACCCGTTACGGGCTTTATAAATCCGATTCCCGTTACCCAAAAAACTTAGCAAACTGAATTTTGTTTATTTTTGCTAAAATCTTTTAAGATTTGAAGAAATACCATAACTGGATCAAAACTTGCGGCAGGCCACACTAAACATCTAAATGTCAATGAATGCATTGGTCATACACGATTGCGGATTTGAAGTTTGTTTGCCCCAACTACCGCGTTACTATGGTGGGTGCGGCTTATTTCGTAACTCAGAGACATTAGTTCTTAATAGAGTAAATCTAATTTGATACACTCACGGGACGAGCAACACTGTCAACTGTTAATTCTCTGATATAGTTTAATGAATGTGCAATTTGTGGTGTAGTAAATTTGAGCCAAGTATTAAAGATCTTGCACTCTAAAGTATATAGAATGCATCTCAAAACAGTCTTACAGCGCAAATCCTGCAGTGCATTATTATAAAACAAGGGTAACAATACTTGGTAAACAATTATTACAAATTTACTTCATTGAATGGGATGTAGTAGTTGGTTTTTATTATTCGTTTAATTAATGACAATAAAAAATGTTTTTTCTTACAAATCAATGACTCTACCTAATAGTTTAAATGTTCTCTCTTCTTTACATTGAATCCAAGATTTCTTCTCGGAAGCAAATGAGTTAAATCCCATTAAATTTCAAGGGCTTGTAGAGCCGGTTTCCATGGTGCTAAGCGGTCGAGAGTACTTGACTCCCCTGGACGGGACATCAATCCATTGCAGTATAACTCCCCAACCGAAACTGGTACTCATTTCGTAGCTGAGTGAACTGGAGCACATGAGATACAGTGCCTTGTTTAAGGCTACAACATAATGCCCTGGCTGAGATTCGATCCCAGACCTTGTGAGTGCGAGATCAAGGTCCTAACCACTGGGACTACTGCACTCACAGAGACGGAAGCAAAGACACCCTAAAAGTGATGGCAAACAAATAAACTTGTAATATTCTGTATACGTATGTTGCTCACTTGCTTATGTGTTGTCATTCTGTTACATCCACAAATAGAAAGTTGAGGACCTTTAGATTGCTAATTCGAATAAATATACACTGCCGGATAAATCATCTTAAGGAGACATAATGTCTCACATGATCCTTACTTCATACGATAGAATTAAAAATAACAAATCATTTCACCACGTTTCACTACTCAGAAAGCAATCTAACATATTTTTGTAATTTCTAAAGACATTATTTCTACCACTATGGGAGCAAACAATTTTTATTTCAAAACATGCTGACAATAATGTCATCAATCCAACCCATGTTACGTATTTCTTTATAATATGTCTCACTTTTTCATTCTATTGATGTGCATATGCTGGGTAAATAAAGTGATTTTTAACAAGATTTTTATGAAATTCCATATGCACATATGTCAACTTTAAATGTGAATAATTTGAAATAGGAATAAGCTTTTAATTTGATGTTTTTATTATTAGTTTATATCTAGATTCTCAATCAATTGAAATAAGGAATTTGTCGGAATTTATGTCTCATTTCAGAAACTTGAAGCTAATCCGTGGTCTCAATCAGACAGTGGTAATTAATGAGATCATGGAGTAGCCATGAATACAAGAAAAAGCACCAGGGAAATGATTTATCATTAAATGGAAAGCCATCAATAGACTGATAGATATTGCGGGGAACTACTAGAACAGAAAAAATCGGAATGCGGTGGAATTTCATATCAGAATTCGATGATTTCTCAGAGGGCATTACGTTCATTCTCATCTACCAAATAATACATACAGCTGACGATCAATAGGCAGCCAGATGAACCACAGATAACATGATTGGAACGTGATTATTGCAGTGATTGAACAACGAAGAAAATGCAGTGCATGTAGTTGCTATATAAAGTTTTTTTTGACCAATGGCGAAAAGGTGATATACGCTACAGACAAGTCAAAGCAAGGGACGCGTTCTTTAAACTTAGACTGTTGGATAAGTGTGGCTTCAAACTTAGACTGTTAGATAAGTGTGGCACTTATATAAGGCTAGAAAAGATGCATACATCTCTGCCAAAGACTGCATTACTGTATATATGTAAGATTTGAAAATGGCTATTGGTTTATTGTAATCCACCGTTTTATTATTTTTTTGTTTACAATGAAGGTGGTAGAATAGATTGATATCATGCTTCCCATCAAAGAGGATGTTTTCTTCTCTATAATGAAGAGAATTATTTCAAGCGTGTTTGTTTGTATTTCAGCAGTGGCATGCAGGACTATCTTACAACATTAAATTATGGAAGATCGATGTTTCGTTAAATAATTGAAGTATCTTGATTTACACATCTCTACATGATAGGATTGGCTTACTTGTAATTACTGCTTTGGTTGAAATACATATTTATTTATAATGATATTTTTAATTTATGAGTACATATTTATTTATAGATATAAGGTTTCAAGTTGTTTGTTATTTCTGCTAATTAAAATAAGATTGCTTCAATCCGTTGTTTAAGTATTCGGGTTTGCTCTGCTTATCAATGATATACCTACTCATTAAGGGGCGTTTATTTCAATCACATCTATAACAATCCGTTTATATTTACCCTACAAGGTGAGGCTCGAATCATTTCGAATCAAAGAGGTAGTTGGGTCTTCCTGTTGTTCAATCAAATATATACTGGTTTGATTGTAATCACACCTCTCGTCTCCTACGCTTTTACTGTTAAAATGGCTGATCTGGGTTACATATTTCCTGCCTATCACAGATATTCTTTTACTATTGGATAAAGTTTTTTTTTATTGTGCATGATTTCTTTGCATTTATATTGTTAGGATGACCTTATTACTCGTCAGGAAAATTTGAGATAAAATTAACCTCTCAACCAAGCAGCGTATGAATTTGCCTAGCAACAAAATCTGCGTAACTAAGTGGGCAAAAATCCTACACGGTACTAGTACAGTACAGTTAGTTAACAGCGCGCACTCATGCGCAGTCAATGTGATATGCTGCACATGTGGTGAACAATATTTGCGCTTACGGGTCCGCTACGGGTTTTGTAAATCCGATTCCCATTACCCAGAAAGGTTAGCAAACGGAATATTTTGTTTATTTATTTTGCTAAAAAAGATCCAGAGAAGTGCCATAAATGGATAAATACTTGCGGCAGGCCACATGAACATCCAACCTAGTTACCGCGTTGCTATGGTGGGTGTGGCCCAATAAATTTATATTCGCATTAATTCAAAACCTATTTGATCGGCATGCATCTGACTCTAAAGTAACAAATATCAATCGCACATTTATATTAATGGTATTTTTTTTTATCGTCTTTATACTTGCAAATTTTGAATTAATCTTAATTAATTGCTGATTTAATTATTTGAAGGTAATATATGATTCTGCAAATTTTGACTACAGAATTTTGGTTCTGGAAATTTAAAATAAAAAAAAAACCTTTGAAGACTGCATCTTTGAAGACTTTCAAGCATTCAACTGTGTATCCATTTAACTCAATTCTCAAATCAATCATCCAAATTTTTAAAACGTAACATTTTTCACCATTTAAAAATAAATTGTCAAACTGAGAAACATCTTTTGATATTATGTATTTGTCTTCAGGATGTGTACTGTTGGCAATATACATCTGCTACTTTCAAAATTTAAATTGAAGTGCTCTGTAAAGTGCAAACCAATGAAATTAAATTGATTGGTTGGTTGTTCGACTTCGGCAGTTGAAGCCACTTGTGCCAGATGGTGAGCTATGTAATTTGTGGAGATTTGAAATAGTTGATTTACTTTGAGAGGTAAATCACAGTAGGAAATACAAAAGTATGCAAAACTGAGATTATGTGATGTTGAAATGTTGATAATTCAGAAAAAAACTTAAACATTTGCGTGTTTGACTTTGAATTAAATAAGTTCGGATTAGAGCAATCATTGAATAGATCATTCCTATGGCGACTCAGTTGAGTATATGCCATAGGAATATGGATGATCGTGAGTATTTGATGGCAAAATGGACATGTACGTTCAAAATTATATGAAGTACTTATGGGTACGAGGCAACCGCATGTGTCCAGTGTTCAATTTGTGTGTCAGATTTTGATTCGACACAAAAGATATGCATCTCTGCTTCATCGGTTTGATTAAAGTAACAACCCGACTGTGTCTTATCATAAACAGCTTTGTTTTGTTATTCATTTGAAAAATTAGTGGAAAGGAATCATTGTGCGCTTGTTTTTACATTCGTGTCTTGTTTCTCCACACGAATCATGTGTTCTCAAAACGATTACATTACAAACAAAGAACAAGTCCGTGCCATTATCACGCAAATATGTTTGTGACTGGAATTAAGATCGATGTTGCAAAGCTTATGGTACTGAGTGACATATCAACTCAGATCATTCAGCCTCAACCATGAATACAAACTTTAAGGCACGAAGAATAGCTAGGCAAGAAAAATCACCACGAAATTATGTTTTAAAGCTGTGTAATTGTTCAATATCGTGTTGATTGTAGAGGAAAGGATCTTGTGTCCTCAGCTTGAATTCATGTAATAAAATTCCGAGTAATTTTCCTGGAAGAAGAATAAAATCTCTGATCATTCAGAGGTAAATGTAATTCAACCAAGCATAACATTCAACTGTGTATCCATCACTGATGAAATCGAAGCTTCAATGACATTTAATATTTTACGAATTCTCTTATATTTTCTCACATTTTGATTCACCACAAACGATAGACATCCCTGCTTCATCGATTTGATTAAAGTCACAATCCGAATGCTTCTTATCATAAAGAGTATTCTTCAACGTGCGCAATCAAGCACGACATAATTTCCAGTCCAAGTTCAATCTTTCATTCAATATCTAGTCACATCTACATACACCTACAAATGAGTGATCACGTTTATGTCCATATAACTTTTTACCAAACTCGTATGGTTTCTGTGAAAGTCTCTACGGACATACAAGAGTCGTGTTTTTGATATAATGTTGCAAAACATATTAACTATGTAATTAGATTTTGCAAAAAGGTCATCAAATACTCCTGTTGATATAAGTTTCAGGGGAAATGACGTTAAATGGAAATCAGGCCATGTTTTCTAACATCTAATCTAAGAAATTTTGGAATTACTGCAAAACTGAAAAATGGTCTAGAAGATTTTTTTCGAAATTAATTGCAAGAAAATATATCATAGACAACGTAGAAGAATCTAACGATGTGATTTCACAACTAGTCTGATTTCGTTTCTACACAAAAGAAACAGAACTTAAAACCTAAATATCTCCTTAATTCAATCAGATTTTTGTTATGCTTTCTGCATCATCTTGTTTCCTTTAAAGTCTTCTTTCATGTAAGATGGACTTGCTTGATTAATAATGTAATCCTTTAAATGTGATTTATTTAGCATAACTATATACACATTTCATAGTAAAAATCTTAACACTTACCGAAACTCCGTTGAACTGTGTCTCATTCAATTTTCGTTTCAAAATAAACTTTTCAGCATCCGACAAATTTGAAAAATGAGATAACTTTTTAATTCCTATTGGTTCTATAGATGCATTAATTGCCAGCGCAGCAGCCCAGACCGCATCATACGCGTATGAGGCCGGTACGCTAAACTTGTTCAGATCCATGCCAGCATTCTCTAGAATGAAGTGTCGATAATCTTCTGGGGTCTGTGGAAAGAGTGAAAGAATATGACTCTTTTAGAAGTGAGAAATATGAAAAGCAAATCATATGCGTTTGAAATAAACTAAACGAAATGACATATTATAGTGCAGTAACAGCGGAAATTCGAGATATAAATGCTACTTCTGTAACTGTAGTAAAAATGATTACACTATATATTCTGATGAAGATCTGCTAATAGAGGAGGTTCGAAGTCAATGATAATTTACACCTTGAGATTACAGGCGTCCTGAAGGCGTTTAAATCAAATTTTGTAATAAAATTTGTTAAAAGACGAATGAATGGCTATGTTATATTTAAAATGAACACCCTCAAAGACCCTGACAATCATTTAAAAATATCAACATTATTGATGGTATGTTAAACTTATAGTTTAAAGAGTGAATCTCGTACCTGATACATATTAGTGACGTCATATGGTGTTAATATTTTTACCAATCAGAAACTTTGAATCGTTACGTATGTTTATATACGTATACTATACTATTATAGCTAGTCTTTACATTAAGAATATTTAATTGTGAGTACAGAAAAGCGATATAAATATCATTGACTGAAAGGTTCCTCTATAAAGGAATTATTTGAAGAATATGGTTTGAACATAAGTAATCTCATATAAAACAACAAAATATCGACCTCTAAATTGGTCAAATATTCATAATTGAAGTATCTTTTGGCATCTTTAGTAACGAGGTTTTTGATAATACTAAAAATGTACTCCAAGTCAATCTACCAAACATTAATCAAACCCATTTTGGTAGTGAAATGCATAATCTTTGTCAAACAAATTGGCAGATGTTGAATTTCAAATTCGCAACCTCAACATATATGATTAATAGCACGGATTTAAGACATCATCAATAACTGTTTTTACTCACAATGTTAGCAATAGTGTACATTTCTTTGTTACTAATCACAGAAAATTTAAAAGCGAAGTGTCCCTCTACGGCAGTCAGCATTTGCTCCTCCGAACAGTTGTACCTCGCTAAATCGAAAGGCTTCCACCAATTATCGTTATAATTACCATATATCAACCATACAATATTCTCACCATAAAGTCCGTAATTGTACGCCTGCAAGAAATGTTAGAGAAACACAAAAACTTTAAGAACATCACAAAACAGCAAGTGATTTATCAACATCTCTTCCGTTTGTAATCTGCTACATTTATCTAGTATCTGTACTACTTCAATGAAGATATAATGGTGAGTTTAAATGGACAGATGGACATTTATCATCTGCTTTTCTATTTTCCTGTACCACCTTAATGTGGCGTGTCATGCTAATAAAAAGATTTCAATGACAAGTTTTATCAAGGTGTATCAATATACAGATATATGTTTAAAAATCAACTCACTGCGCAAAATATCTTAACAGCGTCGTATTCGTAGAAATTCCCGACGATGATCCTTGCTCCACTTTTCTGAAATGGAATGAAAATAAAAAGTAATAAATATACATTATTTTCTATTCTACAATCATATTTCAAATTGAAAATGGAATTTTGAGATTAGGTTTCATATGCTTTTAAAATACATTATGAATTGAAATCAAACTAAATTATTCTAAGGTTTTTGTTCTCTACTTAAAGTTTTTGATCATACTTGACCGATTGATTAGCTCAATGGGTAGATCGTCTGCTTTTCAAGGTCGTGGGTTCAAAGCCCGTTCGAGTCATACCAAAGACTTAAGAAAATGGCACCTGCGGCCCTCTCGATTGGTACTCAGCATAAGGGATCAAAGTAGGGTTATACTGAAGTAAGACTTGTGCTACTTTGTTGGCAGTCGCCTTATTGTATTCTGAGTGCTTTAAGCATCATCGTCATCATCATTTACAATTCTAGCCATGTAATCCCTATTTTCTTGAAATCAAAGTTGAAACAATTTTCCGGTTTTTGTTTTGTTTGAGTTGCATCATGTTATAAAATGAATTTTTAAAGGAAAGGTATCGCCTTACTATTAGGAACGCCGCCGTACTATCAACGTCACTTTCGGTTTTTAGTTATCCCTGTTGATTGCGAGAAATCTGCGATTTTACCGATCACACATCTGCCGGACCAAACATAGGGGCCTGCATGTGTTTTCGATAGCATCACGGATTTTTCACAATCAATAAGGAAAAAGACGTCACCAGCACGGCGGCCTTTACTTCTGAATCTATTTATACCTTTCCTTTAATGTTGTAAATTTTTCTACAAGTTCGTCTCCACGTTACAATTACGCATGGTAGTTTATTTTAAACAAGGTTGATTAATCGTGGCCTCCAGAAGAAAACAAGTTCCTCTCAGAAAGAACCTTAAAATGAAGGTTCCTCTCGGGATGTTGTAGCAGTAACTTAAAGATGAGCACGTTTTAACTTGCCTGGAAGATTATGCATTCTCTCTGGAAGAAAACAGCTTTCATCATACTTTTATTGATACCTTTTGAGTTTTCATGAATAATAAAATAGCAATCTTACTTTCAAACTCTCTATCGCACCTCTCAGTGGTAAATCTTGGAAGGAATCTGGATCCTGAGAATTCAAAATTTTGATTCCAGCTGTTTCGCAGTGAAGCAAAAAGTCATATTTTACCTGAAAAGAGAAATGGATCGATTTTCTTATTAATAATCCTAATTTCTCTATAAAAAGTCTTAATCTAATCTTGATTTTTCATAGTTGACGTTTAAATTGCAAAATCAAACTCCAAAATTCAAAATTGGGAGATTCTTATATAAAACGAGTATTTCCTTTAAATTTGAATAAATCTGTGTTGTTGTTGTTGTTATTGTTGTTGTTATTATTATTATTACTATTATTATTATTAATATCATTATCATTATTAATATCATTATTATTATTATTATTATTATTATTATTATTATTATTATTATTATTATTATTATTATTATTATTATTATTATTATTCTTATTATTATTATTATTATTATTATTATTATTATTATTATTGTTATTATTATTATTATTATTATTATTATTATTATCATTTTAATTATCATTATCATTGTCATTGTTATTAATTATTATTATTATTATTATTATTACTATCATTACCATTGTCATTGTTATTATTATCATAATTATTATTACTATCATTACCATTGTCATTGTTATTATCATAATTATTATTACTATCATTACCATTGTCATTGTTATTATTATCATTATTATTATCATATCATCATTATCATTATCATTATCATTATTATTATCATTATCATTATCATTATCATTATTATAATTATTATTATTATTATTATTATTATTATTATCATTATTATTATTATTATTATTATTATTATTATTATTATTATTATTATTATTATTATTATTATTATTATTATTATTATTATTATTATTATTATTATTATTATTATTATTATTATTATCATTGTCATTGTTATTATTATTATCATTGATAATATTATTTTTGGTTTGCTAATGATGACGTTACGTTTCATTTCGTACTTCGAAATTAAAAACAAATTACATATGGGTGAAATGACTTGCCTCTCATGCAAATTGATAATCTGTATTGTTGTTGTTAATATTGTTGCTTTTGCTAATAATGACTTTACGTTTCATTTCGTACCTCCAAAATAAAAACAAATTACATATAGGTGAAACGACTTGGCTCTCATGCAAATTAATAAAGCTCAAAGGCATTCAAGGTTCTGTTTCTATGTATTATGTAACACAAATCAACAATGTATTTCAACAATTAATTTCATCATCGAATAAATCTTTGCTTCAAATTGAATGAGCAAATCCATCTTCTTGGAAGTGAAGGATGTACAGAAACGTTTGAACAACGTTGGTTGAATAGGCAAGTTTAGAAGGAATGTAAATAATGGCGCCTGAGGGTCTGATTACGTACGATATAGTATACTGTCGGGGTTAATTATGATGTATGAATCATTACATTTTAGCTTATGCCTGCATGGCACAATATCTTTATCGGAGCAAGCCAATCTTGTGATCTCCTGGCAGTAACTTACCGAATTAAAAAGGTTGATATTTGTGTGCAAAGTCGATATTGCATCCCAATTCCACATTTTTAAGAACTTTATTCTTGGAATGTTTAAACCATTTGTTGAAGGTATGGTTCGATAGAAATTCCAGTAAACATCATTGCTTAAAGATGGTGTATGAGAGCCGTAAGAAATCTGTAATTTAAGAAGAGAGATGGTGTAGAGTGAAAACCACATCAAACCACTAATTGTTAACATCATTCTTAATCTTAAAATTACATAAAGAACAAAAGTCGTTATCATTACCACCGGCTATTATTATATACTAGATTTGTGTTCCAATACTTAAAGAAAGAATCTTGTCTCAAGAAAAAGCTTGACCCGTCACTAATAAATTCGATGCATAATAGAAACGTCACTTCCACTGCGGTAATTCATTAACTTGTCCTTGATTGTGTAAATATTTCGATCAATCAGAAACGTTGAATTCTCGTGTATTCTTATCTCTACGTTAAGACGATATCTGGCCTTTAAATGACAAAATGAAGCATGGTAGCCCTTAAAGTCCCACTTCTTATCTTCATTGTTTTCAGACGCATAATGTATGACTCTGTTGGCGTATTCGTATCAAATCTATAGAATAATGATTGCCATATTTCGATAGACATACGATTGTGATTATTACACATGTTTGCAATCAAACAAATTGATGTATGTATTATATATGCTGTATATCCAAATGTTGTCAAATTAAGTCAGATATATTGTTAATATAAAAGACATTTTTGTAATACAGATAAATTAATACATTATATATGTTACCAGTTTCGTTTTAATAAAGGTATATGTACGTGTAGCAGCAACTTATGCTACATTGTTTTAAAACTCATGAAAAATGATGAAAAATAGCCACATATTTCATCCAAATCAGTTAAGAATTGACCATTTTAGAGCATTTTTATTTTTAGGCCAAAATATGCACAAAAATATTCTTATGTAAACCTTTTTTTTGGTTTAATTACTAGTCACACATTTGTGAAACATGGAAAGGAATTTTAACCAAACGTTTTTAAGAGTTGACCTTATCCAAAATCTAGCAGAAATAGATTTTTAGGAAGTGAAATTTAGGAAGGAAATATAAAGAATTACATAAAGCTTATCAGCTACCCGCCTGGTCATACATCACAAACTCAACATAAATTATGCATTCACTGAAGATTGCTAAAACTTTAATCAGTCATAATTCAAAACCTATACGTGGTATTGAGAAGACTTAAACACTGTTGCGTTTAGAATTTAATGCTCTTTCTCGTGGGATAAAAAGTCTATAGACCTTCAAGATTGTAATTAAAATTTCAATAATCAAATTTACGAAAAATGTCGATTCAAATTTAAAACGTTATATTACTTATCTACTAGTTTACTTATACCGAGTACTTCCCAAAAGCCATACCTTTCAACCCACGCACTACTGCACACTTATTCACAGGCAAAATTATACACAATTATATTAGGCATACCTGTGGAACTTTCCAGAAGTTCATTACATGTGCGATTGCTTCTGATAGTTCGTTCTTTAAAGCCCCAATCACCATGAGTATATTTGGTTCGAACTCATCTCGGATCTTAAACAAACTGTTAACGACATATCCAGCGTCATTCTGTAAAGAAATGAATATTATATTAGTGTAGTGCATTTTAAAAGCAATATCCATCTTTAAAAACAATTCACCTAGACACGTGACATTTACACAGAAGTATACAAATGTGTTCTTAGGTGAATCTTCTTGTTCTTATAACGGGGACAACCAAAACCTTTACTTTCCATCCACGCACTACTGTACATGGCAAAATTATTTATTGACAAATTATTTCAAACTCACACAACAAATGACTGATGCGCAGTCCTCAGAATAATAAAAAAAAAACTGTATAAAAGTGGTCCTCGTTGTTTTACTGTGCCTTCGTAGTTTGTTACTTTAGTAAATTGTTATGGCCCACGCACTACTTCCGGCAACTAAACCACTATGGCGAAAATGAAATATGAAAATTACAATCAGATTTCAGACAGGAAATAAACGAAGAGTTTGGTTCAGTATTGTCTAATTTCTGATTCACAGCCTTTAAAGTCATCGTTGTGACAATTTACAACTATGTGTGATGAGAATATTTTCGTAAGTTCGATTGTATTCGTATATGTGTAAAGATGCACATTAAAGGAGACATAAAGTCTGACATAATTTTTATTTCATATAATAGAATTGAAAATAACAAATGTGCTGACCAAGTTTCATAACTCCCGAAGCAATGTAACACATTTTTTGTGATTATTAAAACTTTCAAACTACTTCTTTATAGTACTATGGGAGCTGCCATTTTGATTTCAAAACATGCAGATTAGGATGTTATCAACCCAGTGCTCTGTAATGCTTTGTATTTCTTTATAATCTACCTCAAGTTTTCTATCTGATGAAAAATTGTTTTCCTTTTGTAATGGTCAAGGAAATTATTGTGTACACATGAAATTATCAAAACATGCTATTAAAACTTTGTGGCACATCATTTTGGAATAAAACTGAAATCACATTTATAAAGAAATACATTATAATCCTTATGTCTCTATTGGGGAATTTATGTCATCATGCACAATATTTCAATACAGAATTGAACAAAATGGCTTTCCCTATGTGTCGATTTCAAACATGAATAACTTGAGATAGGAATAAGATTTTGACTTGCTGTGTTTGGTAGTTGGTTAAGATTTTTATCCTCTATCATATGAAATAATAATTGTATCAGACTTTATATCTCCTTTAATCAATCACAGGAATCGCGAAGCAATTTTTGAAGTTAAGGGTAGGGGGGGCTGAAGAAGTAAATAATAAAACAAAAGCATCATTATATCAGAAAATCTTCATTTTGGGGCAAATTTCCTTAATTTCCGGGAATTTTTGAACACTTTTCTAAAAATTTCGGTGAATTGTTTGTCAATTTAAGGAAAATTATGTTAATTTTATGCAATTTTCTTTAATTTTAGGAAATCTCGGGCACTTTTCTCAGAATTTATCGACAATTTTAGGACCATTCATGAGCTGCTGAGCAATATTTAAAGTGGAAACAAGTGATCGGAAAGACGAAAGTGCAAAATGAGTTAATTGGTGAATAATTAATCTCTTTGGTTCCTTCAATCCTAAGTTAACCCTCACACACCCTCATCAATAAAAAAAACAGAAGATAATTTCGACGTGATATTGCTACAAATTGTTCAGTTGTTATGAAACATGAAAAACAAATACATGTTACTACGTAAGCGGCGTAGGGAGATATTTGACATTGGGTGGCCAGATTTTTTTTCTTTCTCAAAAAGCAAAAAAATGTATGAATATCTTATCATGGTCCAACACCTATCATTGTAAAGGATGGGGGTGGAGAGTTTGTACAATGATTGGAAATTTTGTTAAAATTTGGCAACATATTCCGAAAATCGAAGCAAATTTCCTGAAAATAAAGAGAATTTCACAATAATTGAAAAAAACTTCTCAAATTTAAATTAAAAACATTTCCCCAAATGTAATATTTGAAAGAGGGAGAGGATTGACAACTTTCTGAAAATGAAGGAAATTTCACACAAAAAAGTGAATCGTAGCTCACGAAAATGAAGAAATGTTACGAAATTTGAAGGAGATTTTCCAAAAAATTACATGCATGGAATCTGCCTCTTTACAATTAATTCGTTAGAACTTTATTTATTTGGTGGCCAAAGTGGTACTTGCCCCCAATAAAATTATGGAAGGGAAGGAGGGGGTTGCCTTGGCTTGCCCGGTTTCTTTGTTAGTTTAGAGTTGTCTTTGTTAGCAGTAATTTGTTTTGCCAACAATATTTACGTTTTCAGTTCTTGTGGCCTTCACTTCTTTTAGAATAATCACATTTTAATCAGATGGGATATTTTATTTGATTCTCAGTGGACATGATCTGTTCTTCATATCTTTTGCAACAGTAATTGTTACAAAATTGCAGGTCATCTTTTTTGTGATTTGCGAAAAAGTGTGAGGGGGGAAGGGGCACGTGCTCCTGGCCCCTCTACTCCGCGACCCATGCAATTTCGTTCATTTCGGCGCAATATCAATCAATTTTTGGAAAATTTTCTTCAATTTGGGGATTTTTAGACAATTTTTTTGGATTATAAGAAAACATTTGTCAATTTTGGGGAATTTGTAGACAACTTTGACCAACCTTTCAAATAATTATACCAAATTGTTCTTCTTACCTTTCTTCAGCCTTTATTTTGGGGAAATTTTCTTTGAATTTAAAAAAATTTCGTTCATTTATGGCACTTTTCTCAACATTTCGGTGAACTATTTGTCAATATTAGGAAAATGTTTGGCAATTTTCCAAACTTTTTGTTAATTTGAAGGCAATTTTCTTCAATTTTTCGGATTTTTTAATTCAATTTTCCTAAAAATGTATTGACATATTTAACCACTGCATTCATATTATCATTATTTTCTTTTTGCCTCTCTATAGAAAAAATGTAGGGGGTGGGCTTAAAGCCCCCCAGCCCCCTCGTTTCAGCGGTCTCTGAATCACTGCTAGAAATGTCTTAAGAAGAAGTGCAATTAGTCAATGCAAACCACGCTTTGATTTGCGCTCTGACATTAAATTCTCAGGTGTTGGAAGAACCTTTATAAACTGAGTAATAAACCTGTCAAAAGTGAAATAATATCGTACTTTTCTTTGAGAGAAAGAAAAAAGAAACGTATATGTGTAAAAAAAGGTGCTTTTGATGGTTTATGAAAATGTTTTCAGCATTACGCTCACTGAGCTTGCACATCGAAAGAAAACAACACAATTCAAATGAAAGAATTGCGTTTGCTATTGACCTAATTTTCTCAAATTTCTTTCAGATATTAGATAATAATTATACACTCCCATCGACTTTCGAAACAAATGTCGTTTGTATTTCAAAATACTCAACATAAATAATCACAATGTAAGCGTTGTTAGACTCATTATTTTCAGTGTCGAATTAAGCACTTGACGTTTACACTAGGATACCTTATTCAACGCTTTTACGTTAAACATGCATTGTAAAATTCTCTCCATGTTAAATTACACAGGTTTGAAAAGAATTTCTCCAATTCTCTTCTCGCAAGTCAACTAGTAATATATCATGGGAACTTTCAATTTGTAGTGAACAACATCAAATCGAAGTGGAATTCTCCTTAGGCTTGCTTAACCCATTTTTGTGTCTGCGTCTTCATTATATGTGGTCAGATAGTGTACTGATACTCCTTTCATATACGTAAATGCTGCGGAATTTTTGGAAACTTTTATCTTTCGTCAAGGTTCTTTCAAAATATTAGTTTTCTTCTGTATTTTGTTTGCAATGCAAGTAGTTGTGATATAAATCGCCGTATGACTCTTATTATTAACTTGCTTTAGGAAAAGTTTCGATCTAAAAATCAAGATATCTGGTAACTTGTGCGGGTGAAAGAACAAAATAAATTTAAATACTTTAAGAATATTGGACAAGATTGGGCCTTACATTGGGTCTTGCAATTCTTCGTTTCCTTTCAAAACTGATGAAAAGCGACAGGGAAAAAAATATCGCAAATTTTCCATGAAAAATTAAAACTCCAACTTGAACATATACACCAACATATAACTTGAACAAGTGATAGATATAATGCACAGACTAGTCAATAATCGTCATATAAAAGGTACTTATAAAATATCATTAATACTCGACATCCAAATATAACTTCCCATATGTAGTCTCATAATGTGTTTAATTAATTGAATCGAATTAATATAAATTACCTCCAAGACTTTCTTTGCAATATCAAAGTCTGAAAGCTTCCAAAAAGAACAATTTGTCTTCAGTATATTCGATATTAATAGGTGGCTTTTAATATACTTTATATCATGCTTTTATCATTTAGCAAAATATAAAATGTCGAATATTGAATTATGAGTCTACGTAGTGGTTTTGTAACCTTACAACCTATAGGGATATATGATTGTATTAAATTCGCGCTCTTATGAACTTCTTCGCAATATGCTGTTTTCCTAACAAAATAGGAATTTTGCCCTTAAAGGGGATATAAAGTCTGAAATCATCTTTACTTTATATGATATAATTAAAATCAAAAATAACAAATTTGTCTCATTTTTTCAAAACTTTTAGTGTCATAGCTCTTCAAGCAATTATTGAAAACTTTAATGCTACTATGAGAGCCGCCACATTTATTTTAAAACATGAAGAAAATGATGTCAACAGGACATTGTAATGATTTGTGTTTCTTTGCAATTCATCTCAAGTTTTCTAGCTGATGAAAAATTGTTTTCCTTTTGTAAGAGTCAAGGATATTCATGTGTACAGATGAAATTATCATAACATACTGTTAAAACTTTGTCATATTTTGGATTTGTTTTAATACAATTTATAAAGAATTTTGTTTAATTTTTGTCCCTGATAGGGCAATAGTTTTATCATACACAAGATTTCAATAAAGAATTGAAAATGACAGCCTCCATGTGGAAACTGCAAATATTACCTTTAATATCCCTTAACAAAGCATCATGTTTTCTATCTTTATAAATTAATACAATTTATAAATATAATTCTTGTCTCTGTTCGGGAAATAGTTTTATCATACACAAGATTTCAATAAAGAATTGAAAATGGCAGCCTCCATGTGGCAACTTCAAAATTACCTTTAATATCCCTTAACAGAGCATCATGTTTGTATCAAAAGGACCTGTCAGAATGTCCTGATCAGAATGGGTAAAAATGAGGCTTGAATCAGCAATCACGATGATCTATACGTCGAGATGTAATAAAATGCTCTATGATTTTCATGTCTCATTGCTTACATTTTGAATTCATTTCAATTAAATATTCCATGTGTGTTACATAAAATAAGGAGTATCTTAAATGGTCTAAAACTATCAATTAACTCTCAAAAATTATGTCCAGTTGACTTCAAAACTAAACACAACATCATGTTTTCTATCAAAGGACCTGTCTGATATTCCTGATCAGAATGGATCCAAAATGAGGCTTGAATCAGCAATCACGATGACGTCGAGATGTAATAAAGTGCTCTATGAATTTTATGTTTTATTGCGTACATTTTGAATTCATGTCATGTAAATATTCCATATACAAGGAGTATCATAAATGGTCTATCAAAATAGTATTAATCAACTCTCAAAAATTATGTTCAGTTGACATCGAAATTGCAGATGGTATAGGAATTTTCTTATTTCATTTGATCTCATTGTCACTGGAAAACATCTGTTATAAAATTAGAACAAAACAGCTGTAGGGCTAGAAATATCTGAATATTTGTCGATTATGAAACACATTATTATATGTATTGAAGTTAAAACTTTCATTTCAGGATAAAATGGGATCAATAAACGTTACAAAATTCAACGTGAGGCTAAGAGTATTTTTAAATATACAATACATAATATAATATTAAAGAACACATTTTTCACACAGTTCATCATATTTACAAGAAAATACTTAATAATCTTGCTGTTCAGAAAATAATCTGGTTATTTTGGCTACTTATTCTGGAAATATATATAGCATTAACTTATATATGCAACAAATATTGTAAGGAATATTTATAAAAGGAAATCTTTTCGTCTGTAGTGTCACTTTTTCAATGTTTTGAAACAATCACTTAAAACCAAACTGATGCAAGCAAATCATATACTGTAAGTCACTTTATATAAAAAGAACTGGACACTTAACAGCAACATCTTTTAAAACCGAAAATTTTATCTTATCACGTGCTTGAATTTAGAAACCAATCCTTTGAGACAATTCCGTTTTAGCACGATCTCCCATGTTGTGCAATCAAACCCTTAGAATTCAAACACCATACAATTTGAAATGAAACTTAATACACCAGTTTTCTTATAATAAAAGCCTTTGGCCATAAACATTGTTTTAGTCAATGTTTTGTTGTTCTTCTAACTGATATTTATTATACATTGGTAGGTTGCTATTCAATAGCCTTCTTGTTCACTTGTTTCAGACTGTAAACTTCAATACATTATTTTTCCCTTCTAGATATACAATTTTTATTTTACTTATGATACCATCGTTCCATAGGGGCTTTGGTCTCATAATTTTGTTGTTTTCCTTTGTTCTCATAATTTCTTTGTTTATCTTATATGATGATTAGTATTTGTTTCACAGCTTATACAAAATTCTTTGCAATTTGAATTCCAAAGACAAATGCTTTTAGGCAAAAATAACACAAAATTAGTGTGGATTTAACTTTTTAACTTTGATATATAAGAGCAATTTCTTACTTTATAAATTTAGCTTTCTTTATCTACCTTTACAGTGATACAAAATTTTGTTCTGGTAGTTAACATTGGGAGAGATTTAATCTGACCGTAGTTACAAAAGCTAAATTTAAAAATCCAATGTAGTATTTGGATTTCATTCCTAAAAATCTCTGTTTTCATAGCTTACGCCATTCTGTTGAAGACAAATTATAACGACAATTGGGAAAACATTTCAGATTAATCAGGGCTATTACTTACCATATATCCACCATAACTTATATACCAAAATCACCCAAATGGGATTTTCTCTTTAACTTGCATACGTACACTATAATTTGTGTACGTGCGATACCTTGTATACATGGAATTTACACCTTTAATTCATATGGTTTAATTTTAAGAAACACATTTAAAAGTATTTTATAAAGAGTAGGTAAATATCACTGACCTCAGTAAAACACAATCAACTGATTTTAAACTGCCAGTGAAAGAGAGTTCATTCAAGTATGCAATTGTTTAGTTTTTAGCCTTTTTGTTCTTTGTTCACCAAGCCCCACTATTCGTATGTTTTCACGTATCATCCGCAAAGTAACGAAAAGTGGCCTTGATGGCTTAATCGTCGCTCACCTGGAACATGCAGCTATAAAATATTAGTGCTGAATTAAAAGGAAAGTTTCCTAAGAATAATTTTAAGAGGTTAGACTGTTGAACTCTTATAATCGTAATCTCCTTCTAATCAGTCGCAATATACCTTTTCAAACCGAGCTTAGCCGAACGCAATTTCTTCCTTACTTCAATCAATCAACTGATGCGGGGAATTTTCCCTTTGTTACGCAACCAATCAGCTGCAGTTGCTTGAGGAAGCTTTGTAAGCAAGGCGCAAACAAGGCGCACGCATATTATATTCATATATAAAGCACGTATGGTGAGCATTTGAAAGCATACGCTTAAGAATCCCCCAGTATTTGATTGGTCGACAAGATCTGCTCCTCACTAGTATACCATTTATCCCTTGTGGGCACGTGAATGTTAGTCATGTGACATTATTTAATTCGTTTTCCGGAAATTGTCGATTCAGATTTATCGCGAAGATTGGTATGGGGATATATACTTCAAAATATACTTTGATACTAACTCAATATTAATCAAAACAATTTGCATTATTTAATTCGTTTTCGGGAAATTGTCGATTCAGATTTATCGCGAAGATTGGTATGGGGATATATACTTCAAAATATACTTTGATACTAACTCAATATTAATCAAAACAATTTGCATTATTTAATTTTTTCGGGAAATTGTCGATTCAGATTTATCGCGAAGATTGGTATGGGGATATATACAAAATATACTTTGATACTAACTCAATATTAATCAAAACAATTTGCATTATTTAATTCGTTTTCGGGAAATTGTCGATTCAGATTTATCGCGAAGATTGGTATGGGGATATATACTTCAAAATATACTTTGATACTAACTCAATATTAATCAAAACAATTTGCATTATTTAATTCTTTTCGGAAATTGTCGATTCAGATTTATCGCGAAGATTGGTATGGGGATATATACTTCAAAATATACTTTGATATTAACTCAATATTGATCAAAGCAATAGACAGTTTCAACATAAGGATATTGAACTATTCCTCCATCCCTTTCTCTAGACCCACGTAGACGAGATAGGCAAAATGGTCATTTTTAGATACTCGAAACTTAAGTAGATGGGTTAAAAGCTGAAAAATCTGAATGAAAAGATAGACAACTGATGACATTATTGCTACAGGATACCGGATATATCCGTTTCTTAAGTTATTCTTCTCATCTCAGGTAAACGTAATATAATGTGTTTAAGAGTTGAAGAAATACATCTGAATGTTTCTGCAAAATGTACCTTTTTTTCGGAATACAAAATTATTACTTAACATTTGACGAAAAATAAAACAGTATACAGTTAAGGTGACCTTAGTGTGCTAAATTTGAATCATATGTAATTCTCTATCTACAAATAGAATGTTAAAACCTATTCGACCTCTCTTGACAAAAGGCTTGATACACATGTGTCAATCTTTTAAGCTTTAGAATCCAGTAAACAATAAAATCAGTTCGTTCTGACTGATATACTAGCAAATGCAAACTTGCTTTTTAGGTTTCAGTTTTTAAAGGTCAAGAAGGGGAAAAGCTTTCAAAAGGATATCATCACCAACCTGTGGGAATGCTTAAGAGCCAAAAGGAATTGTTGTGAACAAATAAAAGGCAAGAAGAAAACCGAGATTTTAGTCTGATTATAAAGCATTTCCAATCAAAACAAAACATTTATTTCTGCCCAAAGAGATTTTTCGTTCTCATAATCTATATTCCTCAGGAAATGTGATAAACTTTTCTTTTGTTGTTGTTTAATTTTTTAACCTTTTTAAGATTGAGGGGCCTTGTATTGGTTACAGGGCAGTTATAAAATTAGCATGAGCGGTAAGTTCAATAAAATCTTGAAAGCTTTTACAAGAGATATTTATTCTTGTGCAATTATGTATACAAGGAATTTATTTTAAATAAAATTCTGCGTATCGATACTATTTACTGTCAAATTAGCAATCACAATTGTTGAAGTGCCATGTTTCAGTAATGTTAAACATTTCTTTAAAGACCCTGGGTGACAATACGAATGTATCGTTTTGCTGCAATACCAGTCGGTATTTTATCTATCCATTATAACATATTAACATTTAGAGGCTTCATGCCACGGCGCTTGAACGTATTTAACTTGTTACAACAGATTTTTGAAAACAACCCAACTTTCAGATAAGGTTGCCTTCAAATGATTCCTCTGACTCAGATTTGTAGCATAGAAGTGAAGTGTTCTGTTTGTATTGCTCGGCACTTCGCCCGGTGCAACCACTTAAGGCGCGACATGTCACCAACCAGGACTATGCTCAGCGGGAACCGCTGAAGGCGCGACATGTCACCAACCACATTATTACTCTGCTCTGGCCTGTTAATGCCGAGCGCCAGACGTCAGGTTCCATTTTTTAAAATTAGTTTTTGGCATAACCCGACCCAGGATTGAACCCGGGCCTCCCGGCTGAAAGGCGGACGCTCTAACAATTGAGCCAACCAGTCTCGGCTAAGGGTTTTTAAAACGTTTTACTTTTTAGGGTTTTTTAAACTTGAGAACTGAACTTATTATCTTTATGAATAATGGAAAATACTAAAAGAACCAGCTAAAATAATGAGAATATATTATGTTAATCATACTTAGCTCTTATATCGCTTTCGAATGATATTGTTTTGTTGAAAGCGTTTACAATATACAATGTTACACAGCGCAAGCTGGAAATAACCTTTAATATTAAACGGTTCTGATCCCTAATGGTGGACCACTAAATAAGATTGCAAATAGACTCCATGTTTGATATGTCATGAGCTAGAATGAGCTGATAGGCTTCTGGCGGATATTCTATCAAATTTGGACTTAAAAACAGAGCATTTTGTTCGAAATTGTAACCGTTTCTGAGTGATGACCGAAGAATTGAATAAATATGGACACTTGCAAAAATTATGACATAATATGTTGGATGCAAGCTGACGTTCTTAGTGGTTCAGCCTTGTGCTAAATTGTGTTGCATTGTTTCTCAACTTGTATGAATTTTGTTCTTCATTTTTTTGTTACAGATGAATACAAATTACATGTACTAAGAAACATGGAGGGTTGATGTTCATACAAATTTGCTTTTTTCCCTTAAATGAATAAGGCTGAAAATAAAAGAAACTGTAACACTCTCAGTTATATACCTATGAAGACTTTGTAATACATGGTCACTGTACTGAATGCATCAAGAGGATATGGGTATATGGGTATACAGACCTCCGTGGTGTAGTGGTTAGTGCTTTGTCCTCTCACCCAAACGTCCCGGATTCAAATCCCGGTGGGTCTGCAACTAGTGATTTCACAACTGGTTATCAAAGGCCGTGGCCGTCTTGATAAAATGTCCAGCACTGGATGCTTTCGGGACGTTAAACCTTGCTATGCTATGCTATATGATGATGCAACAAATAACAATACTATAACTATGACGAATCGTCTGTGACAAATTGTTCCGTTTGGTAGATATTGCATTTGTAAAGTCAAAAGGACTGACGTCGAAAGTCTACAGTACATGGGTTAAGATGGTCTGCAGTAGATGATCTACAGCATACCGTCTACAGTAGATGTTGCAAAGTAGAAGAATTTCGTCACATTTTCATTTGCTTTACAATTGCTAAGACATTTTATTACAAATTTTGTTGTTGAATTGTTTTGTGTTAGAAAATCACTGATGAATACATCACTAAACTATGGTAATGTTCTCTCGTGTGATATCCTATGGTTTTATTTCGCAAACTTTCTGAAAAAATAAACAAAATGTACATAGATCTACAAAGAATGAAAGAAGAATTAATAAAAATAAGTCAACGATGTTTTTGCATTATCTTTCCTATAAGATTTCCATATTTGATCTCTTAACTAATCCTTTAGTTATTGAAATGACTGAGGTGCTGTAGGTGCTTCGCAAAAAAATATCTTGAAAATTATGATTTTCTTCAAATACAACTTAGTTAAGATATGATTCTTAATTCTCAAAACCTGAATAATTTTATCCTCTAAGGATAATTTGTGTCAGTGTTAATTTGGCATGAATTTTACATGAACAAGAACGTATACTTTTCCCAAAGGAGCATCAACGTTTTGACCATGAGATAACAGGAACTATCGGACATTTTCAAAAGAAAATAGTGCCGTTATCATTACAGATATATAATCAGGTAACAACAACATGAGCTTAAATGGTTTGAAATATTCTATAAACAAAAAAAAGGAAATTAGCGAAAAGTCCTATCAAAATTGGTTGAAAATTGACCATTTTACAGCATTTTAAAACTTAGATACCTTATTCGCAAATTGCGCAATATTTTGTGACTTTGTAATGGTGATCGTGACATGGACAATTGCTTAATGCTTTTGGTCCTTCCCTCAAATATTTTGAATCGGATAAGCTGGCGATCTTAGTCAGGAAAGTGGATACTGTTATATACTTGACCAAGATTTAGCAGTAGAATGCAAATTGATACATTTTTATATTTGAAATTTACATTAAAGAAAACAAATTACATTAAAGAATTTTAGCTGTATTCCTGTTAATACATCATCACTTTTGCGCTTGCTGGAAGTTTTTAACAGATTTCACTTATCGGAACTTAAACACTATGTGAGCATTTAAGGATTGTTCTGTTCAGAATGTAATCTAATAGTCGCTACTTATCCATATACCTTTAAATGTAGTTTGACAGTGAAGGCATCTGGGGTCCTTTTTTGATGAACAAGGAACGTCGTTTTCGATGAGTGCAAAACAAAATCATGAAAACACATTTCGAACAGTCGCTTCTCTTAAAAGATTGTTTTTAAATTAGAAAGATGATTATATAATTTCTTTCTTTCTTTGTGTCGTGTAATTAGATTTGGTTTCTTTTAAATATTTTCATATTATATCGATCTTCCTTCGCAAGTTATGATGATATGGTTGTTTCTTTCTCTATTTGTTTTCCTTTGGCTGCATTGTTGAAATGATTAGGCCGTATTTCTTAATGTCTATTTGAGCGTAATTTCTGTTTCACGTATCTCTTGGCTGATTGAACACTTTTCATCATCCTATTTTTCTACAATATTGTCAATTAAAACTTCCAAAGCATTATTATAGGTTTTTATTCCTAGCGGTAGAGAAGTTAATAAAAAGACAGTTAGTACTCAAAATCAATGTAAGAATATGATTCCGATTATAAAGCAAATTGATTGATAAGTAAATTGCAAATGAGAATTTGAATGATGAAATTCACTATGAGTAAATTATTCATTTCTTTATTTTCGTATTAAATATAAAACTGTATATTTTAAAATGTGTCTAGCTAAAGTGTCTAGTTTTTTGGAATCTACTAAACTGAAGACCTTGAACTCTGGTATAGCCTACAAATAAAGTTTCTCTTCGCCAAGTAACACACTTATAGGTTTAAGAAATTTTCCTTCAATGAATGATCAGAGATACCTGGGGCATAATCAATACGAATTACAAATGTACATCTAATAAGCTTGTGGTTCATTGCGTTAGTCTTTCAATCTTAAAATTGGAGTAGCAATTAACCAAATGACACTAACACATCTCATTAATTGTGTTTTCTGATTTATAGAAAAAAATCTCCTACTTTAACGATCTTGGTGTTTACATATCAAATATTCGCTGAGTGCTTTTATGAAAAACTTTCGTTATTGTCCTCCAGTAATAATATTGTTTGTTATATTTAGGACACACAACTTTATTCTAAGAAAGGTTAATTGGCGAAAAATCACGAAGGAAGTATAATTATACATCCAAAATTATCATTACTGTAATGCATGTATTCAAGCAAAAATTCATACTATTTTATCTAATTTTACAAACTCTTTCAATGTATTTCGAATTAGTTGAGGCAGTTGATTGGGTTAACCTGATTTGAAAGCTTACTTTGCGTCATTACTTTGACAACAGAGCTTTTTTGTTTTCATTTTTGTCAAAATTTAACAAATTCTGTTGTTACCTTTAAGTGTCGGTGATTAGTCTATATTTTAGGCATTCTGTTTTGATAGCTTAAAGATATGGGTTACTCGAACAATTTCAGCTTTATTTATTGTAATTACTCATCTAAATGAAAAATTATAAGAAAAATGCTGCAGATTGACTGGAGATTGATTTGTCATACCAGCACTGTCACAATTTATCATTTATCTGATCTCTTGTAATCATCTTGACTCTTCCACCGAAATAAACTTTTCCACTCACTTTTGCTCCACATGTCTTACATAGGGTTTTGATCAACCTTTCCTACGCACCTAAATGAAACCTCTTCAGCTGCTTATGCCTCATTAGCCACTGTTTCCGATTAACTTACACCCGCGCTTCTTTCCAACCAAGTACTTTTGCCTTCCCTCAACACTTGAGCTTTTGATGCAAAAGGGAACTTTTTTGTGCGCAGAGAGCAAAAACTTTACGATGTGGCTGTTATTTGTTGTTGTTCTTAGAACTAGCAGTTGGGCATTATTGGTTCCTTGGGATGTGAGATTAACTGCCTTGGTTTAAAGAGCTATAGACATATAGCAACAACTTGGACTTTATTGGAAGAAACTATGATATAAACCATGGAAATAGGCTATAAACCATGAAAATAGGCTATAAACCATGAAAGTAGACTATAAACTATAAAACAAAGGCTATAAACCGTAAAAACAATAGGCTATAAACCATGAAAATAGGCTATAAACTATGAAAATAATCTATAAACCATGAAAATAGGCTATAAACCATGAAGATATGATACAAACCACTAAAACTCAAAATAAATCATCAAATTGACTGTTTTACAGCATTTTGAATTTTAGAGCCGTATTATAATGTCTTATGCAAATTCTATTGTAATTTTGTAACATCACAACAACAAAACTTATTGATTTTCTTATGTTGATCCATTGTTTTAAAATTCTTCACCACCGTTTTTTGAATGTCCAGGAGCAGTTCAATATGACTAAGAGATTTTTATTTTCCGTCATACCCGGAGGAGAGAAGAAAGTCTAAAGATTTCCAGTGACTGAAATTTAGGGCAAAATTTGAAAGAACTTATATTAAAGACTTTGAGCTTCCCTCTCTTTCATACGTCACAACTTGATTTGTCATAACTCTGAAACTACGGGTCCATATACCTTGAGGTAGTTGCGATAGATGCAAGAGTGTGTGTGTTGCACATAAGTTACTGCCGATAATCTAGACTTTTCGCTGCAAGCAAACAAAAATATAAAAACGATAGTGAAGAAAGAGAAAACGAAAGCAGGTAAGAAAACCGTAGACACTACACAAGTTTAATTATGATTTTAGTGTCCATAAATATTGCGAGAAGTCGTTTATTTTCTCCGTAAAGTACCGAATTACCAATCAAGGTTAGTTTCTTTTCAAATTATAAATATCAACTTTAAATGTTTTACAAACTCTTGGAGTGCCTGAAGATATGAACATATATCGATGAAACTTTTACCAATTTAAAGTAAAGGAAAGCTACAGGAAATGCAAGCTGTCACCTTCCACACCTCCCGAACATCTCATTAAGAGCGAAGAAACTGAACAGATATATTACAACAACAAAATTCAAAGAATTTCAAGTTATCACCAAAATCTCTCTACGTTAGTTAATAAACAATTGCCAATAAATCAAATCTGTAAAAGGCTTATACATTATTTGAAACAAAAGAATACCATTTCAGCATCAAGTATTCTTTTTCGCTTGAAATATGTTTCTGCAAGCGGTTTTGATCAAGCAGTAAATCACAGACTATAATTGTCTGCTTTCGCAAATTAAAGGCTAACTCGAAAGGCGCATTGGATAATGAAGTATTTATCAAATGGATGATAAACATCTCAAAGAAACTGGACATAATCCCGAGGATTTGTGTTAATTATTCCAACCTCAGGCATGGGTCATTACTTCTACTTTCATTGTAATGCGTTATCGCCCACAATTTAAGGTTCTTCTTGTCATTCTATTTCTGTATTTCACTTTTAGGCTTATAGGAAAGCACACGTATGTCACAATGACTTGTTTTCAGTGTTTACCTGACGAATTTTCCAGGATGGAAAGTAGATGAACACCGGGTTAGCACCCTGCTCTTTGCGAGAAGTGTTCAGAGAACCAGGCAGGAGGTAAAACTCCTACCATCGGGACCGACGGCCTTACGTCCCCTGCGAAGAGCGCCACCCACCCATTGGCCACTTTTCACAAAGGTCGGGGGAGAAGGTGTGATGCAGAAGACAAGCCTCTGCGCTTGATGTCAGTGTATATCCTTTCTGCATATCTGTGGAAAAATCGCTGGTTAAATCGCTGTTGGACTTGAACCTGGGACCTTTAGCATTTCAGTCATACGAGCTACCTGCCTTTCTTCAAATGCCACCTGAGTCTGAGTTACTAAGCTACTCCATTGAACAGATAAGGTTTTGATATACGTTACGTAACCTCCAATGTTTACTGAAAATGAAAGAGGTTGATTATCATTTCAAAGGAGAATTCATTTGAAAATGAATAATCTTGATACGTCTTTTGCTAACAATGCTACTAAATATTATCAAATTTACACAATCTTGGCACGATTATTGGAAATTGTTTAACGAGTGTGCTCGATGAGTGAATATTTTTGCATTCAACAATGATAATAAATGCAACGTGAGAATTTAAAATAAAGTGGCAAAAACCAAAGCCCTCACTCAGTTATCGATGCAGCGCTCCTTAAATATGTGTATAAATCATATATTTATACGTGGGTGTTCGTTTTGGAGTTCAATAGGATTTTTGTTTGTCCCACAGGGACGAAAATCTTTCTAAATATACATAAGGAAGATTTATCTGAGACAAGTTTGTTCTGAGTTATTGTAACCTACAGCCATATGCATTACTTTTTGGTCAGTTGTGTGATCGTATGCAATTTACACACTTATTGCATTTTACAGCAACCACTACGCACATATCCCAAGTTGCAATCAATGGTGGTCACGAGATAATCATTTAATACCATAAGATACACTGGTGGTTTTAACCGCTAATTTATATTTCTTTTCAGGCAATGACAGATTATAGAAACATAACAAATGTGATAACTACCTGTTTTCCTGTAATCAATTTTAGGTTTTTTCATCTCATCTGAACAATCATTATCTCATATTTTATGTGTTAGTTATTTCCACAGTCTTCGATCTCCCATTTAGGAGATCAAAGCATGGAAAGTAAACGGATTTAAACTGTTTTAAAAATATGCAGCCGTTAGGTAATTGTAAAATGTTTTAATTTTTGTATTGCTTTAAGTGATGGATAATGCGTTAAGTTATCATGCCTTGTTGTGGACAATGAATTAAACATCTTCTGAGCGGAGACCAGCAAGAATGTTTTCTTAATATCAGTTTAAAACAAAACCCTGGTGAAAAAAATATTTGAGCTGACGCAATTGAAGAAAATATTTTTAGATTCAAATAACAACAACAAAATTTAAAACATTTGCTAACAAAACCTTTGTGAACAAGAAATAGCAATTAAAAAAAATATTTTTAGATTCAAGAAACAAAAACAAAATTTGAAACATTTGCACTTGTATTACCTATTTTAGAAAGGGCCCAGAGCTTATTATTATGTTGAAATGGAAATTTTCGAAATTAGAAAACTGTACCATGGGTAATGGTTGCGATATATCTCCTGATCGGGCGTGCACTGGACTGTTTAATTTACAATAGATCTAGATATATGTCGCCTTTGCGCACTGATATCTTAAGTGTATTTCAATATAATAATTTTGTATGATAATCTAAAGCTCTCGATTTTCAGAAGATTTATTAACAGATTTCTGCTGAGATTATTTAAATTGTCTATAAATTTGAATAACAACGCTTTGAATTAGAACATTAAAACGTTTGATATCATAATACTTCGATTGATATAGCAATTTTTGCTTAGTCCACAAAGCGCCACAAAGCGCTGAACCTTTTCTTGTTACAATAACAAATACAAGGAAGGCCTTTGGATCTACTTTATCAATTCCATTCGAAGAAAAATATTTAAGAGAGGTTGCAAATACATGATTATGCGGAAATTAAAATAACGTATACTTAAATATGTGAACACCATATATCAAGATATCCTGATGGACAGTTGTCGGTGGTAATTAGAAGTTTCTCTTACATAGATTGGAAGAAGTCTATATCAGTTTATATTAGTCTGTATATCGTTATAGAAGACAAAGTCTCAATAGGCTAGAAGAAACGTACAATCCTTTTTCCAAAACCTAAAAGTGCCGGACGCAAAATATTTTTAGATTACTAAAATTATATCAAATATTTTTAGATTATCATAGTTTCTCTTCGTTTTGCAACGCAACCATGCAATTGGTCATGGTAGTCATAGACATATAAAGTTTCTTATAAACATAGAATTTCACTGGAAACAAGTAATACGATAACATTTCTGACAAAGATTAGAAGTATATAACTGATGACATACATGATCTAATTGCATTCGTGTACCAGTAATAGGTGTTACTTTATACTTATTTATATACATATGGTGTAAGTGAGCATCCTCTGCACTGTTTAAAGAGATATTAATGCAAAAATACTAATCTTGGGGATTAAATTTTATCATTAATAATAATTCATACATTGGATGCATAGTTTATGTTTGTAAAAAGGTTAATCACTATTACAGTTTCTGTCCGTACAAAGCAAAAATCTCATAGTATATTCTAAAGTTAATTTTTATCATACAAGCGAAATAAAGATCATGGATAATCCAACTAATTTGTGTACGCCTACTCACCAGTTACGTAGTTAACGTGTTAAAGTGTATATACCTAGCTTAGGTTATTTAGAGAAAAAGTGAACATTACAATCAAGAAAATTGCCCGCAAGGGTCAAGTTTTTCAAACTTAACTTTTGCGTTTTGCGTATAATTTTTTAAGGGATATTATTGATAAAGTCATTGATTATAATTGCCCGGGGGCCCAGTTCCACATGTGAGGTATATGTATATGTGCGCCCGAGCAAGTGCCTTTTTTCAGGACTTTCGTAGAGCAGGTATCAAAAAACCCAGTTCTGTCAGACTGCAGGTCTGAAAAATGACATATTTTCATACTTCAGGTGTCAAACATTGTTTAAATTTAAACTGCAGGTATCAGAAAGTCACACATTTTCGTAGTACAAGTATATAAAAAAAATTGTTGCTCTCATACTGCAGTTACCAACAAAAGAAAAACTCATACTGCAGGTATGATTTTGAATTCCTGGGTGTCACCTACCTACCACTGAAGCATGGAACAGCAACCCTCGGGTACAATCATAATTCACTTTAAATTGTTCAATAATAATCCTCACGATGACGATTATTTTTCTATTCTAAAACAGCTGAATTAGATCCTTTCTATGAATTAAAATCACTGTAGAGATTGTGCACAAATATGCATATTCCCAAGACATCAAATTCTTAACGTCATCTTACACATACTCTACAATCTTGTGTTAAACGTTTCCAAAATATTTATTACCCCGTCAGCCCGTGTATAAGTTAAATGCTTGTTCAGAAAAATAGTTTATTCACCTGTAGCATTTGACGTAATACACTTTCTTGAATGCTAATACTCTGAAATTTCGTGCAAAAAAAAATTACAAACGAAGATGTTTTCTTGATAATATTAAAAGGACTGACGTGACTGTTGTTCTGTCATTCTAAAATATCAACCTTGTTTTCTTGTAAACAAAAACTAAAAATTTTAACTTAATGCTGGCGTTTTCACGTTTCAAGGACTATACGAGAGTTTCGGTTGGAAATGGTGTGACGTCTCTCTCTTCATGCCATCTTAACAGTTAATTGTGTACGATCAATTAATTGATATCCGCAAGGAATTATCAGCCTAGTGTAAAAAAAAACTTAAGATGCTTAGTACATCTTTTTGTGTCAAATGTGATTTTGTATGCATAATAATGTCAAAAGTAAGTTATTTTTTCTTATAAGGCTGAGACAAAAAACAATTATATTGGGCTATTCTAAGGAATTTTCAAGTGGTAACGGTAACTTTTATGATCTCCATATTGTTCATTTTTGTTTCTGAAATATTTTCCTACGAGATGAAAAGATTGAAAAAACGTTCAAACGGTATGAAATCAAAGCCTTTGATTCGAGCGAAAAAAGGATTATTTGTACAAATAATACTATGCAGAAGGAAAACAAATATATTACAAAAATATGCATTTCACTAAAATGATTTATTCACCCAAAAACATATTTTACCTAAAAACTTTATAAATTTATCTTTTGTATTCAAAATGTTGTTATCTATTGGTCTCCCAAGTCCAACTATAACTCTTTGACAAAGTTAAATACGGTCAAGTTAAATACTTTAAGTGATGTGCGAGAGTTTTCGTTGGAAAAGACAAGGCGTTAATTTCTTCATTTAGTCCAGAAGAGTGGGATAACTTTGTACGGGCAATTATCTGATCTTGATTCGTATGTAAAGAGAAAACAGAAAAACTGTAAAACGTTTCAAAATAATTATTACTCATAATTTTAAACTTTTAAGTTAAAACTTCTGTCTTCTCAGAAAGACAGTTTTTTTCACATGTAATGTTTGACGTATATTCGACAAATATTCTGAAATTTTGTGTAAACAAAATATACAAACGAAGATGTTTTCTCAATTGCTTTAATTTTTTTTGTTCTGTCATGCTTTCTTGTGAAATATCAACCTTGTTTTCTTGCATAACACTGTCAAAAGTAAATTTTCTAGTCTCATAACGCTGAGACAAAAGAATATATCGGGTTCGTTCTTATTTTAGGCAATTTTCATGTATTAAATTTAATGATCTTCATATTGTTCATTTTTGTTCCTGAAATATTGTCTTAAGAGATTCAAAGATTAAGAAAACGTTTAAACGGTATAATGTTAAAGCCTTCGATTCTGACAAAAAAAAAAGGTATTTCTACAAATTATATTATGCAGAAGGAAGAAAGATATATTAGAAACATGTACATTTTACTTAAATGATTTCGTCACCCAAAAACATATTTTACTTCCAAGTCTATTTTTTATATTCAAGTGTACGTTCAGAGATATTGTTATCTATTGATCTCCCAAGTTCAACAATAGACAAATCTCTGACAAAGTTAAATACGGAATACGGTCAAGTTCAATACTTTTTATTGGAAAGAACAAGGTGTTAATTTCTTCACTTAGTCAAGTAGAAGATCCTGTTGGATAACTATCTATGGGCAATTTACTTATCTTCGTATGTAAAGAGAGAAAACAGAAACTAATTATAACTATTGACCAAAGCTTGTTAGTCATTATCAATTATTTTAAATAAACATGTATCAACATTTTTCACCTTTTCTTCAATTTCAACTTTATTATCACTTTTTTTTGAATTTTTAGTTTATACATCTGTTTATTATTGAATATATTAAATAGTTTGTTCTCTGCTTGTTTTACCTTCCACATTTGTACTGTCCCGCTAAAAAATTGATATATGTAATGACACAAAGACAAGTGAAAAATCGAAATCGTACGTGTGATTATCATACAGATGAAACGAAAAAAGGTGTTGGCTTTAAACCCTTTTATGTTAATACGTGAGAAAGTATCATACAATATTCAATACATAATATTACTAACAATAAGTATTTTTGGGAAAAATGTTTAGAAATATTGAAAATTCAATGAATGGGTTATAGTATTCCTAGATGCCAGTCAGTTCAGGAGAAGCCCTCAATTCAGGACTTTGCCTCTAAAATAGCAAGCTTGCAAAACCGTGGTAATTTTTACGCCACAATTTATGCACTAGCATAAAAATAAGGTAAAGATGACCCAAAATTGTATCATATATAACTTTGGTAACATAATAGACTAATTTGTATGTAAAATTGATACCAAAATTGAACAAACTATCCATTCAATGAATTAAATATTGTGTAAATTTTTCCCGCAAAAATTAACCTACACAATAAAAAAAATTCTCTCAATATCTACAAATTGGAGCTGCAAACTTAAAAAATAGTCTGGATAAGGTTTTGGGAATCGAAGTTGAGACTACAAATTTGTATACTTTTTTACATTTGGAATTTTAATTTCACATATATCAATAATCTATGTTAGACTCGTATTGTGTCATGGGAAATGATCATCAACGGCGGCCCCCATAGCCAGCAAAACCCTAGATCGAGGGCTTATATTAAACCCTCGTTCTAGGGCATTTGTTAGTGATCAGGCTTAGCGTAAAAGGTGAAAATATTGATAATGGTGTACTGAGTTTAAATCTTTAAAGCTCGTTCTGGGACAATGGCGACGCTTTGCTTTGCATGGATCATCCTATTGTAAGCAGAGCACCATAGAAACGAAGATGGATGGGTACCGAGGAGTTGGATCTGTAACTAAATGGTACTTTAATCCTGATTCCAAACGCTCTCAGTCTATAAAATTATGCCCCTTGAATCTGTGTCTAGTTGAAGATACCTTCATCAATCAAGTACAGAACGAATGTCAAAAACAGATGCGAAACTAATGCAATAACCTTTAACAGGCACTGCGTGTAACAAGAAGTCGGCCGATGGTTGATGATAAATGGACCATTACTTGTTTAATCTTGACGTTCGTTGAGTATAGATATAGCTGAAAGAAAAACGGTTACCTAAGACGAAATGTGAGTATTGCCACCAAAGTTCTCACGCGAATATAACACGTTTGGAAATGTTAGGGAGTTGTTGAATTCCTAATAGTTTCAAGAGTTTTAGAATGTAAAAGAAAATTTTGCTTTCAAATCGATAACGGTTGCTGCACTCGTACATCTGATACTAGAGTCCTTAACCTATTTAATTACTTTTCCATTATGAGTACATGTAGTATATAGTGTGTGAAAAGAAAAGCATTTTGTTCGTGTGCCCAAGAGCCATCAAATTTAAATTTCGTTTATTTTGAGTAGTTGCTTCAACGAATACACATCACGTTTTATACCGAAAATGAGCGCTAAACTTTTGAAGCCTTTCGTTGAATTTTCTTTCAACAGTTTACATTTGTGTGTATGCTTATTTAATTGCCCAATTTGAAACGACGAAATGTTTGTATTTAAAAGAAGTGTAACACATTCAGCAATACTACGTGCCCATTTGTAGCTAAGGCGCAGTTGTTTAAACGAATTGCTCTAAAAAATTCTCAATCTCTCAAAATCTCAATCTCTCAAAATGTTTGTAGGAAACCTTGTAAAATAAGTATACGAATAAAAAGCTTTTCCTGATCTCTTTAGTTGTAAGGCTTTCTTATGTTGATTCTCTGAATCAGATAAACCGAGGGGCATATCACGTTTCAATTTTCTCACTTCAAAGATATAGTTTTCAACTTTGCTATTACTTCATATTTCAAGCGAGAGAAGTATGATATTAAAGCAATCCAGGAGTGTCGAATACCCAGCAGCGGAAAATAAGATTCAGTCCCAACAGACTGACAGATTCAATGCTTTAAGTATGGAAGTAACATGGGATTAAAAATACGTTACAAAATTATGACACGACATATTTCATCAGGATTGCAATCCAGGCTCATTTTACATGAAAACTTTAATTTGGAGATGAATATTTTTGTGATTGCGGTTAAGATGAAATACACGCTTGCAGCTTAAACGGAAGTAATTTTGTTGGCTTTTCTGTTTCTGCTGAACTATACCCTGAGTTGGTAACACGTCATCTTCAGCACAGAAACATATACTAATAAAGTACTTAGATAGGAAATCTCGTCTCAATCACTTTCTTCGTACAGTGTGCTATTCGAAGTGCATTGTGTGAATTAGTTTTATACTAGCCCCACAATTAACGTCTCTGAAATACGAAATCAGCCACACCCACCATAGCAACGCGGTAACTAGGTGGGGCAAACAATCCTCGAATCCGCCATCGTGCTATACCAATGCATTGACATGTAAATGTTCGTGAGGCCTGCCGCAAGCTTTGATATCATTTATGGCACTTCTCCGGATCTTTAGAGTTTTTGGCAAATGGGATCAAAAAAATCCAGTTTGCTAACTGCTCTGGGCAACAGCAATCATATTTACAAAGCCCGCAGCGGGCCCGTAAGCGCAATTGTTGTTCACCATTTTGCCGTCACTCAGTCTGTGTGCAGAAAATTGTTTTGTACAGTAAATTACATTGACTACACGAGCGTGCGCCGCTAGCTAGCTGTACTATACTAGTACCGCGTAGGATGTTTGCCCCACTTAGTTACGCAAAGTTTGTCGCTAGGTAAATTCATGAGGTGATTGGTTAACAAAAAATGCCAATTATCTTAGGCTCATAAAGCCGGTGCTTTTCCTCAGTGTCCGTGACGCAAGCGAATGAGAGTACAAGACTACCCATGGACGGAAAGCCAGTCCATCGCAGCTTAACACCCCAGCTTTGCGGGTACTCATTTTACAGCTGAGTAGACTGAAGCAAGTAGAGTAAAGTGTCTTGCTCAAGAATACAATGCAGTGCTCACGACGGAAACCCGGTAACTGTTGAATACGAGCTTGACCCCTTGACCTTAACCACTGCACCTCAGTGTAGTGGGTCAGTCTTGATATATCTTTATTAGCCCCAAAATAACCACCACAAACAAAAAACATCATAAGCGTCAAACGCAAAATCAGCCCAGAATGTAACAACACTTTTGTATTTTAAGTCTTCAAATTAATCAAATTAATTATGTTATCAGTCAAAAAGATGTTGAGTGGGAGGTTATTAGAGCAAGGGCCCTTAATACGTCGAAAACGGTGAGTGAAAATAATCAAATCTAAGTTTAAGCCGATCAAAGTTTGCAAAGTTTTTGATATGTTTGTGATGTATGAACGGAAAGGCAGCTTAAAATCTGGATATATTTCTCCCTCATCAGAGTCTTTGAAATCAAAGAGAGTGTACTTTACGCTGAGATTTTGATTGAGGTGTCAGAATCAGCTACCCTTTTTCAAAACAATTATGGTTTAAGATTTTTAAACAGGAATTTCAGAAGAAACTAGAGACGTATATTATTCATATATAATCAATTTCCTTCACTAATCACCTGTAAATCCGATACATACTAGATACGTCACTTCTACGGCGGTAATTAATTGGCTTGTCGGTAATTGTGTATATTTTTCAACCAATCAGAAATGTCGTATGTATTGTACTGTTTTTCCCCCCCTCTTCTCTACCTTGTTTACTGATAGCTGGCCTTTAAGTATAATTTAATTCGCCTATGAATTTAGAGTCGTCACATAGGAGCGGCGGCACGCGTCCCCGTTTATTCTAGATTACGTGATCTCACTAAAGACGATAGATCTTGATATAAAAAGCAGTTATTTCCATACTTGAAAGCTATTTAAGTGTCCCTCCATTTTTTCGTAACTGTTTTGCCCGACAACTAATTTTCTTTATCGACAGAAATTAAGAATATTTAGTAACACATGAATGCTGGTACAGTACATTAGAAAGTCCAAACTTTTCGATCTTTGATCCTCATATTGATTGGTATCATGAAATCATATCATAGGCCTCCGAGAGATAAGTAGGGTATGCTGCAACGATAACGCTTATAAAAGACGTCGTTTTTAAAATGGTACCTCACTGAAATGTACTGCAAAATATCATTCAATGATTACGAAAATGAAATATTTATACTATTAGACACACAATGACACTGATTTTTACACAAAAACAGTATTTACCGGTTTAACCCCGAAATATTACGAAATATATCTGCCAATTGCGTGCCACAAGTTCAATCGCACCGACGGGGTTGTATAGAGCGTCAAGATTTTGTGTCAAATATCGAGGTTAAGCCAGTACATTTTTGTGAAGTACCATATTTGAAAACGTCCTCCATAGGCTGTTACGTTGTAGCACACCCTTAGGCGTATGTTTCGTAGGTCTATATATACTTGACTGGTGGTTATTGAGGACGTAAAATGGGTATATATAAAATGACATGAGAGGACACAATTACAAACAAGTGTGTGACGAAAATATTGTGATATCTTATTGTCTTATTCCAATCATGATCAGGAGATACAGAACTTTAAAGTTCGCACAAATACAGTCTTTCTACTCATAATGCCCGTTTAATTAATAACTTTAAACTGTTCCAAAACTCACATTTTCTCTTGTTATTCTGATCGGACTATGTATTGTTTAGGTAAATGTGGCACGCAAACATTTGTATGAAAATGACTGTTGGTGGAATTCTACTAAGAAGAGTATATTTCATTCAAGCAGTGGCGGAGACTTTTTTTTTTTACAATGAGGGAGGGGGACGAACCCAGATATATGGTGCAGCCAGCAAATAGGCTCTATATAATATTTCATTTTTGAGGGAACATAACCATATTCGTCCCCCAACAAAATTATTGGGGGACATGCACCCCTCCCCCTCCCCCTCCTTCCTCCGGCCCAGATCGCCGCCTATGCTTCATTGCGTTGAGTGTTTTCTTTCTTTATCTATTTTTTCGTCAAAATTTCTAAGTGGTGTTAGATGATATTATTAGACCTGCCATGACATATCCAAACCTGTCCTGATATATAATTTTAAGTCATTATAATATAATAAAACACTTTTATATAGCGCATTATACCAGCGGTCTCAATGCACTTTACAATTCAATGACAAAAATTACAAAAATTCAGCAAAATAACACTAGTCCTAGAATAAAGCAAGTTAGAAATACAAAAATACAAGAAATACATATAGTGTCTAAACAATACACAGTACAATCATAATAACAAGAGAAAAGGTGAGTTTTGAAACAGTTCAAAGTTATTAATTGAAGGGCATTATGAGTAGGAAGACTGTTCCGGGGCTGCAAATTTAAATGATCTTTCACCGTCCTAATTGATGGGGGTTTTAAGAGAATTGCGGCATTCGATCGGAGTGAACGAGTTGGTGTTTTTATTGTTACTATGTCAGTAATATAGTCAGTAGCAATACCATAGCTGGCTTTTAAGGCGAGAATGAGACTTTGAACTTGATCATTTCAGATATAGGAAGCCAATGTAAATTGTGCAAAATAGCTTTGCTGTCTGTGAGCGTGACGAATCTGGCAGCGATGTTTTGGATGCGTTGGAAGTTGGCGATTTGAAAAGAAGGAATTCCATCTAAAATGATATTACAACAATTAAGCTTGGATGTAACAAAAGCATGGATAAGTCAGTTGCGGATCTATGGGTGCGCGCGGGAAACACGCCCCCCCCCCCCACGCCCCCCTTTTAGATCACATCGCACTTAGTCTCCTTGTGCTCAAAGTTCCTAATGTAATTGAAATTTTGGTTGATATTTACAAGTCTAGAAGTATAGTGTGAGAAGAATAACGTCTTTGAATTCTAGTCACAATTAATGTGCCCTTCTTATCTTTTTCTCGGAAATTCCTGGATCAACGACTGTAAGTTTCAGTTCATATTAACAGAAGTCTCAAAAATTAATCAATAAAACGCACACATATAATTAAGAAGTGTAATGTTACGAGTATTCTGGTTGCAGATATGATTTGCAAAAATGTATTTTCATAATTTGTTCTTCTTAACGTAGTCTGGTTCACCATCGAGATCGGGAGATCTAATGAATATTTTATAATTCTGAAGTTATGTACTTTGGAAATGATATTGAAATGAATATTTCTGAATAATTTGACCTTTTGCTGGTGACTAAAATGTTAAATCTGTTCTTCAAAAAACATTGAAATGAATTTTTAAAGATTACGTTAAAATTGGTCGTCCTCTTTCAGGTAAAACTTTAATATATACCAGTATACGGTATGTGTTTAAAGATCATTGTCCCCCTCTTTGTGGTGGAAAAGTATTGCATCATGGCCCCTCCTCTCCCACTTTATTAAGGAGACTTACGGCTATTTATGAAGTGACAGAAAAATTGAACCATTTTTTAACGTGAAAATTTTAATGTAACCACTTTATCAAAGTATTTTCGAAAGATGCGAAATATACATCTATGCTGAGGATGAGACTGAATGACCATAGAATAACCATGGAGGTAGTACCTCCATGGTATAATCTGGCGGTCTAAAGTGGTACCTCCATGGAATAACGTTACTTAAACTCCCTATATCCCTGTTGTGCCACTTCCTTATTGTAATCAAAACATTAATTCTAATTATATCGAATAAGTGACTGTAAATACCGTTTATGGTGATATGCTTCTATACTTTGTATTAATCATGTGATCTTATACATATCATGTCACTGTATTTTATAAATGATACATTTTACTTCAAGATCTGGAAGTGCTGATAACTCTTTTTTTTAAAGGTCTGTGTTGTAGAGTATTAAGTGTATAAAATGGGTGACAAAACTAAGTTAGTTGATAAATTGATAATAGGTTTGTTTTTTTTTAAATATATGACCTGGCAGGTAAATACGTTGACAACTTTGCAACATGTACGTACACACATACACATTTTATTCAATATGTATTACACCATCGAGTGTAATTGGACGAAATTCATTGTCCCGTAAGTTACATGTCCCAAATGCAATTGATAAATGCTTTGTGATGAGTAAATTTGGCTTACGTGTCTTGTGGAAAATGTATGTCAATTTGCTTATGCCCGAACGTTCAAATTGTTGATGTCCGTACTTTTATCAAATTATATCTTATTGGTACACAAACGGTATTTAGGCAAATTTGTGATCTACGAATTGGTCATTTCGTCATTTCAACAGACATCCGTTGCTGTTTTATAACTATGTAAGAAAACACTGTTTATAAATCGATCAAAATTGCCCCTTTTACAGCGTTTTGTATTATCATGCATTTCTCAATAAATATGTTCATTTTTATACAAGTTTGTGATGTATTACAGGGAAGAATTTGTCATTTTCTGATGTAAATCCTTCAATTGTAATCACATGTCATATTACTTTGAAAGGGTAACGAAAAACCTTACCCAACGATTCTGAATCAAATTCACGGGTCGGCGCTAATACTTGTACAAAATAAATGACAATATTTCAGAGTTCTTCAATTTATGATAAGAATTAAAAAGCTTCAAATGTTAATATCGTGTAAAATAATTACTTGAATCATTACGTTATTTAAATAACACCATTAAAAATCAATTGACGACAACAAAAATGTTTTGTTTTGATTATTTTGTAGAATGGAAAGTGTTATCACTTCCGTTATTTGTTGTGAGTTTAACATTATGAAATTTATGTACCTTAAAATTACCAAATCGTCCAATTCAATTTTGATTATTTCATTTTAAGTAAGGAAGGTATCTGTAAATCCTTCGGCAATACTAACATATAGCGTCAAAAACTGTTACGGGGATTTTTAGTTCATTGTTCTTGTTTTTTTAATTTGCTCTCAACTTTCGGGAAAGCTTTAAGGTTTTCACTGATGTTGGGCATGCTGGGCAAGTTGGGTGTAAAACCGTTTTGTTCCTGTAGAATATCATTTTTCAGGTGGAACAGTCCTTGTCATGTCCTAGCAAGTTTGAGAGAATCTCTCTAAAAAATTATGTAAAAAAAAATATGTTTGTGAACGGGGACAATAGAAAATAAATAACAAAAATTGTTACGGGGATTCTTAGTTCATATTAGATTCTTTTTGAAAGTTTTTCTTCGAAAGCAGAAAAGGGTACTTTTTAATACTTGAAAAATTATGAGTATATAATGATTTATCACGATTGCCTGACTTAAATATCTCCAAAACACTTAATGGCCAATAAAAGGTTGACGTGGCATTTGTTGTAAAATTTAGGCTATGACATTATGAAGCATATTTGAAAATGGTGGATTTCTGAGTAAACATCGAATCTTTTTCTGCCAAAGTTTTAATACATTTATCTCAGAGATGCAGATATCCGCACGCAAGAGTGAAACTTTAAGATGTCAGACCAGGAGCAACCTTCGACGCACTTCAGGTTTTATTCACCGCGAAAGCTAAATAGGAAAAATTGAATGACATCGAATAATACTTCCCACATGTAAGGGGCGAAGTGTATTTATTAAGAGGAAGAATTTACAGCTACGCAAAATCATCATCGAAATTGAGTCTTTGATGTTAATATTAAATTATTGCATTGTTGTGTTAGTTAACGTGGAGATAAAAATACTCTACAATCTAACATTGGTAGATTTATTTACACAATCACCGACAAGCCAATAACTTACCGCTGCGGAAGTGACGTTATTGGTATTGCTAAGCTAAATCCATCCAAACCATTAGGCTCATAGGACCGGTGCTTATACCCCGATTTCCATGGCGTAAGCGTTTGAGAGTACATGACTCCTCAGCGGTGCTAGTACTCATTTTACAGCTGAGTAGACTGAAGCAAGTAGATTAAAGTACCTTGCTCAAGGACACAATACAGTGCTCGCGGCGGGAATCGAACCCGGTACCTTTCGCATACGAAAATGACACCTTGACCACTGAGTCACTGCACCACTATTAGTATGGTCAAGCGTTTTTCCTGAGACAAAATTCCCTCTTTAAACAATTTATTGGGGTCCTCCACAATAGTTCAAAGATGATGACAAGGGGTGAATAAGATTTCATCATGGAATTGTAGGTAAAGCACACACGGATCAAAATTATAATCAGTTGGGACCTGGGGGTAGGGGAGGGGGCTTAGTAATAAACCCTCCCTTGCCCTTGCCAGGAAGATCCTCACGCCGTACATTATATCAAGTCATTTAAAACTGTCAACCTGAAACCGCTCGCGAACTACGTTTATGTAACGTTCAGAATGAGTTTACAAATGAGCTGATAAGGTAAGGCTGTGAGGACCATGGTGATGTTTTAGTTGTGCAAATAATTAGTTCAGAGGTCAAATAAGTTTATTTTATATGAAAGAGGACTTTAAAAGAAACGAAATGGTAAAGAAAACATTCAAAAATCTTATTCTGAGAAAGAGATATTCAAGTTTAAAGCTCTGTCTTATCTGTGTAGAAATGATATAAAGCAAACAATGGCAGGTTGGCACAATCATCCTCACATTCGTAACAATAATTATAAATGTATTTTAAAGTAACAATTTCGAGGAATCTGAGGCTGTGACATCACAACTAGTCTGATTGCAGTCGTTTTTACAGAACTGATACCAAACTTTAAACCGAATAAGATTCTTGAATGCTTTTGTCACCATTTTGTTTCTTTTGAAGTCTTCTTTCTTATAAGATGGACTTACTTGACCCTTGAAGTAATTCTTTAATATTTTCTACCTCTTTGCAGAGTTGATAATGCAATGACATTCAGAAATATGTTATATTCTCAGACTCGGCCAAAGCTGTCTTTTATTTTTCCTCCGGGACGAGCAAATACTCTTTCTGGGTATATCTGGGTATGTTTGTCAGAGCCAGATGCTTGCCTTGAACAAGTTTAAGAATAATTGCCGAGCTGGTATATAAAATAATTGTATTATTGTGGCTCTATATGGATTTGAAGTTTTATTGTATGCCTGTATCTTTGTTCATGTCAAGTTAATACATTTAGATATATCAGCTATGATATTTTTGCCTACGTCGGTATTTAAGACAAAATAGCAAACCGAATGACAATAAATCTTTGATATTTGAGGTCAGATTGCACTACTCAAAGAAATTTCCCTCCTGTTTTGGAACCGTTCAGTTAATTTTTAAATGGTATACCATTCAATAGAAAAAAAAACCTTTTTCATCAATTTCTTTGACAAAATACCTCTAGCTCCTTAAGAGCAGGTACTTAGACCCTCACTATTGGGAAACACATTGAGCTGGCAAATTGAGTTTCTATCCAAGAGTCAAGTGGCAGTTTGAGTTCTTTTTGACATAAAGAAAAGCTTGAACTGTGTGGTTCTCTCGTTAAAGCAAAGGCAATATTTTGGAAACCAAACTCTTCCCCAGCGAAATCCCAAGAGAATGTTTGACTTTATCTGTTTCAGGTTTAGTTCTAGTTTTATTGAGGATCTGAAAAACCAATTAATGACCCATTCTGAGATTAAGTAAGACGTATAGTCGCCATGAGCTTCAACTGCGGTTTTAAAATTCGACAATTAACTAATAAGGGAGATAATAATTTTCCGGTCAAATTATGTCCGTATCATATGAAATAAATTGTAATAAATATGTTGTCAACATTCGGGAAAGCTTTAAGGTTGTCACTGATGTTTGGCATGTTGGACAAGTTGAATGTAAAACCGTTTTGTACCTGTGGAATTCTATGGATTTTTTCTAGTAGAACATTCTTTGTCATTTCCTATAAATCATGACAGAATCTCTCATCAATTTCGTATCAGTTTTCATGATTTTTAGGAATCTATTGTGCACAGTTGTCAGTGGGATCAATTTTTCCATGCATCGAATATAGCAATTTCGACCAAATCTTTTATAAGTTTACATCAGTGTACATGGGTTCGGATTTATCGATGGTCGAAGGTATTGGCATAATTTATTGGCAGTATCTCCATGCATGCTTCATAACTGGGTAACCGAAATGACACAATTCTTTCACCAGTCTAAGATTCAACTCTTCAATCCGTACATCTTGATTTGGAAATAAATAGGCCTACATGTAAATTGTGAGTGGTTCTATTACAATTGTGCGATCGGCGTAAGGGGAAATCAGACATACAGGCAGCATTAACGTTAAAGTTTATGCTGCATAGGCTCGGTGCATTATTTCAGATAGGAAAAAGAAGTCCAACTTACATATCTTCACCAAATCGGACTTCTGATCGTACAGTAGAAGGTCCCAGTCATGCCTGATAATAAGTCCGATAATAAGTCCAATCTAGACAATGGTTTTGATCTCCCAGTCGAGAGTCGAGAGTATCCCACAATGCGTCTTTCATTTTGTTTTATTTCAGTCAATATTTTCAAAGCGCATGAAAAAACTGTACTGCACCTCTTTCAAATTTGAAATTTAACGGCTGAACATATAACTTACGCCTTAAAATAAAGCAGGGAGAAGTCTTTAAAATGGCAAAGCCCTGAAAATCTGCATTTTGCGAGAAGCAATGAGAAAGGTGACCACTAAATATTGCATATTCCCATCGATTTTACGTTAAAAGCATTTCAAATTGCTTGAACAATTATTTCTTACTTGTACGAAAATGAAAGTCAAATATCACGTTATGTCGATAAAAATCATTAAATATGTTGAAATTACAAAATATATAAACGATCGCAGAAGAGACCAAGAAGACGTGGCTTCCCTCATTAAGTATTGTGCCTTTTGAAAGTTAGAGATAATTTGAAGGAATGTTAATTTAAACTAATACACTGAAATTATCATATTTTGATTATTTGGCTGTTTTAACAGCTTTAAATTTGTGTGCATTTTTCAAAAACATTTGTAGTAAGAAATATTTACCACACATATATATTTTGATTTTCCAGTCTATTACCAAACGGCAATGTGTAATGTATCTGATTGTTTTATTAAATTATCACTATTTTTTAACCATCCTAATTCGTCTGCTTGTATTGCAACTGCTTTGGAAGAAACAGTGAACGTTACGTACGATAATTAACAAAACAAAATCATTAAAAGTGAAATGATTAAGGGAAAGACAAAATGAAAATCACATCAAATTACGCCATAAGTAATGAAATATTCTTAAAGCAGATGGGAAAATTGATAGTATGCTTTACAAGAGGCGCCCAAGAGAGTTGATTCTTAAATCAAGATCTGAAAAGTGTTTTTGCAGACAATGCATTAGTATTTTGTATTTCTTGTACAAGGCTGTGTAACATTATCAAATGAAAATACGCATGGGTAAAATGTTTAAATTCAAGTTATTCATCTTTGTTTTAAAGTGTCGCAAATTCAAGACGAAAAATAGTATTGCCATATCTCATAGCTAAGCAACATAGAAAGAAAATAAACAATACGTCAAAATAAGGTTGTTGAGCCCTTTGCTTTAATATGTTAAGAAAAATGCATATTGCCCGAAACAGTCATTTGACACGCCGGCAATTTCCTGCTGAGTAGGGGAAGGGGCGGGAACTAGACATAGAAAGCATAACGAGCAACCGTTATTTATCAAGAACTAGATACAAAATATCTCTCTCATTTTTAAGGGGAGTGATGCTAAAATATTGTCATTGGAAAATGCGCCCCTCTGTAACAATGCCTACAATAGGGTATTTCGCGGGTCTTGGTGACAATACTTGGAAGGGCGGAGGGGGGGGGGGCATCTCCAATCATACCAAACATTGTTATTAATTTTCAAATGATATTGTGCATAGTGGAAGCGTTCCGCATTGCAGAAAATTGCATCAGCTGTTGCGGTTCTAATGGCTAGAAAATGAAGGAATAATTGGAGTAGCTTTGATTTGCATTTCAATTCTATTAATTTGTTCAAAAACTACCTGCAGTTTAAGACTGAATAACTTGGCGATCATTGCGTGTCTGATGTTTTCAACTCCCGATTTACAGAAAACAGACAAAAGCTAAATGGTTGTGTTCCTACCTTCGTCAACTAAAGCATTTCTCCCAAGTGATACCGTTTGAAGTGTATTGTATTCTTTTATTCTATCATTGTCAATTACTTATTGCCTCAATTTTTGATGGCTAAAAAATTCCACTGATCATTTGCTCAGTTTAATACCAATTCTGTTGATTTCTCGCGCGCTCATTATGTGTACTGTACTTGGCCGAAGATTCCACACACTGTGCTTTTATGGCGTTGGTGAATATACTACTCTATGAATAGGCACATTTCTCTTCAGTATGCGTGTGAGAATTTAACATCAGGGACCGCTTTACATTTAACTGCACTTTAACCATTTACCAATATTGATTATATCAATGGGGTAATAACCAGATAACCACTTATTGCGGCTTTTATACACATACGCTTTGTAATAACTTACTCAAGAAGAATAGCTTAGCATTTTCTTGTAACACGTGGACGCACATGATTATCAACAGAAATGTTTAAAGTTTACCAATGTATGAAAACCAGAACCAATACTAACCTCGAGTTCACAAATTATCAATGATATGATTAGAAATTTACCACACACCAATTTTATTTCTGCATTTCCAATGGTTTAACTTTTCATACAAAACCACCGTTTAGTATAAACATGATATAAAGCGCAAATAAGGTCCATTTTCCGTAGATAAATGCACTTCTGATAAAAATTGATGATAAAAAGTGTCTCTTAAAGAATATTGATTATCAAAATATTTCAGCGAATAAATATCTAACGGCAGTATATTCATAACATTGATCGTTGAGTTGAAAATTGCACCCATATGCTTCGGTCTATGTTATTGAATGGAAGCTCTAATTTATAAATAGTCTGTAGCGGTTTTCACTCCTTATGAATTAAAGAAGCGTGTTCAAGACAGAATTGGCAGAATAAATATGAAACTTGAGTAGAATGCTTGAAAATTAACGGAATAATATTTCATGTTAGTACACTTTCACTCAGTGCTGGAGAAATATTCCATTTGTTTTATTTGGCATCAGACGACTTTAAGTAAAGCGTGAATATATTTCGATATATGCCAAAATCTATATCGAATTTGTTTTAATGTGGCTAGGAATATGGCAAGAAGATAACAATGAGAAGATTTGAACGAGCCGCAAGTTGAATAATCAGTATCAGTTTATTATCTTTCGAATGCTGAGCCTAAATTAGCTATCACTCTTAATTAATCAAAATATGATACGTTAGCATCGTACTAACACAATAGAGACTCCTGCGTTTTTCTGAGTTCCTTTGTGTATGACGTGAAATAAGATTTGTTGAACTCAAGTGTTTCAAGCAATTCTATTGTGAGTTGAAATGTATCACATGCTTTATATCAATGTCACGTGTAAAGTCATTGAAAAGAGCATAGGAAAATGATGTAAATAACGTATTATGTCTATAAAGTATGCAGTCGCCCCAAGTGTAAACTAACAATAGCAGGCAATGAGTATCGATTAAATGAAACTTTGAAATGGACTTTTCTTGATAATTACACTAAAAATCGTAAGTAGAAGTTGCCTTCTTTATTTACTCTAAATATTAAACAGTTTGGCGAATACAAGATTATGTTTTTTTCGAACTAGAGCTGAAAATAAACTATTATGATTCAAAGTTGGGTACATTCACACTGTACGATAAATATACCATATGTTTTATTTGACATTGGGCGACTTGAATAAAAAACGGTAGTACTTTTTCTTTTTTTTTAAACTGAGTGAAGCGTTAATTTCGAATGATGGTATTTCAATACATGTCAAAATTGATAGCGAAATGTTAATGTGGTTAGAAATATGGCAAGAAAGTAACATTGAGAAGAATTGAAAGAATCTTGAAAGAGCTTTAAATAATTACTACCAAAAAAAAAAATGTCAAACGTCGAGAGCTTAGCCTAAATGAACAATCACTCATTCAATTGAGTAATGAATTGAGGAATGATCCAAATATGATACATTAGGATCGTACTAACACAATAGAGACTCTGGCGTTTTCCTCAGTGACTTTTTTTATGCGGTAAAATAAGATTCTTTGAACCCAAAGAAAGTATTTCAAGTAATTATATTGTGAGTTGAAATGTATGGATAACATGTTTTATAACAATATTACGTGTAAAGTCATGGAGAAGAGCATAGTTAGTTGCAGCTAGGAGAATAATCTTATAGACGTGCAGGGTCACATCGCCCAAAGTGTGAACTAAAAATAGCAGCCAATGATTGTCGATTCAATACAAATGTGATATTGACTTTTCTTGGTAATTACAGGAAAAATCTTAAATAGAAGTTGCCTTCTTTATGTCATTTAATTTGAAAATTAAACAGTTTAATGAAAAAAATAGACTCTTTCAAATCTGAATCGGCAATTTCCTGAAAATTATTTTAAGTAATGTCACATGGCCAAAATTCACGTGTCCATAATGGACCAATCGTATACTGGCGAATATTATTGACCAATCAAATACTGGATGAATTTTGGCCGTCTGCACAGTTCACTCACGGTGTGGGATCAAGCATATGAAAAAAGTGTTTTCAAGCGCACGCATTGTACGTGCGTCATACATTAATATGATACACGCGCGTATTGCTGCTTAAAATGTTTTGCTCAACCTGCACCTGATTGGTTGGGAAACAAAGAAAAACTTTCCCCATAAGTTGATTGGTCAAAGCACTGAAGAAATCTTGCTCGGCTAAACTCGGTTTGAACAGGTCTATAGAATTACGTCCTTTGAAAGGAGCTGACGATTGACTAATATGATGCAGAGTTGGTAGATAGTCCCAAGCACAAAGTGCCAAATCAATTTTGAAAAAATTCAAATTAATCTAAATAATTTAAAATCGAATCTAGCTGAGCAAATTCCAACATTTTGAAACGGATCGCCTACTGGCGAGTCCGGATCCAGAGGCCTCTCTGGGATGGCAAAATGTACTGAAAAGCAAAACAATCTTACTATGTGGCTTCTACAACATACAAAATATCACGCAATCTACAAATCATCAGAAAATACATTTTTCATTTTGGTTATATTCTTTAGTCAAAGCCTTTGAGAAAAGGCCAGAATTAAACCAAATAAGACATTTTACAGCCAAACAAGTCTTCAAAAAGCCAAAACAAACAAGTCAATATTTCTAATTCAATATAAGAAAGTAATGTAATATCTCCAAAATAGCCAAATTTCAGAAGAAAAAAAGCCAAATTACTTTTTAGCGTTCAAACAAATCTCAAAAGGCCATTTTTTTTCTTTAAATTTGGCTTCTAAAATGAAATTGTACCATCCCTGGTTGAGAATTACCTCTGCTTAATCTCTTTGTCGCTTCAATCATTGGGATTTATTAGCTTTGGAACTTGAATGTTAAGTGTTTAGCGAATGTTAAGTGTTTAGCAAATATTACCCAGAGATGTTATCAATCAGTAATTGACCGACTGACATTAACATTCCAATTTATGTCTCTAACATTCCAATTTATGTCTTTAAAATTCCATCTGCGTTACTAACGATTCATTTCTATCTTATTACAGTATTATGTTATTGCAGATAGCTATTTAAGCGAATGTATGCTTTTAAACAAAATTGAATTTTTTATCTGGCGGGTACAGTCCAACGCTATTTTTCGAATTCTGCAATACAAGGACGGAGAAAGAGCAATAGATTGACCTTGACTGAAAAAAAGTTAAGAAAAACATTGTACGACATGTGATTTTAAAAGCAGCGGAAAACAGAAATACACACTACCGTACTCCTAAAGACAAAATTAGAGAAACAATTTTTTTTTATTGGATTGTTTTTTTAGTTGTAAAATGCCTTTGTCTATTATTGCATTTTACTAAAAGACGGGAATAGATATGCTCATCCATTAGAATTATCACTGTATTTTCCTTGTATTTTTTCTAGACATATTTCAAAATTAAAATGCAGGAACTACAAGGCAAGTATGGGTAATGTTACTAAAAATCTTATCTATCATTCTGTGGAGTTTATTTTGGTTCCTTATTTCAGAACGTCTCTCTGGGTAATTGTTTATGTAATATATTTTATATTACAATGACATTTTACTTGAACAAAAAGTAGACGCTTTTGTTTCTTAATTATTCTTTGACCGCTCATTGAATAATTGTACGCATCGTGCGTAGATGACGTCAATGCAATATCTTATTTCATGCAATACCATAACAATGATAACCTCTGTACCAATGACACCAAGAGATTTCCCACGAGACAAATTGTGAAGACATTTAAGAAGGTCGTTCTCTCGAGATTGTTGCTCAATATTAAAGGGAAGGTATTGTCTCATATCGTCACATTCAGAAAAGAGCGCCGTCGTGCTGATAACGTCACTTCCGGTTTTCAACTTTCCCTAATAATAGCGAGAAATCTGCTATGTTATCGATCACACATTCCCCGGACCGAACAAAGGGGCCTGCATGTGTTATCGATAACATCACAGATTTCTCGCAATCAATAAGGAAAATTGACAACCGGAAGTGACGTTATCAGCACGGCGGTGTTTGCTTATCAGTTCATATATGAAACGATACTTTTCTTTTCAAAGAAAATATCAGAACCAAAAAATCCATAACACTTTTGAATTGACAAATGTCGGCTATGACAAAAACAAACAGCGATGAAAACGATTGGTCGTGTCAACCTCGCTTTCTGGTGAAATTTCAGATATCATTATTGAATCAATTAGACATGGGTTAGTAGTATCACTGGCTTCACCAAATGTCTCGAGGCACGTCGTGTCGTTCAAAAAAGAGTTTATGTCATTTTATCTCAATATTATTTGCATCCATCGCGAGAAAAGGACAGTTTTAAAGTCAATCAGCCCCAAGATTTGAAGGTTCATGTCAGATTATACGCAGAAATGTGATTATCTGGTGGGATTGGTAACATGTTTTACATTAACATGTTGAACGGTCACACGAAGGTACTTCCGCCGCAGAGCCACCTCAAGGTTCATACAAACCAAAAGCTATGTGTTTCAGGTCTATATTACGTCACATCATCTCCATATACCCATATACCATCATACAAATGAATTAAGAAGTTAAAAACAATCAACGTTTTTTCTGACTATATTAGTGCTATTACAGTCAAGTTTCGCTGGTTAGTGAACGTGACTGTGTGGAGTGGAAAAAAGTGAGCAAAATGAAACACGCTGCAATGGCACGGGAACAACTGGTGACAGCGTTACCTACTGTTGTAATATAATCTTAGGGAAAGACGGTCACGGTCAGTTGACTATGTCGAGTGATGATGATACAATCAATATTCCCCTTTTTTGATATCATCGCTAAACGTTCTGTATGTTGAGCAATATGATACTTTCCGTTAAGAGCTGAAGCTGGAAGTAGTTCATATAGATATAATTGTATTCGTTCGCAGTTACCAAAAGCAACGATTATATATATACTATTTTGATAGACAAGAGAGAAAAGTATTTCTAAAGATTATGCAAAAAGAAAACAAGACGTGTTTATGCACTCTGAGAAATGTCGAATTTAGGACAATTGTTGATACAAATTACATATTCTCTTGGTTGGTGCCACGTCACATCCGGGAGATGATGTCAATTTCTGGAGTGAAAACGAAACCTTTCCACGATATACGTGGGCAAGTCCGTATGCGTTTACTGTGTACCGTACGTTTAGTATGTAAACAAACACAGCTGATCGCTTTGTTTTCACTCTAATGAGGGGTGAATGCGCGCGGTTGTTATGTGGTCTGATGACCTCAGGTCACATTTCCAACCAAGTGAATAGGCTTCGCACTAAATCGAATAGATATTTTACAATATCTAAACAATTTATTAATAAAAAAGAAAGGTGTTTATGAAGGAAGTGATAGTTATATACCTGCCAATTTTGTATTCATTCAATATAATACACTGTTAAAGCTAAAAGCATTGCTTAGGGGAACAAGCAAAATGTCTCACTTACACTTTCTCAATTTTGATATCCTACAGATGTATAATTACTTCTCGAAATGTACGCCATTTCCATTGGCCGATTGATAGAGTGCCAGTGAGACACAAATACAAACTTAATACCTAAGTTTAGTCATAGAGATCTTTCTGCAGCAGGTTTAATCCATTAAATCCATATGGCAATTTGACCTGTTCAGCACTTGAAAATTAATCTAAGTAAAATCCTCACATTAGAAGACTTTTAAAATGAAGTAAGTAATTCTATTTGGGTCACATTGAGACGGAGAGCCATTTCTTAATATATTATTTAACAATTATTTCTTTTCTTGAGTGACAGAAAATGTTAATTTTACTATACCATCGAAAGCCGTCTTAAGAACAGATAGTCGTAAGAATTATGTAGATTTACCTAATATGAACAGATTTTGAACTTACATTCAACAAAAACTTACTTTTCTACTCTACAGTATTTCGCTTAATCGATTATTATCGAAATGATTCCTCTTTTAGGGCTACGCCTATTCCCTTTATCATAAAGTTACAAATTGACCCAGCGAGCAGGTGAGCGAGCGTTATATTTAGGTTGAAGGACTTAAGGGGCTAAACTGCGTTCCCAAAAAAACATGGATCTATATATATATATATATATATATATATATATATATATATATATATATATATATATATATATATATATATATATATATATATATATATATATATATATATATATATATATATATATATATATATATATATATTTGTACATATATATTATTATTTATATATATATATATATATTATATATATATATATATATATATACATATATATATATATATATATATATATATATATATATATATATATATACATATATATATATATATATATATATATATATATATATATATAATTATATATATATATATATATATATATATATATATATATATATATATACATATAGGCCTATATATATATATATATATATATATATATATATATATATATATATATACATATAGGCGTATATATATATATGATATATATATATGTGTGTGTGTGTATACTACTTACAAAAGTAATTTGATATAACAACATTGCAGACGTATGTAATGTAAGTGTTCAGCAGACGACAGTCTTCCCTACAAAATGGCGATGTAAACAAAGTCATGTGACCTCATGACGTCAGCTGAAATACCCTTATTCTAGGATTCTACCGCGTTAAATACGACTTCACAACGAATGTTATCCACGTCTGTATGTTTATCAAAGATATCTGTTCTTTTGCGGACTAAAGTAAGATAAACAGTTTGTTTAAGTCGTTTAAATGCACCCATCACCAATAGAACATTAACTTGTAAATCCATTGTTTGCACATGATAGAATAGAGATTCTTGGGGGCATGATTATCTTTAACTGGTATCCAAAGATACAAATGTATGCAACTACAAATGTAGCTTCAGATCAAATGGCTCCATTCTGTCGGAGTATAATATCTTTAGCTTCTCAGGTAACAATGTCTAAAAAGCTTACAGAAGATCTCTCAGATTAAGTTAAGTTTTTCATTTTATCACGATTTAGGCGTCTAGCCTCTCCAAAAAAAGGGACTACTACCGAATAAATAACTCTATAATACTTCTGGATAATAAAGAATGAAAGAAGATGATTTTCCAGTATCTCATATTCCGATGATTACGCATTGCACTGTAAGGATGAAGTTGTAACAGTTCTTTGAACAATCATAAACCTGACTAAGAGTCGATCATCACCTAAAGATCTGCGAGCTAGTATCAAATATTGCATTTTTTGTTAAGTAATTGTAAACATATCAGTAAAGAATTCATCACTTAAATCAAAGTGCGTGGACTGCAAATTACATTTACAAATACACGCATGTTTGTAGCATGGACAACCGCATCGGATTTTACATGTATATAAAGGCTGCATTTCATTTATAACATACATGTTTCTTGTTTCTCTCCCTTAATATATCTTATTTGTCTTAATTCTGGCCCTTTCTTAAGGTTTTGATGGAGAATAATAAGAAAATGAAAGAGTGATTTTCTGATGACGTTCAGACCACATGATATTTTGCATGTTGTTGAAGTTACGTAACAACATTTTGTTTTGCTTTTCAGTATATTTCACACCTCTCAGAAAAACCTTTGGACTTGCCATTAAAGATTTGATTTTCCACATGTTGAAAAATCGAACATCTTAAGGCCACCGAAAATTTACGCATCACAACCCCCACACTCCATGCCATACAGTGTACAATTATACGTACACTGTACGTACATACGTACAGAGTTTATTTCGGGAATGGTTTAAGATGACACAGCGTGTACACTATTTCAAAATTATTGAGTGAGGGCGCTGCGAGTCGCAGAGAATTTGAAACAATTTGAAACAAATTAAAAACAGTTTTCTTTGTTCTTTACAACAGTGGCCGTGGGAAGGTTTAAATTTATTCCCTAGTCAGCGAAATGTCTCGTCGATAAATACTATAAAAGTAACAGCGCCACATCTACCGCCACTCTCGCCACTCAGAAAGAAACTAAAAATGGGTGAATCTGGTCAGCTGTATCATGACAAACCACATTTCGTTTTTAAAAGATAGTAATAATGACTATTCAGTTTAGTTTTATAGAGTGCATGAATATTACAAATATCTCAATGCGCTGAACAGTAATACAAATGAAAGGTATAGAAGGGCAGAAAATGAAAATTTCAGGAAAAACTACAATACAAGATGAAAAATCAATTATGAATGACATAGAGCGGACAGCAAAAGCCGGGAACACTTTTTTCTTGCGATTTTTACCTTGTGGTGTCATTGGCGATTTTTTCACAGCAATTTGTAAACTTAGTTCCTACTACTTAAGCCAATGAAATAAAGGAGGGTACTAGATTGAAGATAATCACAAAATTCCTATGTGGATAAATTTTGATCAAAAACAACTCTAAAATTATCCATTAACGAATCATGTAAGTGGGACAGAATCTATGATTGCTCTCTAATTGAACTAACCACATAATATCAATCAAGTCGACATTCCACTCCATTTGATGGTAATATCATAAACATTGTAAAGAAGGTAATAGAGATATTTGACGATCACGTGACTTTTTGTTTTGGCGAGAAAATTATGGTAAATTAAAACGCAGATGTATAGGGGAAACGTCGTGATGATAAACAACAGGGAAAGTATTACTTGATTTCAGCACACAAAAATGATACAGGATAACTGTAGATTATGTTAAAATTAACCAAAACTATAATTACTCCACTGGTTGCAAAGAAAAGAAGGTTACTATTATCTATTTTTAAATACACGATCAACATACAGACATAGAGGAGCAAAGAACAATAATTCGCGAAAACGGCCCTTGAAGATTTTAATTTAACGTGCGTGAAAGTGCGTGTGAAGTCATATGAAATATCTCTATTAGCAGTATCTTTGTTATTTTAGTTAGTTTTCAGTTAGAATAGTATCTTTCGCACGTTATTACAAAACGAACCAACAACGGATTTCCATACAGCATGATGCATTATGCATCTAAAGCGCGTGTGAAGTCATATGAAATATCTTTATTAGCAGTATCTTTGTTATTTTACTTAGTTTTCAGTTAGAATAGTATCTTTCGCACGTTATTACAAAACAAACCAACAACGGATTTTCATACAGCATGATGCATTATGCATCTACCAGACTTTTACTATTAAAACAATAAGCTGATAGGCAGTTATAGCTTTTCGTTAATGACAGGGTATTGCAAAGCTTCAATTTACATGATACAATCGAACAGAGCAAGGTCCGTAGAATTTCTTAGGAAATAAGGATCTGCATGTTGAAATTCAATCGAAGATTTCTTTTTGTGCCCGACTTCGTCACCTACTATAGATTTCCTCAGTATGATAAAGTATATACCGTATCTGACGTAATAACCGCCCACGGCACCACTTTTTAGCCCCGAATTTTTTCCCTAACAAGCGCCCATGCTCAGGGGCCGCGTCCACCATGCTATACAAACTGCATTGTCCGTATATGTGAACTAGTTATATACTAGCAGGACTAGCCCCACAATGTCCACCAGAAAATCATCGCGAGCGTCAGACACAAAATAAGCAAAGAATGTAGCAAAACTTGAGTACTTTAAGTCTTCAAATTAATCAAATAAATCATGTTATCAGTCACAAAATGTTGGGTGGGCGCTTACTAGAGCAGGGCGCTTAATACGTTGTCGATACGGTATTTAGAAAAGAAATAGTTAAAGTGATATTTTACTACCTCCTGGTAGACAACACAGAACGATAAAGAATCAAGTGAGCTATAAAGTGTTATAGCGCTCCTAACAATCAATCGTCACCACACACCCCAATCGAACTCAAGATCCCAGGAACTTCGGTGGGGCGGAGAAATTCCCCGGTGGCTCCACAGCGGAGTAACAAGTAAGCAAGGAAACATCTTCTTTCTTTTATCAGCTTTTTACGCTTTGGCTCTCATGAAATTCTCTGGTTATTACTGGTCAAAAATTGCAGTCTGCATGTGGAGACGTATGGTCATTTGTATAGTTAGTATATGAAAAAATAATGAGACATGTTCGCCTTTTAAAAACGATTTTTATCGCCATTTCTACGCAATATCTAACAAAGAGAAATCTTGAAAGGGTTCACCAAAGATTATACAGAACTGATTAAATTCCATACGTTCTCAGATATCAAATTTATTTTGTATTTAAAACTACGAATCTATATTGATTACTTTGAAACTGTATTTGTTTTACCGTATGTCTTTAGTCTTAGAATGATTTGAAATTTCCCTCTTAATCAGGAGCATACGCAGTGATTGTTTTTGATCCAAGCATTTAGACCAGCAGTTTAATGATATTTGCCTTTATTTCTATTTTAAAATATGCTTATGAAATCCCAATATGTATTTGTAAAAAAATAAAGATCAGAACTGATTTCATGAAATAAATTCTAAATGAGTTTTAGTGAAATCCATGAAGACGGTATTGAAATATGTATAACCGCTTACATTGTATGGCGGATAAGAATATGGACTGTTGCATGGTGGGAATTATGATGCAGCATGTTGGGATGGATACTGACGTGTCATGTCGATATATGACGCTGCCTCATTATCGAATATAGCATCTGATGCTGCAATTCAAATACAACTTGGTAAATGGTAAAAAGCAGATTGACGGATAGGCCTATCATCTATAGCACTGCCTGCAGTTAAGTTAATTCAATAGCGTTGTGAACCTCCTTAAGGCAGTTATTGGAGATAAATAAAAACGTCATAAATGCAGTAACACATGAATACCTGTAAGATTCGGTTATTTGCTTTGAAATTTTCTACCGATCTTTCTGAATTATCCTCGGGTGTTTTAACTCCAGATAAAAATAATGGAACTTTTCCCTTCCTTTAAACTGTACTCTAGCCTTGATATCGAATAAAAAATGATGACACTCTAGCTTTCAAATAAAGATGAGCTTCCTGTTTCATTCATTGTATTGCAGCTGATTCAGATCTTTTCTTGTGTTGCAGCTTTGACAAACGATTTGCACGACTGCTACTCCCCAGTTTAGCTAGAGGTCGATGGACATGTAGTAATTTCTTTATTTTTTACGAGTTTTGAAATCTGAGGAAATCAGTTTCTTAATATTGAAAGCAAATTTTAAAGTTATGGCTGATCAAAGTTTGACAGGTTTTTAATTCATGCAAAACTTGTAATATATGACCGTTCAAACAGCTTTTCTCTCAATTTATTTCCTAAATCTTAGTCGCTGAAATAACGAGACATTCAGTTTCTGCTAGAATTTTGTCGGAGACAAAAACTCTGAATGTCTTGGTCAGAATTTGCTGCAACACTTCAAGAAAGTTATGATAGACATTTAAATAACAATGGATTTGCAAAGAAAATACCAAGGTTGCCTGTAGGCTGTAATACGTCACAACATATCTATACAATTGATTCCTGATATTTAAAAACATTGTAAAATGGCCAATGCTTATCCTATTCTAATGAAATGTTTTGCTACACTGATGGTTTTGAATAGATTTTAGCAAGATATAGCTGATGTTGCCTCTGCGCGTCCATATATACTTTCAATTATTCCAATTTCTAAGTAATTGCGTAAAATTATTTGATTATTGGATAAAATGGTTTTCCTCAACATTTGTAAAGCCCATAATCTTTTCTTAGAGCAATATTTTTCATGTTTTTATATATACTTGTTTCCTTTGTATTTTTCTTCAGATTTGTATTGTCTTTTTCTGCTGATAAGTGTCGGTTCGCATATCCAACACTTTATTTGACTACATTTTCTGCATTATCATAAGTTCCAGCAATATATTCAAGTCTACTTAACTATGTACAGGGCTCCGGTATTCATAACAGTGGTTTTTAGGTTTACCAGTGTACATATCAGTCAAACACACCCGGCTATATTACCGTTACAGCGATATTATCAATTTCTGAGGACTTCACCAGGAAGTTCGAATTGGGCATTTTGTTGGGGTTTGTAAAACGAAAACCTACGAATGAATCCGCAAAATTTGAATTGCTCAAATTTATGCAGTTTGATTGTTCGTGGGTGAAAATGAGCATCAGATAACGTACAATACATTATATTTCGTGTTTAATCGGAATCCGAGAATTTTCATTCTCGGTAAAGTTCGCAAAAAACACATTTTTCGTGGCCCATTTTGTGAAGTTCTTTGAAAAGGTAAGATTCGTCAGTCGTTGTCCTCATAGTAGGCTACTTTTTATTAGGCTCAATATAATTTTAAAAAGTGAATTATTAGTGTCGCCAAATTTAGGCCAGATTCAAGTATTTTTAGTTGCTGAAAATGCTCAACAAAAATGCCAGTCCAAATTCTCACTTCTTAGACCTAATTTTCTCCCTAACTTGGTATTGTCTTGTTTTTCCGTTACGCTAGGTTATTATGGCAAATATGCATTAGGAATGAATTATGTAAAATAAAATTAATTTGGCTGGACGGTTATTAACAAAGCTTACGGATATAAACGAATGATGGTTAAACCGCTATCTAGAATTTTAGATTTGCTAGTACCAAAGAACGATCTGTTTGTGCACCCCAGTGACCCAATACAATTACAAAATATTTTAGTTTACGTGGGGTGAAGGTATTGAACAATTCTTGATATTAAGTGTCTTCCTGGTATCATGCCTGTAATCATACTGTCCTACTAAGTTTGTTGGTTGTAGTCCTAGCCTAAGTTATTCTTAGATAATTTCAGATTTATTAAATAATCATAGATAATTTGGACATTCATTTTTAATATCAAAAGCAAAACTTGTTTGTACGTGTCAGTTTCTAATAATATTATTCGTACGCACTGGAGGCTACACAGTCACATATGTCCCATAACATTACATCGTGGTACTGTTAATGAATATTAATGATTTGCTACTTTTTTCGCATTTTTTGGTCAAAATGTGTCAATTTAGTTTTGGATCACTGAATTAATACAAAATTAAAACTAATATTGCTTTTGAACATAAGTTTGCAATACTCCTTCATACATAGTATATTTATCTTAAACAACACCTGGATTCAGAAAGATAGTTTATTAAATGTTAACTAGTTTAGATTAATAATTTATACAAAAAATGTTTCTTTGTTTGTTTGTTCCAAAAACATTTCATAATTTTATCAAACGTTTTGCATGTTGAAAATTGAAGCACATAGGTAGAGCTGTTTATCTGAATTGATTTAAAGCAGTTCCTTTATCCAGACCAGTGAGAGTATTAATGCATAAATGTGCTCTTTTCTAAGTGAAGAACAAGCTACAGTATATTTTGATTTTCTTGTTCTCACTTCAGAGCTGATATCATTTGAAAAATTACATGCTTGCTATTCTGCATTCAGCTTTGTGATTATTTTCAAGCTCTCACAGGCCCCTAAAAGTACTAATAATCTTATGAAAAGCCTAAATTTTTTCTTCAGCAATACTGAGATAGACAACAAATTTTGTTCACTCTGGTAAATCCCAGTTCGACCCCTTATACACAGTATATAAAAAGCAGTATACACCGTTGACAGCATTGTATAGTAACATTATGTACTATTTTAAGAAATCTTGTCATTACAGTTCATACAATCTGTCATATTGTTTTCGAAGGGTGAAAAGGATATTAATTTGGTGTACTTCGGTTCCATATGCAATGTTGCTCTCTTTTATAAATATTCTATTATAATATACATTAATTTTTTCTCACCTTTACACAGTACATGTATTCTCAAGACACTTAACTAACAATTGACTTACACAAATTTCCTTCATGCATGTTGCTTTAACTCTCCTATATTGTGTATATACAAATAACAATATTTAGAAAAAGATTTTGAATATAAATCACTGATTTGTGCAGCCCAGAATGTACGAATGGCCACTATTTAGATTGTTACAAAATGCTGTCTTGTTTATCTTAAATTATCATTTGTGCTGCTTGCAAAAATATTTGAATTCTTCTTCTGCTCAAATACTGATAGTGCTCAAAACTTCAATTAAAAAACACCTTTCGTCAAAATTATTTTGTATAGCAAAACCATCATAAGTTTTTCACCTCATATTTCATATTTCTGTTCATAACCTATTATTTCATGTTAATGAACAAGTACTGCAACATCACCTTGTCTTGATATTAACTCGACGTGAAATACTGTTTCATGAGATAATATATATATATATATATATATATATATATATATATATATATATATATATATATATATATATATATATATATATATATATATATATATATATATATATATACACTATACAAATATCTTGGTCATACTATATTACATCACATATTATACATACCTAATAAAGCTCACATTTTAATTTGTTGCTGTTTGTCTGAAACTAAATATGTTTTTATTTTTAAACTAGACTTCCGAATCAATATCTTTTTTCACCAACTGTCAGGTTAATGTTCTAGATGTCACAAGTCTTTTATGACAGCTTTTCGAAGTACGTGTCTACTGATTTGAAATCAACAAATCTATTAATGCATCACCCTGATGTCAGAACATTAGTTGTTCTGCTCCATAGAGTTTCAAACAGTCAGACCCGACCTGATAAATAACCAGGTCGGGTCAGATTTTTCCTCTTTATTTTCTTTATTCTGAAAACCTTAGTTGTTGTGGAAGTTGGTGCTGAGTATTATATAAGCAATGGATGAAGTCCTTATTGTGTGTTTATTTTAATTAAGATAAAGTGGTCTCACTAATTGCTACAGTAAGTTTGTGGTTATGATTTGCTGGAACAAATTTTTAAGAAGAAGGACAAGTCATGAAAATTGACAAAAAAATTCCTCAATATATCCTAACAAATCTTTCAAAAATTATAATTATTTTCCATCTCCTCTTTATACAGCGCATAGAAATGCTTAACATAGTCGTGCACTCTACAAATTAATCCTTGTTTTATAATACTAAGATTATTGTTAAAGATGCTCCTCATTTACCATTAACCATTAACATGGAACTTATCTTTTTCTAAGCTAAATTTTCTGAAGGACCGAATATGATACTTTGCATAAGACATTAAACCATCTGCATCTTGGTTACTTTTTCTGTTGATGCAAAGATACCTTTTGGGACTCACATTCATGTCTTATATTGCTCCTATATCAAAATGTACTGATCCAATTCATTAACGCAGGTAAAACAAAGAAAGATACAATGTAAAGAATTATCTATGGTTTTTTAATGAATTGCTTATTTATAATGAAATTAAAAGAAGACTTAAATTTGAACTAAAGTAGATCAATATATTGTACTATCATACAAAATATGTGAATGTTTGTTTTTGGGTACCATTTATCCCTTAATAACTTAATTATTTATCTTCATATTCATCTGCCTCAAAGAGGGATAAACTGTAGATAATACCGGTTAAAGACACTTTACTATTAGATCTTAAAATTGACATCTCACCTTTTCCAAGGTTATATGTTTTTTTTGGTTTCAGGTTACTATATATATGATGGAACCACTTTTTTAATTGAAATAACAAACAGGCTTACTAACATACCTGCAAGGTACACATACACATGAAGGTTCTACATTCTTAAGGTATTGTGTAACACTTAACCAATCTAACAATTTATTGTTTGTTTTTGTTAGTGACAAGGATGGAAAATATCAACGTCATATTGAAAAGACTTTCTATGCAATCTGACAGCCCAGACAAAAGTAATGCCTAATGTTGAAATGGTTATTCTTGAAATGGTTTGATAAAGATGAGGGAAAAGAGTAATCTACCATCGGTTGCAAAATTTTAAGCAAAAGATGCTACAATGACTTCATCGAAAAGTGTGGGCAGATTTTCAAGGGAGGGAGGAAAACCACATCGTGTTAGAAGTTCTCTTTTATTCTAATATTGATGTATGTCTGTTGCAGAGATATATTTGCCCTTAAAAATGAGAAATTCCTATCTTAGGTTAGATATCCTGATTGGGTTGGGGACTGTAGTACTGTGGCGATCCCACATTTTTTTATTTATAAGGTAATACCACACCTTGCTATCCAGCAGATTTAAGATATGTGAAAAAGCATGAAAATCTGAGTGGAATAGGTTTTAGAATTTGTGAAAAGCTTATTTGGTTTTCAAGTAATGGCCAAACAAAGGTTTCAGATTTGTTAATTTGTGCAGAATCTGTGATATAGTATGAGGATCACATCTCAAAATATTTCTTGCAATTCTTTTAATTCTGTTCTTCAAAATCAGCTACTTGTGAATTGTAGAATGTCTATTCTAGATACATGATGATTCAGGGTATGACCAAGTTTCCCCACCCCCTCAAAAGAATTGCCCCAAGTCTAATGCTATATTTCAAACCAAATTTACAGAGGGATACAAAATAAAGGCTTTACAAAAGGTAACGTAAGATCCTTCCCCCATTGATGTCACAGATTGTTACGCAATAACAGCTAAAATGTAAAAATGGTCAATTTTTAACCAATTTTGATAGAAGTAAGATAATATTAAGATCATACTCTAAGCACATTAAGCCCATGTTGCCGCTAGATGTCCATAGTCCGTTAAACAATCAGCCTTTACTGAAAAGTGTTCATTCACACAGAAGAGTGGATGGCATTTGGTGAAACTTGATGATGAAGTGGAAAATTTGAAGTGACTGAAAAAGTCAATTTCTGTTTGGAATTTCTTAAGTACCTCGGATCATTCAGATTTTCTTCAAGCACGTACATTTAAAAAAGTATCACCACATTGACAGATGATGACAAGGTGACACAGTACAACCCTCCACTACATCACTTGCACGCCTTGTAGTAATTGTTTCCGCATCATTTTACTGCTCTCAGGCCTTCCTTCACAATAGTGCTTTAATATTATAGGTTATCCTCGCTCCCTTGGTGGGGATTGCTCCTCAGCGGTGTTACACACACACATATATATATATATATATATATATATATATATATATATATATATATATATATATATATATATATATATATATATATATATATATATATATATATATATATATATATATATATATATATATATATATATATATATATATATATATATATATATATATATATATATATATATATATATATATATATATATATATATATATATATATATATATATATATATATATATATATATATATATATATATATATATATATATATATATATATATATATATATATATATATATATATATATATATATATCTAAAAGGTAAGTTCCATGCATTGGCCATTACAAACAAAACAAATTAGGAAAAATGACAATGTCTCTAGCCAACAGATTATTTTAAAACCAAATATTTCGAAAACTCCTGTTTCCTTCTTCAGTGGTATGAAGTTAAATGACGCTAGAAGATAACAGCGATGATAGCTTGCACGTTAACACATTTCAAAGAGCGCCAAAATCGTACGCGTAAAATAGTAGGCGCAAAAGGGGAAAGCACGCAGAAAAAACAAACAAAAACAAACAAACAAAAACCGGCGCCAAAATGCGCTGAGGCACAAAAACAAGAGAAGGATTAATGAGACGAAATGGAAGTGGAAACATTTTCCTAAAAACAGAAAAGGAGAAAGATAAGACAGGTCTTTATTAAGTCCATGGATGTGGCTCTTAGTTTTAATCATAAATTTCAATTCAAACAACTTTCTGTCTTCCGTGCTTCTAAAGTTCCCCTGATGAGAACCACCTTCAAATGTTCAACTTATGTCTAGGCAAATTAAAATGCCCTGCCACGGATAACCCTCACTGTCACCATCGAAATCGCGAATAGACTGCTTGTGGTTATTGAACCTCAATCGGAAAGAGGTTCCAGTCTCACCAATGTAAGAAATTTCCGGACATTTCGAACACATCACGCAGTAAACCACGTTAGAAGAATCACGTTAGAAGAATTCTTCTAACGTGGTTTACTGCGTGATGTGTCTGAAATGTCCGGAAATTTCTTACATTGGAGACTGGAACCTCTTTCCGATTGAGGTTCAATAACCACAAGCAGTCTATTCATGATTTCGATGGTGACAGTGAGGGTTATCCCGTGGCAGGGCATTTTAATTTGCCTAGACATAAGTTGGAACATTTGAAGGTGGTTCTCATCAGGGGAACTTTAGAAGCACGGAAGACAGAAAGTTGTTTGAATTGAAATTTATGATTAAAACTAAGAGCCACATCCATGGACTTAATAAAGACCTGTCTTATCTTTCTCCTTTTTCTGTTTTTAGGGAAAATGTTTCACTTCCATTTCGTCTCATTAATCCTTCTCTTGTTTTTGTGCCTCAGCGCATTTTGGCGCCGGTTTTGTTTGTTTGTTTTTGTTTGTTTTTTCTGCGTGCTTTTCCTTTTGCGCCTACTATTTTACGCGTACGATTTTTGGCGCTCTTTTGAAATGTGTTAACGTGCAAGCTATCATCGCTGTTATCTTCTAGCGTCATTTAACTTCATACCACTGAAGAAGGAAACAGGTTTGTTTGTTGTTTGTTTGTTTGATGAGGTCTTAACGGCACCACGACAACGAAGGTCAAATTGTGCCTGAGAGGTCAGATCATTTTAGAGGTAGTAAGGAAAGAGACTAGGGGAAGAATGAGAGAAATTCAAGAACAAAAGCCAGAAAGCTGTGATCGAGAGAGGAGGTGCATGGGTAAAACTAAAAACAAAGTAGAGAGGGGTGGAAGAGGAGGATTAAATATGGTTGTAGAGGGATGCATGCTGAAGGAAGGAGACTATTTTATCTGGAGGATTTTTTTGGAAGAACTCAGCAATTGAGTTGTGGGGAGCGAGAGCTCTGGGAAGGTTGTACAGGGGGCAAGCAAGGAGAACGTGTTGGATTGTAAGGATGCAGTGGCAATTGTTACAGAGGGGTTGGGGAACCAATAAGGAGGTGGGAGTGAGTGAGGTGGGTGTGACCAATTCTAAGACGGGTAATATGAACGTTGTCGATACGAGAAAGGTTGTTGATGGTGGATTTGATCGGGATTGTGGGCTGGATAACATGGAGTTTGTTATCAATTTGGAAGTTCCATAAGGTTTGCCAGCGGTCACGAACAAGAGAAGCGATAAGCGGTTTGATGTCAGAGGGTTTTGGGAAAAGGGGAAGGGAGGAGGTTAAGGGCAAGCTTAGCGGCTGTATCAGCCCTGTCATTGCCAGGGATGCCAACATGGCTGGGTATCCAGAAGAAAAGAACACTTTTCCTGCAGAGGGTGGGAGAAAGAGTTTCCGGAGGAGGAGGTGGCAGGTGAGGTTATCCCATTTAAGATTAAGTAATGAAGTAAGAACAGCCTTTGAGTCAGAGAAAATGGCAAAGTGACTAAGAGGAGAGTACTCAATAAAGTTGAGGGCGAGGAGAATGGCCTTAGCCTCGGCTGAAAAGATGGATGAGTGGTCAGGAAGTCTGCTACTGAGGGTGATGTCTTGGATGATGGCAGCAGCAGCTGTCTTGTTGCCTTCTTTGGAGCCATCAGTATAGATGGAGGTGTAATTTGAGAGTTGGTCTTTGATTTGGTTGTGAGATTGATGAAGAGATTAGGGTGAGTTTGAGTTTTGTTATAAGTGGAGAGGTCTAGGTGGACAGAAGGAAGGGGGTGGCCCAAGGCGGAAAAGTGGGCCAGGAATAGGTGCCGAGTGGCGGGGTTGATGCCAAGTTGAAAGAGGTCTGATTTAATGCGTAAGCTGAAGGGGGCGATAGGGTTTTAGTCCTATCAAAGAGGGAGGAGAAATTGGGGTACCTAATGAGGTTGTAAACAGGGTTCTGGGTGTTGGTGAGGACTCTAAAAGCATAGGAGAGGCTAAGCTGTTTACATCTAAGTAGAAAGGGGGGTTCGTTGGCTTCAACATGAAGGCTAGTGATTGGGAGGTCCTGTAGGCTCTAGACAAAGCCTGAGGGCTTCATTTTGGATGGTGTTAATGTGGTTGAGGTATGAGTTGTGAGCGACACAGTAAACAATATTGCCATAGTCAAGCTTGGCACGAATGGTGAGCCTGAAAATTTTGAGGAGAGCATAGCGGTTCGCTCCCCAAGTAGTGTTGGAGAGCAGTCGGAGGAGGTTGAGGGAGCTATTGCATTTTAGTTTCAGGTTGGTGATGTGTGGCTTGTAGGTGAGCTTGGGGTCTAGAGTAAGACCAAGGAACTTTGTGTTTTCAACTTTAGGGATGCGATTCCCATTGAGCACAAAGTTCGGGTTGGGGTGGAGGTTGTTGAAATGACAAAAGTGCATGCAGACTGTCTTGTCTTTGGAGAATCTAAAACCGTTATTGTTGCTCCAGACTTGCAGCTGATTGAGGCTGGTTTGAAGCCTATTTTCAACAATAGGAAAGCTAGGGGAGGAGTAGAAGATGGTGAAGTCATCCACGTAGAGGGTACGCTTGATGCTGGGGCCAAGGTCATTCCCGATGTCATTAATGCTCAGGTTGAAGAGAGTGGGGAGAGGATGCTGCCTTGGGGACGCCCTCTTCTTGGGGTACAGCTTGGAGAGGGTGTGGCCAATACGAACTTGGAACTGCCTGGGTGAGAGGAAGTTTTGAATAAAGATGGGGAGGTGGCCTCTGAGGCCAATGGTGTGAAGTTTCCGGTAATGCCGTATTTCAAGTAGTGTCGAAAGCTTTCTCGAGGTCAAAAAATATGGCAATGAGGTGTTCCTTTTTGCAAAGGATTCCCGGATAGCGGTGTCGAGCGTAATTAACTGGTCTAGGTATTGCGACGTTTTCGGAAGCCGCCGCTTTGGTGAGGAGAGAGGATTCTGTTGGTCTCGAGGAACCAGTTTAGTCTCTGATTAATGATCTTTTCCATAATTTTACAGAGACAGCAAGTAAGGGCGATGGGTCGGTAGCTGGTGGGGTCGGTGCTATCCTTCCCCGGTTTAAGGACAGGGATGACAATAGCTGTCCTCCAGATAGGGGAAAGGAGTGAGGACCAAATGTGGTTGAAGATGGTGAGTAGGGTAGTGGTGGCTTTGATGGGGAGGTGTTTCAGAAACTGATAGGGGATGTTATCTGGGCCCTTGGAGGTGCAGCCAGCGTTGCTGATGGCTTGGTTTAATTCAGAAAGGGTGAGAGGGTGTTGTAGCTTTCAGGTTGTCAGAGGAAAAGTGATTCTCCGGGCTTCATCGCAAGCTTTTGATTTTGAAAGCATTGGAGTAGTTGGTCGAGGCCGAGATGTTGCTGAAAGAGGCGGCGAGGTGGTCAACGATGTCTTTTTTTGCAGTGAGAAGGTCTCCATTCCAAGAGAGATGGGAGATGGAAGATTTGCCTACTCTGCCGTGGAAGCTGTTAACCATTCTCCAAATCTTCTTAGTGGGGGTGTTGGTGGTGAGAGAAGAGATAAAGGAGTTTTCGAAATATTTGGTTTTAAAATAATCTGTTGGCTAGAGACATTGTCATTTTTTCCTAATTTGGTTTATATATATATATATATATATATATATATATATATATATATATATATATATATATATATATATATATATATATATATATATATATATATATATATATATATATATATATATATATATATATATATATATATATATAAAATATATACATATATATATATATATATATATATATATATATATATATATATATATATATATATATATATATATATATACATATGTATATATATATATATATATATATATGTATATACATATATATATATATATATATATGTATTATATATATATATATATATATATATATATATATATATATATATATATATATATTTATATATATATATATATATATATATATATATATATATATATATAAAGAGAAAGAGAGAGATATATATATATATATATATATATATATATATATATATGTATATTATATATATATATATATATATATATATATATATATATATATATATATCATAAATATATGAATATATGTATATATATATACAAATAATATATATATATAGATATATATAGATATATATATATATATTTATATATATATATATATATATATATATATATATATATATATATATATATATATATATATATATATATATATATATATATATGTATAGAGAGAGAGAATGATATATATATATATATATATATATTATTTTTCTATATATATATATTACATATATCTAAATATATATATATATATATATATATATATATATATATATACATATATACATATATATATATATATATATATATATATACATATAAATATATATATATAAATATATATATATATATATATATATATATATATCTATATATAAATACATATATATATATATATATATATATATATGTATATATATATATATATGTATATATATATATATATATTTATATATATATATATATATATATATATATATACATATATATTTATATATATATATATATATATATATTATGTATATATCAATATATATATACATATTTATATATATATATATATATATATATATATATATATATATATATATATATATATATATATATATATATATATATATATATATATATATATATATATATATATATATATATATATGTACATATATATTTATATATATTAAGTGCAACTACTCATGATCTTCTATTGGTCAAGTTTGTTATTCCCCATTGGTTAATATATATATATATATATATATGTATATATATATATATATATATATATATATATATATATATATATATATATATATATATATATATATATATATATATATATATATATATATATATATATATATATATATATATATATATATATATATATATATATATATATATATATATATATATATATATATATATATATATATATATATATATATATATATATATATATATATATATATAGACCCACTGTCGGCTTGAATTGGACGCCATGATTATAACGCATGCGCATTGAGTATATGTCCGTACAGCGGATGTACAACACCAATAGACGATCTATAGGGTTCCTGCCTCTCATGTCTCAAGAGCAACTGATGCTATTGGAGGGAAAATAAAACACTCGAGGTTTACAAAATACGCTTTGCTTCGATTGTATATCAAGAGAAAGTTTATTTTGTGATATCCAAGAGTAATTTCATACAACAATTTTGAGATGTGTTCCCGTCATATCAGCTCTAGCGTTTGAACAGCTAGATAACTCTTTACTCTTTTTTGTATAACTGCCTAACTAAGTTTAGATAGATAAATATGTCTCATAGGTATTTTACGGACGACATTTACCCCCATTTAATTTGTCCTACAAACCTATATTGCATCTTAACTAGTACAACTCTGCAATCCGTAAATGCAGAATCATACACATGAATTTGATTTTCAAAGAAGTTAGTTCAATCTAAAAGCTAAGTGTAATTTTTTTGCCATAAGATATAAGCGAGACAAATTGCTTTGTGCATGACAATTGGCGAAGGTTTGGAATTGCCGAACGACCCGAAAATTTTACATTTGTCAGGATTTGCTCTTGTTCGTTTCTCAAGAGACAAAATATCTGTTGGTGCTTTTGTTCTGAAAAATCTAATGAACCTTATAAAAACAAGGTCGAACAAACGTGCATGTACGCGTATTATTGTAGCTTCCTTCTAATCTCAATTTAAGTGTAAACTTAATATATGAAAGATGGCGTCTAATGAAAAAGGTGCAGCTTGATGTAAGTTTTAATGTCCAAATATAGCAGTTGAATTTACTGAATTTGCAACAAAACACTTCCTAGTCTTAAGAGTGCTGGTTGCTCCTTGGGAAACACTGGCGTTATTATTGGGAAAGAAATTAATTCATGATTGAATAATTTAAGTTGTCATGTTGAGAATATCGAAATTGATCATGTTTTTACGGGTGGAAGAGGCTCTACAACCTTCTGAGGATTAAACGTGGGAATAAAGAAGTCGATAATATATATACATACATATACATTAGATTTTGAATGTTACAAATAGCACAAGGCATGAACTCGTTACTACCTTAAGCAAAATAAGGTACAGACTCTAAAACTTAACATCAGCAGCTTGAGTATACTTGAAATACATTCCATAATCAGAGAAGAGCCTTGCAAATTCTAGTATTCACCTATTACGTCAGATACAGCTTAAACCCTTAGAAACGTCTCTAAAGCGCTATATTTAGGCCCGAGTTTACAACTTTCGAAGAGAGACACATCTTGACATGTTTTCCAAGGAAAAGTATTCGAATGAAGTTTGCGTTTTATGAAGGATTCTTGTTACCGTCGACTAGCTTGAAAAACCATTCAGTTATACTGTCGAGGGGAAAATCACTAGGAAAAGATACACCGAGATCTAAAGTGGTTATGCTAATCTAATGAAACTGGTGTGGTATAAGTACCCAGCAAACATGAAACGTCCAAAAAACATTTTGGCTAGGTTCTAAGTTGGTTTTTACTTATTCGCCTTAAAATTGTTCTCAGGAAAACGTCTAGAAAATGTATTCAAACCCTCCACAAAATGACGTCCAGAAAACGTTTAACAAACCTTTTTAGAACGTAACACGTTAGCACGTAACACGTTAGCACGTAAAACGTTTTTAAAACGTCCAACTGTTTGGTGGGTATAGACAAGTAATGATTAGTTCAATAATAGTACAATCAATCAGGAATTGGTACACGATGAGCAAGCGAGGAAGGTTAGCTGTGGTCATTGCTTTTTTTGCTTTCTAAACGGGGTGAGCGCACTTGGGGAAGCCAATCATACATTGTCACAGTGTAAACTAATACTTCACACTCCAACACCACACCAATTGGTAAAAATTGTCAAATTGACACTTAAAGAGACGAAATCGTCATATGGACACAAAGTTTAGAACTCTATTCAATTTGTTTGATTGGTGGAAATTTCAAACAATTACTGCAGGATTTGTTGGCCCTTATTTGACCGTATTTAAAAAAAAACAAAAAACCGGTTGATATAGCCCAGTTGGTTAAGGCGATGGACGTAGGATTTTTCGAATCAAAAATTCTAGGTTTGAGTCACGGAAGAACCAATTTTTTCCCCTTCAAAATGTGCTTTTTCTTTTTTCTCTCATTGTAATTTCGTCTGGTGACTGCTATTGTAGTATTATCTTACTAATCTTTCACTTTCACTTTTTCTTTCTGACAAATACGTTGAAAAAACAAGTTTTCCTTAAAGTAATAAGGTTATGCACTACAATTGAATCTTCACACGCACACCGATATGTATGCACATATACAAACAGACAGGGATCTTGTGCATTCCGTACCCGGAAGTGACGTCAAAAACTCGCATACCCCAATTTTACAGGGACCAACGATGTAAGAACTGAGACGAGCCTAGCTCCCTCTTTAATTCTTTCCAAATATGTGTTGATAATGCTTACTACGAACATTTTATTACCACAAAGCTTTCTCAGTTACATAAACGTAACAATAGCTTACGTAATACCCATATTAAAATAACAAATTTGTCCCAAACTGCTTTAACTTCATCATTATTTGATATAACTACACAAGTAATGCAAGATGCTCTCTCTATATCCAACTTACAATTTTCCATTAAAGATTTTCCGTTCGTTTTTCTAATTTAAGTTCAAGATTAATGAAAAAGCTTTCACAGAAATGATAGTCTTTTTAATAATCTAATTTACTACTTCGATAAACCATAGTTCGTGGTTTTTCGTTTCTATACATGGAATATATATTCTTTTGCGAAGCTGCTTTTTGACAACAATAACTGTTTGTTTACAAAATTAAGATCTGCATCTTGGGAGATAATTTTCAATGGAATACGAATCCATTCACAAGTGAACAGCATAATAAGTTGAAGTGACTGGAAAATAAATTAAAATAATAATATTCATATGCCCTATGCATTGAAATAGGTAATGTAATGCATTTTATTACAAGGTTTTTAGTTCAGTATTCATAAGCTTTGCATATGACACTAGCTTGGGATGTGGTATTTACTATTACTTAAGTTCAATGAAAGTTTCAAAATAAGTTCACTTAAAATGATTTGATGGGGCTATATTTATATAAATATATATTGACTTTTAATTGAGATACCCTAGCTACTCAATCAACCTTAGTAAGCCTAAACCTAATGTAGAAATAAAGGTCTGTTGACGCCTAGAGATTCTTAGCCCGCAAGAAAGGGCATTAAATTCTAAACGCAACAGTCTTTAAATCTTGTTGATAGCACGTATAGTTTTTTTTTTATTATGACTGATTAAAATTTTAGCGATCTGCAGTGAATGCATAATTTATGTTAAATTTGTGATGTATGACCAGGCCGGGTAGCTGAAAAGCTTTATGTAATTCTTTATATTTCCTTTCTATGGCTTACATGGGAAAATAGGAACTTCCGCCCTGTCATACATCGTAAGAGAAACTTAAAGAGGAACAAAAATTTGCATATTTTGGCCTAAAAATTCAAAATGCTCTAAAATGGTCAATATTTAACTGATTTGGATGAATATTTTGCTATTTTCAATATTTTTCATGGATTTTAAAGCAATTTAGCATAAGTTGCTGCTACATGTTCATAGACCTTTAAAACAGTCATGTTACATCTAATCTAAGCTCACGTGGAATCTGTTATACTCCCGAGTCTTATCTAAAAACTTGCACAGAAATGAGTGTTTGAATAACTTTGTTTGCTTGAAATGTATAACACATGCATTTATTAGATTATGTGACATTTATATACAAACATATATACTTTCTGTAAAACAGCGGCAAACATAATATCGTTAAAGTAGCTTTAATTGGAAAAAATAACAGGACAGATGGTTAACAGCTTACTAGCTTACAGTCTTGGGGAAAAGTGAAATAATTCCTAAAGTCGTATGGCAAAATTAGAAAATAATGAATATAGCTTGCAATAAAGATAGTAACGAATTGACTGATTGAGTAGTGGATACAACCATAACATTTTACAATGATGAAAATGCGCTAAAAATGTGCTGAAAATGATCATGGAAATCATAATTAGTATCATATGTGCATCGCTTGCACATTGATTGTTTTAGCGATCTATAGTTGTACAGATGACGGAGAATTGGCTGTCATACAGATATCCCTGACCTCTCGGAAACCAATCACTATGGTTTTCATACTAGTAATATATACGAAGTCTATTATGTCTAATTTTTGTTTTGTTGATTAAACATCCCAAAGCAATTTTTAGGCTTACCGTTGAGATATGTGTTTTATCATATAGTCACTTGATACTGTATATGTATAACCCACACACACATCCACAAACACACCCACACTTACACACACCCACATTCATACACACCCATGCGTGTATCTGGTGGAAATCGTGGACAGACTTTTCTAGAAACAAATTATTCTACCAAATTACTAAACTTGGTATTTTACATTGAAATCGAGGACACACATACTTGATTTTAGCTTCTGAAAATATATATTAAATCGTGGACATCTGTTATTTTGTTATGTATCCGTAGACAATTCACACTCCTCCAATCAGCCACGGCAAAAGGTGTGTAGAATAACAAGAACGTAAGATTTTTTGTATAGCAAATATGATTCAAAGCAGGTAAACGTGGATCAATGTTCAGAATAGAAGGAACATGTGTATGGGACATGATACAGCAATGAATATTCTTATTTCAATCAAAAAACCGTGGACGTCTAAGATTGCCGGTATGTCCACGATTGAAAGGTGTGTATCCAGCCTTATATCCGCGGTTTCTACGAGATACAAGTGCGCCCACGCCGACATCACCCTCAGCCAAATTTACATGGTACACTTTCTGCATGGTTTAAAGTATACAACACGAAGAATGGCGTGAGTGGATGAAATGGGACAGATATGCAGATATCTGCAATCCGTTGGATATACGATGGCTTACTTTTTGCCAAATGATTGAACCAACCAGGGATTCGTTTCGATCGCTGATCGCATTCTCATGTAAAAGAGTGGCTGCAGATGTAACTACTGTGTGTCTAATCAAGTTTGAAGAGCCCTCTTTTGAAATTACATGGTATGTGGAATGAAAACAGGAAATTACACTCAGCGAGTTTTCATGTATAGAGAAGGGATTTAAGAAACCTCTTCATTTTAACAAGTGGTAAATTGTACTTCAACAATGGTCAAATAGTAAAATTTGTTTCTTTTATCTCGTTTTTAAACGTTAAATAGAATTAGCCAAACAGCAAAGTATTTGTGGTTTTGCATTCCAAACTTTTCGAGATGGAAACGACTAGAAAACTGTGAAACTTGGACAATTGGAAATTACACCTAAAAGGCGGCCTCAGTACCATCTCTGGGTATATAGTGTGTGTATATGAAGTCGTAGTGATTCTTTGCAAACGGTTTGGTAAAGGGGTAAACGGCTTATACATGTGAAATTTCGAAACCATTTTCAGCAACATTTTGGTAATCTACTCTACGGAACGTCCTGCGTCTGTTCTATTTTGGCAAAATATATCTTCCTTCTTCAGCTGCTGTGATGGGGGACTAACGGAGAAAGGTATGTAAAGGGGTCCACTAACTCAAGCTTGAACAAGATGCACGAGACTCGAAAAAAATCGCAGCGAAACTGCATTTTTTGTGTGTGAAAAACTAGGCCTACTAACGTTATGTTTAAACTCCAACCGCAAGTTCAAAATCACTACACAATACCAAAGATTCCCTGCCTCCGTCCATGGATGGATTCTACCTTTTTGTCCGCTGCATGCTCTTAAGCTTAGGGTCACTTGATAAATGGGTCGTTAAGCCAAAGTAAAAACTGGCTTTTATAATTTGTACAAGACTTTTAGTCATTATGCTTCCTGTGGTTCAGACAAGGGGAAATTAAATATCTGCAATCAGTTGCATAATACCTGACCCAAACATGATTTTCAGTGACAGACTGGGTTTGTCACAATTTTCGTCCAAAAAGTTCAGTATTATTTCAATCAAAAGTTATTTCGACAAGTGCTTCTTATCATTTTTTTTTTACTTTAGGGTTTTACTGTTTTCGGATGGTAAAAAAACCCTTAGTGGCATAGAAGAGATATCCATAAATCTAAGACCGACATTGTATCACTCTTAGAAAAAGATTTTGGAACAATCCCCAAGAATATTTTATCAACTTCTTGAAAGTCTTAAAAAGATTTTTGCAATCAATCGAAATTCTGATTATATTTCCGCAATTGCAATTTTAACAAATGAAAATTTCGAAAAGAATCGTAAAAATAAAAGCACTGTTACCTTTGAATCCTTAATAATCATCTTGAGCTTCACGTCTTTGAGAATATTTCCATTATTGTTGATGTGATGTAAAGCCAGTTCCGCAGATAACTTTGACACATAACCAATTTTGTACATACCTTGCGACGATTCATTGAGGGGGAAAAAACCTAAAATGTAAAGAGAAGTTGCGTTAGATTCCAAGGTGTCTTTTCCCAACCCCGTACTAATGATAATCTTATCCAAGAAATCCGTAGAGGGAAAAGAATCATCTGTTCGAAAAAAACTTGACACGTGTTCAAAATATACTACAAACACCATCCACAATTGAAACAAATAAGCCATCCTTGAACATATGTGTTCGTTTTTTAAAAACAATCGCACCATTTTCAGAATTTACCAAACAAGCAGACAAATATCGAGTAACGTTTTTAATCAATACCTTCTATAAAAAATGCTTTAATTAAGTAGAAAACAAACTCTCCAAGTGATCTTTTCTTCATGAAAATGTAAAATATTGCAAAAACTATTTAAACATGTTTCTCTGGTTCCAAACACCAAAAATTGAAATAGACTATGTTGAATTTTGCACGGCGATGCAATATGAACAAATACATCTCTAAAAACTTGGCGATATATTTCAAAGGATACTCTCACTTCCAAAATCTAGAAAAAATCCTTTTCTTCACAAAAACCGATCTAGTTATGATCTATACGTTAGAGCGATCCAGTGTTTCATACGCTAGTGATAAGAAATGTTTTATCCGGAGTTTGCGACGACGCTACTTCTAATTGCTAATGACGGCAGTGACGCCCATGTTATTCCCACTGTAGGAGGAGCCGTGGGATATTCAGATGAAGATATAAACACAAGCAAAGACGTACAAATGTTTCTATGAGATATTTTGTCAGCAAAAAAATAAGAAAGAAATTTAAATTTAAAACAATTAATGTAACTTGTTTTGACTAAGAGATTTGCAATCGCTTTTTATTGATTTTAAACAATCCCAATTTTCCCACAAAAGCACGGAAAAGAAAACAATTGGTGTTATTTCTGAGCTGAGATTTACGATAATAAATTAAGTATCAACACGTTCGTCCACTGCCGCTGTTTTGATTTGTACTAACAGTCAAAGATGAGTTAGTAGTTCCCTGGTCAAATACACACAAACTTTGACAAATATAAAGGAAAATATTTTGATGGGGACATTTTTGTTTTGAATTAAATACAGAGCAACATCTATGGGTATGTTTCAACGATATGTGTTTAATATAGTCACTATGTTGAAGATATGTAATAGAAGTCATTCAACCTAGTTAAGTTCAATAGTTATTATGAACTTAATGAAAAACTCGAACCTGTGCACATAATGAAACACTAATGAGAATCTCGGTGGGGATCATGGTTGTCGATCCCATTCTTAATATCCAATATCAGAAGTTATTTAACGGAATTAAAGGCAATCAACCACAGTAAAGTCTAGATATATTTATCATCGACGGGAGAGGTCGTAGAATGTCTTATCAAATGCTAACGTAGACATGGGACAAACTGTTACAATTGAATTGCATATAAAGTAATTTTCGTAAAATTACACAAATCATTGGCGGTAAAATATATGCTTCTTTTCATGTTTTTTTTAAGAAAAATGCAAAACCACTTTGCGGAGATTGTGGCTGCAGGCTGCCATTGAATATTTTACCCGTCTCCTGGCTGTTATGCATTTATATTTGCTTGCTTTTATTCGTATACTAATCAAAAAGAGGGAAAAAAGCGATAGTTGACACAACACTGAGCAAAGATCTTCATGAATATCAATTTAATTGTGTCAGTATTTGTGTCAACGAGGAAGCTTATTATCTTCGAAAACAAATTCTTATATATTTCTTTATCCAATGAAATTATAAGGAAGGTTTGTCTGTCCGAAAATCAATAACATAAGGAAATGACTTCTTCAGCATACTGACTGAGTTTGTCAAATTTGACCAACAACAGTGGCAAGAATTTTGAAATTGAGCATCACTTCACCGCTGCTTATCTTGAATTTATATATTTGTTGTAGTCTTGGGATAGAATGTGTAATTATGCATTGGCTTATGCTTTAAGATATACTAACACGTAGGTGCAAAACTATTTTAAAAGCAATATAAGCAGTAAAAGAGAATATGAAACAAAACAGACATGCAGTTTTTGAAATATAAGCATTTTAAAAGATTTTTACATTAAGCTCCGCCTACTCATTATTATGCATGACATCACCACCAAAAACAATATGGCACATCTACAAACCATGGGCTATCTGTGTACCACATAGGACATGAATCAAGTGTATCGTTCTTGATATTGTATTAACGAGTTTTGTCATCAAAATCATATTAAGTCCTGCCCATTATGCATATTAATGAAATCTTCATATACCGTAAATATGTACACACTAGCTTATAGCTATACTGATTTTGAATTGTCAGTTCTTCATATGCTAATTTATTTTAATAATCGAAAAGCATTTGGATCTTTACCATATCCAATCATTATCTTTATGTAAACAACATTCTCATCACTTTCAGGACTAACTTATGTAGCATAAGAAAAAAACTTTATAAAAAATAATTTCTATGAAGTATTTGTGTTGTTATAAACCGTGCATTAAATTCCCGTGATGCACGGCCTTCAGTATTTGGCTTAGTCCATTTTTACAACAGGTGAATTTCTTAGCGAAGCGAAAAATGTATGTAAACTTTTCTCGTTTTTCTTTCATTTTTTAAATTGATTTTTTTAAGCATTTTAAACTATCTAACACGTGAATTGTATAAAAAGATTAATGTTTTTGGCATCGTGTTTATATGCGTATTTAATGCACGGTTTGAAGGATTTTGCACTCGTGAATAACACTTCTAAACTCGGGTTGTTCTACTTGTGCCAAAATCCTTTGACTTGTGCATTAAACATGTATATAAACACTCCGCCTCACATTAATCTTTAAATAAAGAATCATAATTTGATTGGTAATAACTTGAAAACTGATTGCGCTATTTGAAAGATACATCACTTTTATACTTAATAGATCTTTCGACTCTTATACAATAAACTTGTATAGTTGTCCATAAACTTTTAAGTGAAGAAAAAGAGTAAATTCAATTGACACTGATAAAAAGCCAATCAAATTTAAATATAAAAAATTGTTAATACTATATATCAAATTAAAAAGTCAGAATTTCCGACTTTGAATAAGGTCTCTGCAATTTTCTCAGGTTTTTCTTCAGGTTAATTTCACATAGCCGGTTGAAGACAAAAGAGTAATATAGATATTTTCAATCATGATAACTAAAACAAAGCTGGTCCTAGTCATTGTTCTGGTATATTTGGAACAAAATGCTTTGTAAAAAAATGAAGTTGCAATGGTAAAGTGTGTGACCGTGACTTATACTTCCAATACAAACAATGATGACTCAAACAAGCGCTTTATGAGCAATTAACTATTTAGATATAACCCACATCTGCCCCTACACTACAATACTATCCCTGAAGGTCCTCTCAACACAGACGCAATTCCATTTAAGAGCATCCAATGTAAATTTGTTCCCCGACAATATTAAATCTATTCTCATGAATAACCCTTTTAACCATTTAAATTTAAAAATCAAATTTAAATGAGGAATGTTGTACTTTCTCAAATACAATGAAAACAATCACTTAAGTGGCGGAAAAACTGACATGGAATGAAGATATTATAATCTATTTGTGAACTAAATCATTGAAGATGACAAGGAAACAAAAATTGACGGTTCATACTCTCAGACAAAAATCGTAATGTGGCGCACTTAATCATTTCCGTTAAATGTTGGTTAGTGTAAGCAATGTTCTTGCTTACACTATCCAACATTGCCTTGCACCAACTTCTGCATATTTAACTGCTTCGTGTTGCCTTCTATTTTCAGTTTAGTTTCTTTCAAATGCTGTGGTTTCATGAATTAAGCAATCACTGGACTTATATCATCCTCAGTGATTATATTAATAGAACACCCCAGCTTCTAAAAATTTGGGTCCACCTACCTACTGACCTATTACGTGTCTGTCCATCGGTCCGTGGTAAACTTCACATACACATCAGGGCAATCTGTTTAATATACTAAGTCGTGTGACATTATTTGGGAATTATTGGATTTGTCGAGGTGGGCTCATTGCAGTACCTGAAGCAGGCGACTTGCCTAAATAATGGAATGTGAGCATTATGGGTATAAACAAGCCACATCGTAGAAAAATTGCAATCCACCTCTCAACTCCGTTTTCTATTTTACAATATATTGCAAAAAACCTGAGTGGAGATCGTTGGAATTCATTGCAACTACCATCACAGTTGAAAGTGCAGTCCAGTCCACGCTCCCGATCGGGAGATCTCTCGATTGGGAGATCGAGACATGCGCAGTGACTATAGTTTAAATTGTTGCTAATAAGTTTAGGCGTTAATTTCTTTTTGCTTGTCAAATTCTGTGATTCTAAAGTTGCATACTTTGGAAATGATATTGGAATTTATACTTCCGAATGATATGAGCTTTTGCTGGTAATTAAAATGTTAAAACCTGCTCTTCAAAAAATATTGAAATTAATTTTTAAACATTAAGTTTAATTATTTGGTAAAAGTCAAATTTGGAGAAAATAATTTCATCCTTCTGTTACACCAATAAAATTGGAATAAAAATAAGAATACTTCGTATGCATTTTCCTACCTTTGGCTTAAACCTATTTTAACATTATGTATTTCTTTAAAGAGATTGAATTCGGAAAGATGTATTGTGGGTTACATTACAAAAATCTCCCGTGTGGGAGATTTTCCGATTGGGAGATCTCCCGATCGGGAGAGTGAACCGAACTGATATGACTGTTTGCCAAGCTTTTATGTTGAAATGACACTCGTTATCTTTAATCATTAAAGGAATGTTCCAATGGAATTTTATTTTAATATGATCGAGGACAATAAAAGAAAGAGATTGGTTAAAAAACCAAGTTAATTTCTTATTTATACAAGAAATTATTGAATTTAAAATAAAAAAATTCTTGTCTGCGTAAAAGTAATTTTTAAGTCCAAGTCGTCATTATGATGTCATCACAATACTTCCTGTACTGTTCTTTATATATTTCTTTCAAAATGATTTTCACATTTTCTAAATGATTAGGACCACTTTTTTTTCAAAAATCATTAAGAATTATTAAGAATGTTTACCAATCTGTTCTTGTAACTTATATTTGAATTACGAAAAATTGGCGATTAATTTTCAAAGAAATACATAAAGATTAGTTTAGGAACTGCAATGATGACATCATATTAATGACTAAGACTCAGTGCAAAAGTCATTTTAATGCGGGCAAGAAATATCTTTACTTCTTCTAGAAATGAGATATCAACATGATTTTTTTACCAATCTGTTTCTGAAAGTTGTCTCTATCAGATACATAAAAATGAAAATCCATGGGAATATTCCTTTAACGATGTGACTACCCGGAAATATGGAGCTCCTCTAAAGAATGTATTATTATAATCATAATTCCTTTTAAAATACAATAAGTGGGTCTTATAACCCGGCGGAAGGAGAAGAAAAGGAGGGGGGGCGACACTTCCATATGTTAGGTATATATACATGTGCCGCCCGAGCAATTCCTTTTTTTCAAAATTTTCGTAGTGCAGGTATCAAAAATCTAATCTCTCATACTGCTGATCTCAAAATATTGCATACTTCCATACTGCGTGTATAAAAAAAATCACTTATTTTCGTACTGCAGGCATCAAAAGTCACCTATTTTCATACTGCAGGTATCAAAATTCACTTATTTTCATACTGCAGGTATCAAAAACATAAACTGTCATACTGCAGTTACCAAAACAACTCTTTTACTGTAGTCCAAATTTGAAATTATGGGCGGCACATACCTACCACTTTAGTATAGAAGTGTGGGGGGACTTATAAGTGGGGGCTTATAGGGGCTTATAAGCATGACTTATGACTTATAAACTGATACAGTGGTCCTATAACCTCGAAATTGCTCAACCATTATAGAATTGCAAACATCTGGTATACGGTAACACTAAAATAATATAATAATGAATTATTTCAAAGAATGAATTGTTATATATAAGTCGGGACTTCTTGACTATCTTTACATTTCCTGCAAAAAAATTAAAATACTTTCGTGTAATTGAAGCAGTTGAATATGACCAAGAAGTTTTGAACATCCAATTAACCCATCAATCAACGTTTAGCACGAAAAAGGTGTGATGATTTTCAGTGTGGACATTTAGGACAGATATTAAAAGAATTCATACGTCACAACTTTTACAAAGATTACAAATTCTTCAAACTTTGATTAAACGTAACAAGGAAACTATTGGCGTTTTCGTCGCAATTTGAAGAATTTTCAGTACAGAATTAAATTTAAAGTTCTTTCTGATCAATATAAATTCTCTAATTTTTCATATAAGTAACTTCTTATATTAAACAATGTACTTATCTATATTCACTGTGTAAATGGAAAATATATATACAACTTTAAAAAGCACGGAATTGAAGAGGCAATTCCATTCGGATATCCAGAAAATATAAATAAAATGGCTAGATTCATTAAAGGCCATCTATCGTGATTAAAATGTGGCGGCGTACATTTTAATCCAAAACGATAATAATTGGCTTATTAATTTAAGTGCACATTTGCACAATTTAAGTGCATATGTTTCGACCAATCAAAACACACGAATTGAAATATATTTACCTGGTATGAACATAGACGACAACTAGCCTTTAAGCAACATGCTACTTCCTTTTTGTTCTGAAGATGATAAAACGTCAACTTGTATCAACGCGCCCCTTTTACAAGATAGTCGCTTTACTTCAGTTTTGTAAAAACAGCATTGTTGGTCATTGTCATTTAAAAATGGAGAACTGATTTTAGCACTTAGATAATCTTTTGTCCTAGAATCTACAATACTTACTGACCCTTATCATTAAGAATGGCAGGACTATCATAGGGATGCATCATCATGACATTGTTGTGTTGTAAAGTAATTTTAAGGACAGTGTATAGTGGAAAGTCTGCATACCTTTGCTTCCACGCTTGGGATCTTCAACGTCGTTTAGAGAAGCGCAGAAGAAAATTGTTTAAATAATCTTTCTTATTAACGAAATTCGATTTCTCAACCGTTATTTGCATGACAATGCAATACAAAAATTTGCATATAATACTCTATATTATTGGGAGAAATACACACAATCTCTTGAAATTCTCCGACACATCAAATACCGTAAATCGTTTTTGTCTTCCAACAAAGACAAATATGTGAATATGCCATGTGCTTATTTGGAACCACATAACCATGACAACTCTTTTAAGTCAGGAAAATTTAGCAAGTTTATCTTAATTGAAAGAGGATTTCAAAAGATACGAAATGCTGAGGAAACCTTTAAAAAATATTTAGTCTAGCGTTCTGTATCATATGTGTAGAAACGACTATAATCAGACTAGTTGTGACATAATATTCTTTAATCCCTACAAGTCTTCTACCATATATTTTCTTCCGGATCGTTCATTAGTCTGTATGTATTCTATCAATTTGTTTCTGTGGCCTAATAACCATTGAACATGTCAAGAAAGCAGTAAAACAAAATCTAGTAAGAGTAATTATAATTTACCACCTGAAGAAAGTTTAAAATCAAAAATTCAAATAGTCAAGAAGTTATATTAATTTTCTTTAAAATACTTTGTTAAGAATTGTTAAGATTGTGAGGATGGGAGCGCTAACTTTCCCTAGTCATTTCTACATAGATAGTTGGAAGTTGGATATCTCATTAACTGAATAACGGAGAAAGATGTTGGAAGTACAAATTCTTCACCATTTCTATTAAAATCCTATTTTGTATAAGATATACCTGCTGGACCACTGATATAATCATTTGAGCTCATGGTACAGAAAACAACGTAGTCTACCTCACGATTTCATCTCAACTTTGTAACATGGATTGAGAAAATATCTTCCCATATAGAATGAAGCGTAAAGGTTGACTGCGGAAAATCTTCCTGAATATTATTTACAATGTACTTTGCAATATCAGGACGGTCATCGTATAGTATTATGTATTATCGTTAAACTGTTCTCAATCCTTTTCAGGCTAAATGTTAATCTAATGAGATTGACCTATATTGGGGAAGTTGACCAAGATTTCGGTAACCATTAGAAATTTTAATACCACTTTAAATTTTAAAGTGCGACAAACTCCGTCTTAAGAAAAAAAAAAAAAAAAAACTCAAGAAGATCCGTCTTATTTTGTATGTCTGATTAGGACTGAAACTGTTGTTGGCATATGCGCTTGGTAGAAACTTAGCCTACGCCCAAGGTAATCAATACAAATTCATAGTCAATCAACTTAATGGCTGAAACTAATCCCTCCCATGTGGGTCGTTGGAGTGAAGAGATCAATATTTGATAAAATCACTGCGACGAATGTCGGAAATTGTGCACCAGTTTAAATCAATTTCATTTACGCTTTACTTCCGACAGAAATATTTTCGAACAGCATTTTGCAAACAAACCATAATAACGGGTCATGTAAGAATTTCTGCCATATATTGACTCTTATTTCACGATGTTAGACACATCATAACAGTAGGGCAAATGCGTCATTCGAAGTATGTAGGTGTTACCTTGACAATCAGTTCTGTATCTAGCCTTTTTGGATGAGGTGGCACCTTGCGAGCACTTAGCAGACTTTAGGGGATGTATTGTATTTGAATGTTTGTTTTGTTTTCAAAATCAAGCCGGTGATGCCTTTTTTAATTTATATTTTACCAAAACAATGGATATTATTAGTTAGCAATGAAAGACATGCAAGATAAACCCCTGTTTAAATCATTACATTTTATTCTCTTTCTACTGAAAAGTATTTCTTTATTTATTTTTAATTTAAAAGAAGAGGTTCTTTAAAAGTATTTCATATTTTATCCAGAGATTTAGTAGCTTAAACAATTGCATACTGTATGTCAGGAAAATGTGATTAAAAAGAATAAAATATAGAAAAGTAACTGTAATTTACCACCTGAAGATTTTTTTAAATAAATCGATTCAGTAAAGAAAGTGAATTTTCTTCAAATAAATGATCAATTTTTGAGAAAGTAACTATGAGAGAGCCAACCTTCTACAGTAGACTTTCCACACCAGCACTTATATGTAAATGAGACATATACATGAGAAAAATAAACTTGAATATCTCCTTAGCGGAATAAAATATTGAAATAGCTTCTTTGACATATTTTGAACTTCTCGTCCATATAATATGATCTCGCTTGACCAGTAAACTAATGTTTAAAGCTGTGTGACATCACACCGATATAAACTTGAACATCACACTGATATAAACTTGAATATCTCCTTAACGGAGCAAGACAATGAAATAATATCAATATAATATGAACTCGCTTGACCAGTTAACCAATCGTTTAAAATTGTGATTTCACATCGATGTAAGCTTAAACATCATACCGATGTAAACTTGAATATCTCAGTAGCGGAATAAGATATTGAAGTAATTTCTTTCTCATATTTTCAATTGTTCGTCGATAAAATATGAACTCGCTTGACCACTAAATTAATATTTTAAAGCTGTGTGACATCAGATCGTCACAGTACCCAAATTATTGGTGCATTTATTATTTTTTGACCATTTCAACAATCAAAAAATTAATATTAATATCGATATTAATAACATGCACGAATTGAGTGCAAAAACATGTTGATATCAAGTATATGTTATTTTAAAACTGTAAAACGTTGCCATTCATTTGGCTAACTTGACTTAGTTTCTTCTCCCCTCGTGGGGAATAGGGTCTTAAAACAATCTTCTCCACCTTACTCTGTCTTCCTTCCATCCACGAATTCAAACCTAATTAATTTCTTTACCTCTCAACATTCCGGGGAAAGAGGAGGGGGTGGAGGGGGTCACTTCCATATGTGATGTATATGCTGCCCGAGTAGGTGCCTTTTTTTGCACCATTCTCGTAGTGCAGGTGTCTTTTTTTTACTATAAAATTGAATATTGAAATAATTGTAATCAACAAATATTATCATTATTTTTTTAGTAAAAAAATTGCCTTTTCTTCATCATTTTCGTAGTGCAGGTCCCAAAAAACTAGGTTTTACTGTGTTAATTTTGTACTGCTGGTCCATTGTTACAATATTTTCGTTGAATACTCATACTGCAGGTATCAAAATTGACTTCTTTCATACTGCGGGTATCAAAATTGTATAATTTCATACTGCAGTTACCAACAAATCTTGTCATACTGCAGGTATGTTTTTCGGTTGGTGGGCTGCACACCTCGCCATTTTTAGTATGAAGTTCCTCCCAGGCTCAACAGTTCTTCTCCACATCTCTGTATGTCTACCTACATTCCTTTTACCTTCTGGCGTCCAGGTTAGTGCTGTGCTGGTAATTTTATCCGTGCCTTCATGCAACATGTAATTAATTTTAAACAAATACCAACACTGCCATTGAAGTGCATTTCGGAAGTAACACTGTTGAATTAGATAAAATTGTGGAATCTTCAGCAAACATTTTATTACAAAGCGCGGTGTGATTACATAACACAGACAAATTACATAACACGGTGGGTTTACTCGCTTTACATCAATCGGGGAAACACCCCTCTATCATATGGAATACATTTGTATTTAAACCAACAGAATATCCCTTGAAATATACGTTCCACTGACTACTCCCTCCCTGATCTCACAGCCGCCACTGTTTTTTTTTATTACGATAACTTTTTCATTAAAGGAAAGGTATCGTTCCATAAATGAATTTAGAAGTGAACGCCACTGGGCTAACGTTACTTCCGGTTTTTAATTTTCCTTATTTATTGATCGCGAGAAATCTGTGATATTTTTGATAAAAAATTCAGGCCCTATGTTTGGTCCGCGGATGTGTGATCAATAACATCGCAAATTTCTGGCAATCAATAAGGAAAATTGAAAACCGAAGTGACGTTGCCAGCACGGCGGCGTTCACTTCTGAATGTATTTATGGGACGATACCTTCCTTTAATATGCAATGAAATGTGTGTTTGTCCAAAGAAATGATTTAGGACAGGACTTACTTGCATTACTAATATGCTATGGATCGCACACCCATTACCTGCAAAATATAAATCACTTTAACTATATGTTACGCTGAGTGTTGTTGGTCTAAACATTTCATTCCCTACCCAACGGGTAATTGAAAGGTTCAACTGAGTTCTCTTTATAGTGAAGAGGTAGTTTTCACTTTGATCTACAGACCAACCCAAAAGCGCAGTGTTTAATTGCTCTACTACCAAGGAGGCAAAATATCTTTAATCAAGTTCTACCCAAGCAAAGCCCCTATGTCTGGTGGCCTGTGTAAACGAACAAGAAGGTTACTATCAATTAAGGACCAGTGTCACTGACTAAGCAGCACAACAGTAGTTTAAATGTAAAAAAAGTAAATTTGCATAAATTTTCTCACAATTAATCCATTATCAGATAAACCATGTAACATTTCATACCTAATAATTCAAGAAAATATGTAAATATACAAGTAAATATTTTTAATGGTTTTAGCATAACTGCTAAACTCCTTGCGGATAAGTAAAATTAAACTGATTAAAAAAATATGTAAGAGACCCGCATAGGATATTCCATGCTATAATAAACCGGGCCATGTTTCCAATGATAGATACGTCATGCATATATTACCTCCTGCTTCCTATGGAACAATTGAGAACTAAATGAGTTTGTTATAACAATTTCTAAACTCCAGAGTTTAATCCTCTTTAATACAGACATATAATTGCAAGATGTCACTAGACTTATTACAAACACGAGTTGAACACTATCTTCGAACCCTTGCGAAGGACCTTCATTCTCAGAAGAAACATTGTCTAAGTCAACAAGGAAATGAACACATTGTATGTAGGTCACCGCTTCCTCCTTGTACTGAAAATTTATATTCCAAGACGACCGCCAGATTATAATACAAAAGTAATTGTGTCATCGACACTGATTGTTAAATCAAGCTAATATCTTGTATGAATGAAAAAGATGCTTCACATTGATTTGCACGTAATTGAATGGGGCTGCGTTAATTACACAAGCAGAGTGGATAAATTCAAATCGATAACTAATGCAATGTTGCTCATTGTATACTGTAAACAGGTAAATGTATATTTCCATGTTAACTCTTTCAATAGTCCATTTTTTTCCAAAGCTACAGTGTGACTATAATATATCTATCCTCCTGTCATACCTTTGACAAATACAACATAAACAAGCCCGATTTATATTTTAAATTCTAAATCTAAAATTGTTAGAATAATATATTTGATAGAGCATTTGAATCTTTGTATAGCAGTTTCAATATTTAAAAAAAGATAGAGCATTGTTGGTTTTTAAGTTATGGTCGATCAAAGTTCTAGGACTCTCCAATGCATGCATAGTTTTGAATGTATGACCGTTTGAAAAATAGAAGACAGTCAGAAAACTGCCATTTGTCACGTTTTCAAATCTCTGGATTTCCTGCCTTTAGTTTCAGTCATCGCATATGATGAGAATGCATTTTCCAGTTTTTTCTGTGGTTATTAAAGGTATATTGGACATGTAGAGATCTTATTTTCACCATAAAAAGAGTTTGAAATTACGACAGTAGCACATATAGTTCCCGAGTCAAAGTTTGACAAGTCAAAGTTTGAAGAATTTGTAATGAGTGTAACAGCTGTATGAAAGATTAATTAATGTAATCAATTAATTGATTAATGTAATTCTTCAAAATCTATCTCAAATTTAAGTCACTGAAAATCAATTGGCTTTTTCTCCTGCTAAATGTTGATAGACATATGATGGAAATTCAAAATCTCTTATATTCAACTGCTCTTATATGCAACTGCTCCCAGTCAAAGAACGGTGGAGAAAATTTAAAACACAATATCAATTAACATAAGGGAATTCATAGGTTTTCTTGTTGGAATGTCACAAGGCTGCAATAAAATTTACACAATGTAATATAATAAGGCTCTAAAATTTTAAAAGATGCTGTCAAATGGTCTATTTTCAACTGATTTTTGATTAATGGTTTCAGCTATTTTCATGGCATATTTTATTATATTATAGCATATTTTCTTCCATTAATCTCAAGTTGTTGATACTTGTCAATAGATCTTTAAGAAACAACTTAAAAGATGAATTTAAAGATCCGCTCATATAAAAATCACAAATTACGTCACAATTAGCACATCGATAACTGTACACTCTTAGAAAAAAAAATCTAACTTTTTATTTAAAACCTTCTCGGATTCTTCAAAGGATTATTTCTAAGAGATACTTAGAACAAAAAGGTTCTAACTTGTCACGTATCGGCTTTAGAATCTTTTTCTTCTAAGAGTGTAGGCTCCGTGAGATGCAGAGAAGCCAAATTCTAACTGTCTAATGTTTGATGAGATTTTTGCTCTTTTGTAATAGATATTAAAGAAATGTAGCCAAGTTGTCCAATGATTGTATATACACCTTTAATCGATTTGTTGTAATAAAGATGAAATGTTGAGACAAATTGGCCTCTTTATCATGCTACCCAGCCAAAGCGAGTGATATTTCACTGTATAATAAGGAATCAATTGTCTCGTTTTGCGCTCATTACTCGTAAATGGAAGAAAAACACACAATTGTCAAAAGACGTACTTGACTACCTGCAGACCTGGGAAGGTATAAGCAGTCAGCTTTTCACGCTTCTGTTAGATGTGCTCGCTCAGGAGGCAAGGTCATTTAGTACTTGAATGGTAATTCGCAAATACCGCTGTTTCTTTATGTCAATTGGCATTGATGGAAGGCTGATATAGTATTCTGTGTCAGTATTTTCTTAACCTTAAGTGACAATGCACTTGAAATGGAAGAATATTTTGATAAAAAAGCACGACGGGGAGATTTTTTAATTCACATTGTTGATAAACAAGAAAAATGAGATACGGTTTCCAGTTTCAGTAATGTAGTGAATATCAAACATTTCATCAATAGTATATCATTTAAAATTAAATATCCTATAAGTAAGTAAAGTAAATGAAGTAAATCGAGATTGCAATTTCATGTTTACCCATATTGTATATTTAAAACTTAAATTTGATGTACAATGAGGTTCAAAATCTATAAATAAAAATTTACTAATCAATATGTGGTGCTTTGTCGAAAGACAAATCAATGTTTGTTCCAAGATAATTATTGAATAAAAAGTAAATTTTCACAAATTTGATCAAAGTTGTATATATGAATTAAACAAGTTCACATTTAAAAAAAAAAATTGCGACCCTTTTAATGTCTTGATTACCGACATACAGGCGTATGTCAAAAAAAACCAAAAGAAAACGATTGGGATGCCTTACAAAGACCATGTAAGTTCACATAGCAAAACAGACTTGTCTAGATACTGGTTGGAAATTTGACCCGAAGTCTTAAATTTCATGATTTATGCTACCGAATAAGTAAAAACAATTATTCTTCCATTTCGTGAGGCCCCGTCTGTAACACGAAGACACGTAAGAGATAAGTGTTGAAAGCCATATATCGTTGTTGCGGCGTACATTAAATTCCAAACGATTACTGATTGGCCTATAACAATGTAGCATTGGTGATCGACCAATCAAAACAAACGGATTTAGATATAGATATTAGATTTATATATATATATATATATATATATATATATATATATATATATATATATATATATATATATATATATATATATATATATATATATATATATATATATATATATATATATATATATATATATATATATATATATATATATATATATATATATATATATATATATATATATATATATATTATATATATATATATATATATTACAATAACTATATACCTTAAATGCCTATTTAACTATATATATAATTCAATAACAAATGCCTATTTAATTTTCAATTCTACAAATTCGTTTAAGCTTTCGACGAAATTTAAAGCAGGAATTTTGCAAGGATTTATGACCAACAAGTGCATTATCAGTCAAACCACGTTGGATAATCAAATTGAAGGTTATTTTAGTTCACAATTTTAGTTGGATAAAATGATTTGAATGGAATGATTATTTTCTTATATTTGCTCATATTTATAGCTTAAGGGCCTGCCATTCGAAATAACTTCTCACTGAGTTTATAGGATCTACGGGAGATGGGCAAATATACATTAGTTGCGATCATGGATGTAGCAATCAGGAGTGTGGACCTCTTGAAGACGGGTGGCGGAGCAAAGAGCCTTGTGCTGTTCACTAACAAGTAAATTGAATGAAACACATATTTTTCTGATTAATGTAAAAAGATTATCGACTTCCGCTATGCCTCCTACTTTATGCCAACCCGATCAACGTTTCTAGAATTTTTTTAGCAATGTAATTAGAAAATGGTACTGAACATTTTATTGAAAAACAATTAGACAGAGAAAGAACGAACATATTCGTACAAATTGAGTCATTGTATTTCGACCTGTAAGGAAATCTTATCTATCTTCGTAATATAAAGACAAAAACTGGCAATAGTTTATCGTATGTATTGAGTGTAAGCAGATATATACTCCTGGTACAACTATATTCGAACACCACATTTTGATTTGATTGACTGATTTTGTATTATTTGTGATGAAAGGAATATGGTTTTACCGTAAGAAAATGAAAGAACTGGAATACTACAGCGTGTAGAGTCTCCACTTCACATCAAATAGGAAACTATTCGATAATTTTTTTCAAGGATCTCTCCCAGACTATTCGGTGTCGGAAATAAGTCTTTCGCTTGAATAAATGTTTTTAGATGAAGTTGACATTTAAAAATTGTGAAGTCCTTTCTACTACAATGAGGTACATAAGGCAGGTACTTCTCCCCGGTTGACATACGGTGCATAGCGAGTGAGAGATCTTAATTTGTTTTGGATTGGCCATGAAATGTAGCAAATACCCTAATTCAAACGGTATAGATACACACAACACTCTTAAAACAGCTTAGTAGATTGTGCTAAATATAGAAGAATAATTTTGTTACTTGCGGGAAATATAGAAGGCCTACGTAAACATTTTCTTTGTACTTATTACTAAACTCTATATATCAAAAAGTGTACTGAATAAGGGCAATGTTTCTACTAAATTCCGAGGAACATCTTTCTGCTACAAATGTAGCAATTTCTTGTCCTCCAAACTTGGGAGTAATTATTGCTAAAAGTGGGCAAAATAATCTATATTTCACAATCATAATCATTAGAAGACTTTTCCTCTATATTTGAATGTACGTCGCTTAATTGTTTATTTAATACTAACATAATTTAAGACAAGCTGCTTACACTGTACTCGTTTCATTCGGCTTTATCCCAGAAAGAACTAATGATAAAGATTCAACTCAAGTAACACCTATGACTTTATAGACCTTTTCAAACCGTGCTTAACCGAACGAGATTTCTTCAGTAATCAAATGCTGTGGAAACTTTTCCTTTGTTTCCCAACCAATCAGGTGCAGGTTTGAGGGGGAAATGTAAGCAGCAATACGCGCGCGTATTTCCTTAATGTATAACGCACGTATAATACGTGCGCCTGAAAACATTTTTTCATACGCTTGGCCCCATACCGTGCGTGAATTGTGCAGACGGCCAAGATTCCTCCAGTATTTTATTGGTCAATAAGATTCCTCCAGTATACGATTGGTCCATTATGGACACGTGAATCTCGGCCATGTGACATTATTGAAAAAAACTACTATAACCAAAGGGAAATTAGTGCTAATTGAACTTTCCCCCAGCTGCTGTAAGTGTGAAGGGAACGTGTTATAATATGCATACAAGCATATGGGCGTGTCGAGATGGCTCTGATCTAGGAAAGGCTTCACGTTCTAAAATGTCCATCTTTTGACGGAAAAAATCAATAATTAAACAAATGCTTTTCAAAACCGTTCAGCCTACTTCGAATGAATACTTAGACGTGCAGTGATATTTAAAACAAACTTCATGCTTTGGGTATATATTTGGTTATATGCAACCTGGTAACAGGGTTTTTAAACAATATCCGTTTGAAGGCAACTAACACAAATGCAAATCGACGTGCGGCCACTGATGGCGAGTGATGTGTGAAAAATTGCATCCGAAATCCGAGAATGCATTTAAATATATGTTTTAATGAATTTCATTAAAGCGAATTTTGAAAGTTGCTTAGCATTTTGACCCTCCGTGAGTCCCCTCAGATAATTTTAACAAGGTGAGCTGAAGCCCTAAGCCCATTCAAAACACCCATATAATCGTTTACGGATTAATCAACAAATTACAATTTTTTTGTCTATCTGAAAAGGCTTTTCGAAAATATCATGTCAACATTAGATGTTCACAATATATATTAAAATTCGAATAAGCGGTTTGTGTATGGTTAAGTTAAAAGAACACTTAGTCCAAGATGGCATGAAGCAGTCCGAGAGAAGCCCTCGATCTATTCTAAAATAACAAACCTGCAAAACCTTGCTAATTTATGCACCAGCTTAAAAATAAGATAAAGAGGACCCACAATGGTATCATATATAATTTTAGTAACATAATAGACTACTTTTTCTGTACAATTTATACCAAATTTCAAGAAAATACCCATTAAATGAACTAAAATAGAATTTAAATTTTAAGACTGTTTTCCCGCCAAAACTGACCTACACAATATGAATTTCTCTTAATATCTACAATTTGGACTGGTAAACTTAACTTAACCTTAATCAACCGTGTTTTCCAACTGGGCAAGCGTCTTTATAAAGTGTACGTCCTGTACTAAGTGTTCCAAATATGCTTCCAGAATATGCCGTATGTACAATATATCGAAAACATTCTTGGACATTATTTAAGCCAAACTGAAACTACCAAGATCGTCACGGTGTTTGGCTGGAGGAAGCTTATGGTAGCATTAAGAACCTGATGGTGTGGTTGAAATGCCAGAATCGGCTGTTTTTCCCACCTACCTAGCAAGGCGTGATAGCAACTGCCTTCTACATCCCCCCTCCCCTCCCCCTCCCCCCACTCCTCCTCCCCCGTAAAGCTTTTTGACAGCGGGCCGAATGCTCACAGGAAAATTGTCCTAACAATATATTTTTTTACTTTCAACCTTTTGCAATTATCGTTTCTGAACAAATGTTGTTAATATTTTCTCTCAGAGCTCTATTCTTACATCAAAAACATACATATAATCCCTAGTAAGTAACCCGAAGTATAAGACACATATTGTAGTCAGTAGGATCCTACATTTGAACATTCGTTACACAATGTATGTTGCTTTTAACTAGCTTTAGTGTAGAATTGACACGATTCTAAGTAATTTTCTGATACCGAAAAACGCAAAGCTTACTGGAGCCTCGCCCACTTGGTACCAACAATGACCTTGACCCTGGATTTGACACAATGTTAAGCAATTTTCTGCAATCACAATCGCGAGAAATGCAGGGCTTTCGGGGGTTTCGCCCCTAGATTTGACACAATGTTAAACTAATTTTCTGTTAATAAAATCACGAGAAACGTATAGGGCCAAGGATTCACCCCTTAGGTTTTGACACATTTAAAGCAATTTCCTGTCAGCAAAATCACAAAAAACGTAGAGTTTTGGAAAATTCGCCCCCTGCCTTCCTGCCAGGGCTTTGCCCTTAGATTTGACACAATTTCAAGCAATCTTTTGCTACCAAAACCACGAGAAGCTCAGGGCTTCAGGGGGCTTCGCCCCAAGGTTTGACATATTTTAGGAAAGTTTCTGCATTTAAAATCACGAGAAACACAGAGCTTCTGGAGTTTCACCCCCTGGGTTTATACCAATGCTTTGGCCACAGATTTGACACAGCAAGCAATTTTTTGCTACCAAAATCACAAGAAGCGCAGGGCTTCCAGGGGCGTCGCCCTGAGGTTTGGTACAATTTTAAGCAATTTTCTGCTATCAAAATTACGAGAAACTCAGGACTTCCGGAGGTTTCGCTCCTGGGATTATACTAGGGCTTTCTTCATAGATTTGACACAAATTTTGTCATTTTTTTTTTCCTTCCGAAATCACCAAAAAGCCCAGGGTTTCCGACACTCTGCAGAATTTGACAAGAATTTAAGAAATTGTCTGTAATCAAAATCACAAGAAACTTAGGATTTCCGGAGACTTCGCCCCTTGGGACCCTAACAGGGCTTCAACCCTGGAGTTGACACAATATCAATCAGTTTTCTGCTCTCAAAATCGCAAGAAATGCAGGGCTTCCAGTCTCACAGGAGCTTTGCCCCAAGATTTGACATACTTTTATGCAATATTCTGCTCCCAAAATTACGAGAAACGCAAGGCTTAGACCCTGGATTTCACACAGTTTTAAACAATATTAAGCTTCGCCCCCGGGAGCGTCTTTTTTTTTTCTGCAGTCCAGAATTGCCTTTACAGATTTTTTCAGCCAATTATATACAAGAATGACGATGACGTAATTAAATATGAATATTCAAATACAACTTATCACTTATCGTCTGACAAAATAATTTGGGACTAAGTAATTCCATGACCGCGCCGTGAGTGAATAACATTACTTTGCCGGAAAACAATGGAGAAAAAAACCTGACGCTGCAGATATGGCACAATTTAATATGTGCTACAAAGCGAATCCTCCTTTGAATATCGAGGAAGTAGTTAACAATACCTGGTGAGTGGTGTCCTGAGTGAAGTTCAACACTCGCTCCTTGTATGAAAATTAGGACATGATTTTTTAAGTAGTAGTTAAGCGACTTTTCCTTGCAGTAAACTTACAGCAGTGTTTGCACTATGGAGTATGGGAGTAACTTCGAAACTATTTTTTTTTTTGGTTAGTGTGTAAAAATCAAGTTGGGCCTTATTCGCAGGGCAGTGATAACGTATACCCTAACCTAAAACCTAACCCCAACCCTAACCTTATTCGCAGTGTTGGCTTAAGATACTGTGTGGATATTCGCAGTTCTGCCCTGCGAATAATCACTTCAAAAAATCAAAGTTGTACAGCGATAGTTCTCACGTTGTATATGTAGATCTTCAAGCTGCTGTATATCTGTATATGCGTGAGACAATTCGTACTAGTTGTAGGTATGCCTAGGCCTAGTACGAGTTCATGCCCAAATAGACTTTTGTTTAAGTTGTAGGTGAGTTTTATCCTTTTTGAACATTTTTCTCCAAGTCCCGATTTTCCTTTTTGGACGGAGTGCGTAGTCGTAGTGAGTTAAATTTCTTCTTTGATTCAATTCCTTTTTTGAAATTTAGTATTTATTTTTAAAAGTTGTAGAGCCTATATAGTTGCAACGTTATACATATATATGCAACTTTGAACTTCCTAATGTTGGATATAGATATTCATATTTAATTACGTCATTGTCATTCTTGTATATGATTGGCTGAAAAAATCTGTAATGGCAATTCTGTCCTGCAGAAAAAAAAGCGCCCTCTCGTACCCCCGGGACCCCTGCCAGGCCTTCGCCCTTGGGCAATTTCAAGAAATTTCCTACACGATGCCATCTAACTTGTTCGTTTTAATTTAGATCTATGTGCCCAACGTTTTATTCTTATGAGCATATCACCACCACCACCACCACCACCACCACCACCACCACCACCACCACCACCACCACCACCACCACCACCACCACCACCACCACCACCACCACATCATCATCATCATCATCATCACCACCAGCACCACCACCACCACCACCACCACCACTATCACCACCACCATCACCACCACCACCATCACCACCACCATCACCATCATCATCATCACCACCACCACCGTCACCATCACCACCACCATCACCATCACCACCACCATCACCACCACCACCATCATCATCACCACCACCCCACCACCACCACACCACCATCACTACCACCATCACCATCATCATCATCACCACCACCACCATCATCACCATCACCACCACCACCATCATCATCACCACCACCACCATCACCATCACCACCACCACCATCACCACCACCACCATCATCATCATCATCACCACCACCACCACAACCACCACCATCACCACCACCATCACCATCATCATCACCACCACCACAACCACCATCACCGCCACCACCACCATCACCACCACCACCATCACTACCACCATCGCCATCATCATCATCACCACCATCACCATCATCACCACCACCACCATCACCACCACCATCATCATTATCAAGATTAATATTACTATTATTATTATTATTAAGATTATTATTATTATTATTATAATCAATATTACTATTAATGTTATTATTAATATTATTATGAAGATTATTATTATTAACTAGTAGTAGTAGTAGTAGTAGTAGTAGTAGTAGTAGTAGTAGTAGTAGTAGCAGTGGTAGTGGTAGTGGTGGTGGTGGTGGTAGTGGTGAGTGTGGTAAGTAGTGGAGCAGCAGTGGTAGTAGTAGAGCAGTAGTAAGTAGTAGTAATAGTAATAGTAATAGTAATAGTAATAGTAATAGTAATGGTGCAGTGGTGGTGGTGGTGGTAGTGGTAGTGGCAGTGGTAGTGGCAGTGGTAGTGGCAGTGGTAGTGGTGGTGGTAGTGGTAGTAGTAGTAGTAGTAGTAGTAGTAGTAGTAGTAGTAGTAGTAGTAGTAGTAGTAGTAGTAGTAATTTTGTTTGGGGGGTTGCCAAACTTTTCCAAGTAAAACATGACCCACCATGATTTTAAAAAATGTTAAAAAACAATCTCCTCTCAAATAATTTTCGTACACTTTACATGGCTTATTACTTCGCCACCAAACATGAATGGACAAGATGCTTTACCATCTGTTTGTGTGACAGTAAGCGGGGTAACCTAAATAGTTAAATAGTTTAGGCGGAAAATATGGTAGCTTGATTACCTATTAAACATACCGATAGTCATTAAAATTTGGGGTAGATATGAGTGGAACTGAAATAGGAACAGCGGGGTACCTGTGAGGATAATTAAGAGAGCTACAACAGCAGAATACGATTATTTTTTAAAATAATAATAAGTTCTAATCTCGAACAAATTGATATGAAAATGACATAATAAACACAAATAAAACTGATATAGATATCGTATTAGAAAACAATAACCCAAAATAGAAGCACTCAAGGTTATGGATTTTTTTCTTAACATATTGTTTACAACTTTGCAAATTTATCATTATGCCTTGCTTATGTAACATTATGAGCCAGACCAATTTTGCTGAAATCGTCCCAAACATTTTCGCGATGACTTAATATTACCTAAAATACTAAAAGCTATACAACATATTTGGAACATAACAAAATCAAAGAGACATATTTTAGAATAAAGTGATTCTCATAGATTGTTATCATTTGAGTTATTAGGGAAAACCGCGATTTTAGTGAATTTCATCATTACCTGTTGATTTTACTGATCGAACGAGCTCTACTTTCTCCATTTTTAAGTCTATGGGAGACACCCGTTTTAAGATGTTTCAGGATGAAGCATTTTATATTATCCTGTCCACTCTTACTGTTTTGTGCAGTTTTATCATATCTTCACTTCCTTCTCCATCGTGAGGAAATAGGGCCCTAAATTTATTTTTCGCCATGTTGTCCTTCTACTTGCAGCTACACTTGCTCGTCCCCATGGGGTGTACCCCATCTCGTTTCTTTCTCTCACACCAGTCCTCCGCCAAGTCTCTAACGGTCTTTACCTTCTTCACCTCCCCAGGTGCCCAAGTCAGGGTTGTCTTTGGGTGCTCATGCTCTTCCACCTCCTTCGCGGGATCTGCTCACTTATGGAGTCAATTTTTACACGGTGTCTTAACACTTCATTAGAGATCTTCATAGGCCAGTGTATTTTCAATATACGTCTAAGACATTTGTGGAGAAAAATGTCAGGCTTGGCTTCGTCCCCTTTAGTCATTCGCCAAGTGTCACATCCATTGACTGTTAAGACGTTTGTTCTAAAGACTTCCAATTTGGTGTTCCTGCTGAACTGGCCACTTTTCCACAGTTTATGCTGATAAATGCAGTTCTAGCCATTCCAAGTTGTGCGCAGATATCTTTATGAGGGCCACCTTAAGATGTCACAATCGCCCCAAGGTAAGTAAACTTCCTCACTTTCTCTAAGTCATGCCCATTACAATTTATCTTTGTATCTGTTACTGCGTTCCATCTCATCATTTTAGTTTCAGTAGAGTTAATTTTTAAGCCTGTTTTCATTCCATGTTCACAAAGTCTGTTGATCTATACTGGTGACTGATTTTGTGCTTCAAATCATCAGCAAAATCTGGGTCTTTCAGCCCGTTGTGTTTTATCTAAGTTTCAAAAAGTCATTTTTTTAAATGAATTCATTAAATTAAATTCATGACCATTTTACCAAATATACACATAGTGCACACATTCCCAAATAAAAACATAACCACCTCGAGCAATAAAAAAATGTCAACAAGCCCTTTAGAACGCTACTCGCATATCCTAGCTAGGACTGATGCCCTTTTAAAAATGCCCATAGATTGTTCTTTCAAATAATTTAACGAATTCAACTTTTACTGGAACACGCACACATAAATGAAAAAACGAAAAACAACAAATTTTTGTAACATATTTTCGATTATCATAATTTGGTTAGATTACATGCGGAATTTGATTACATTTTTATAATCAGATAATATTTGCCAAGTAATTATCAAGAAATCTAAGTTATATCAATAGATCACCTTGATTTAAAAGCTGAGGGTGAAAGGGGTCTGTAATCTGATTCCAATTAACCGACTAAGAAAAGATAATGAAGTGTGTTACAACAATTTCCAAAAAGGTCAAACTCAGCATTTAGAGTATTTAGTAAAATACGGCGTGTAATACGTCTCTAGGAGAGACATTATGAAACAAGACTAATCGTCTGAAGATTGATTCAATATCACAAAAAGAAAATTCGACCAAATATGACAGCAACTCATGTTGATCAATGCTGAAGTAAAACAGCTTAAAAGTTGACATGGATTAGTGCGTGATATATGCACATATATTTTATATTCAACTGATAGAACTTTAAATTTTGAACAGAAGGGTCTTTAAATTCTGCCTTTAGTTTCAGAGTTATTGGCTAATTAAAGTTTAAAGAATTTTCAATATATTGAAAAGTTGTGACGTCGGAAGAGAAGACAGCTGAAAATCTCCCAGGTAATTCTTTAAATTTCTGTCCTAAATTTCAGTCACTGAAAACATCAATGCCACAAGACAGGATATCAAAAGACAGGATTTCAAAAGTAGCACTGAGGTGGACACTACCAACAAAAAGAAAGAGAGGCAGACCAAAAACCACCTGGAGAAGAACGGTGATGTCCGAACTAGAAAAAATTGGTTTATCATGGGGTGAAGCTCAGGCCATGGCCCAGGACAGAACGAGATGGCGGAATATTTTTGCAGTCTTATGCTCCAGCTGTCCAGTGGGAGTGAAGAGGATAAGTAAGTTTCTCCTGCCAAATTTTGATAAGGAAAAAGAAGTTTAACAGTTTAACCCTGTTAGAAGGGAAAACGCATCTTGGCCATGTTTAACTACTCCTAGTCAACTACAATTGGTGGTGGATTTAAAAACCATAAGTTAATATAAGGAGATTCAAAGGTTTTCTTGTGATGATGTCACAAAAATACAATTTTTCAAATTTGTCATGATAAGGCTTTTGACAATTCAAAATGTTGTAATTGGTCATTTTTAACCGATGTTATTTTAAGAATAGGTTTTGAAATATGCCTAACAGCCTAATCAAATTAAATGGTTTGTCAGTTTATGCAAGCGTTGTGACATTTATATCTTTTAAACTGTCGAATATAGATTCTTAGTTAGATATGTATTCACAAAAAGAGACCTACTTATTCATTACAAATGTGTAGAGAAATTGCAAATAGCTGTAAAAACTGTTACTTTTAAGTCAACTATAGTGGGATATTTTTGATATTGTTGTGGATTTTGGTTGAACTTAAATAAACTTAGATAATATCGAATGTCCTCATATCTTAAAAGAATATCGCTAAATGGAACTAAATGCTCCTTTTATTGGGAATGTAGAAGAAATTCCTTCTGTCACTGGGAATTTAACAATTGATGAGGCTGCTGAACGCTACTGTACATTCATGTTTTCTGCGATAACATTTTGTCTACCTCTAGATCTATGTAAAATTTAAATTTTCATTGACAATTTATTTTTTTGATGCTGGATTTCGTGAATAAAGATGCAAAACACATGTCTTCTGACAACGTGATGGGGGAGATGGAATAACGAGTATGAGTATTCTTTCTTTGTACTCAAAACATCTCCAGAACTCGCTAAGAATAATTCTTAATGTATAGTTTGCTTTTGTGTTTTTATATTACTTTCTTTATTGGTGGAATCAAAATAATTGTGTCAGGTCTACATTATGAGATGACGGACCATAAAAGCAAGCTAGACGCCCATTGGTACGCCCACACCAAATAATTCATGTTCCAGTTGTAAATCTACATATCCTTTTATCGATTATAAAATGTAAATGTGTTCAAACTCAATGAGCGATTCCTTGGATACAGACAACAAACAGTGAGTCATTTTAAGTACTGCGCCCACGATATTATCAGCTTCAAAGAATTATATCCTGGCATTAGGATGCATAAAGTACTTCATTCCGATATTGATCATCGATAAATTCACATTTTGTTTCTTTTCAGCTTTGCAATATCTCTGCTATACTTCCCAAAAATCACAGAAGACGCAGTCTTACGTCAAATGCAGAAAAGACATTCCACACTATTCCAGATAATGAAAGCCTTTTACTCTGCAGTGTATACCTCCTTACCTGTCTTCAAGATATCTTTTCAATCTTATTTGTTTCCTCAGTATTAACACTCGCATATTTCTCGTTCAACCTTATTATTTGTAAAAGGTTTTTTTTTTTATATATATTTTCTTAAGGATGTTTTCTATTTGGTGCTGTGTTCTTTAATGAATGGTTCATCATATTATGTAGTCAGGCTCATGGTTCTGTACTTGTTATTACTCAAGCTTTGTGCATATTCAAACTTTGCAACTTCCTCGAGCGCTTTACAACATGAAAAAGGCGCTATGTACATCTGTACATACGAACATACAAACATATAACACACTAACATATCTTTATTCATTTCATTTCAACCTGAAATGCTTAATCGACTTTCATCCGTGTAATGTAAATAGATACAATATCCACTTTTTTAGTTTTCTGATCAATTTATAGTTAGGAACGCCTAATCAAGTCGTTAGTTTAAAAGTGATTTTGAAACCAAATATTTGATGTCTGGTTTAGTATTAAAACATTTTTGTTTGCATTACTTTTACATATTCATACAATTCGAGAAAACAATTATGTTTTATCTACAGTATCTGATTATTTAAATCAAATTTTTGTTGTTTTTACATGTTTAGAGGATAAAACCTGGCCGGATAACAAAAGGTTGATCTTGATGGACACCACATGGCAGACGCAAACGTTGACACCCCAAAGCCAGTGGCAGACTTGCCCGCCGATCGATCGATCATAGATTGGTGGGTCGCTGACCCCCCATCCCCCCCTCTAGGTGCTGTGGTCGGCCGCAGGCTGTTAAAACGGACGCACCATATAATGTGGGCTGGTCTTCACTTCAAAATTGGAGGTCGGTCCTGCATCTGGATCGGTGGAATGATTTTGGGCAGTCCGCTCCTGCCTAAAGCTACCTGGGGTAGGACATTAAATACAGAGCTAACCATGCTGGGTATTTCTTGGGGCAAGAAGGTGCACTCAACTTGCCCAAGACAGGACAATTATCGCAGACTTATATCCATGAGGGACGAAGAGAATTAAGTAAGTTATAATTTTTATCGATTTACGTTGATGCGTATTTTGGACATTTGTGTAATAATAGAAGAACCAAAATAGACAAAATTAGTAGCTAATAAAGTTTTTAAGATTCAGAAGAATTGTATCATCATTTGATAGTAGTAAACGGTCGTTGTGCTTAGTTAACATTTAGGATTCAAGTTCATGCTTATGAAAAGTACACAATGGTTTGCAGTAACCCATTCCCTAGAAGTAACCTTTTGTCACAGACACTATTCTGGGGAACATTTTTTCACTTCTGAATCAGCTTTTAAATTTCAGACGTTTTTAATTTTATCCGAGAAAACCAACTTCAGTAATTTGTAATACATATTGAGGCCTGAGATTGCTGTAATATGGATTACTCTTATATAAATAATTCAGCAGAGTGGAATATTCTCAAAGGTACAAATTGTCAATAAAATAATGACTCATGTAAAGAGATTTGACGAGAATATGTGAAATAATAGGCGGCCCGCATACATTACGAAGTATTCAACCTGACATTTAAGATAGTAAAATAAAGAATATGGTCTTACAGACAAGCTTTATAGCTTAGGCTACTACTTATCAGATACTTTTATGAAGGGAAATGTGTATGCTGAGGAAAATCGTAAGAATATTTTGTGGTAAACTTTCTCCTCTTGAACCAATTGTGTTGCAAAACCTGTTATATTAAGAAAACACACTTTTCTGGAAAAAACAACACATGACTACTATTTAGAGTATAGCTAAACATCCAAAGTGTCAATGGAATACAAATAAAGTAAAAGGTATTGCTTGAAATTTATGACATAGTAGACGAGCCACATTCGTTACAAAATATTCAGACACATTAAAAGAAAGTAAAAAGCATGTTATAAAAGGTTTTTTGAAAAGTCAGTCGTTCTCATCACTTACGGGATGCTTTAATTGCTTTAAATGCGATTGCTAAAGATTCGTGGAAAGGATAAGGGTTGTCTTTTGATAGATATCTAACTTTATGATGAAATGTTGTTAAAATCTGTTCAAGGTAAACATTCTTCCTGTCGGTAACTTTTCGTCACAGATACTGCGTTTTGGAAAATATATTACGTAAAAAATGTTTTTATTTTCTTGCCGCTTTGAAATTGAGACTAAAATATCTTTCACCGAGGGAGGAAATGTCTCCCCTTTCTCCACTTTTACAGTAATTGTATTTCAATTTTTAGCTGCAAAAACGCTTTAAATTGTGTTCTATTTTCTTTACGACAATAGTTTCGAATGATTAATATTAAGTGGTACAGTGAAATTGCAGAAGATAGTTCAAGAAGAAAATAGTATTTGTTGTGTTACAAAATGAAAATTTAAAAGTAACAGAAGAATGCCAAAGAATAAGATCAACATCAGTGACTTTAAATTTGAAAGAATGTATTCAAACTTTAACCTCAAGTCTTTCTTCTAAATAATATACAAAAAACAGTACTCTTAAAATTAGCCTACTTAAATATCCTAACCTGATGATAAGCTATATGTCTGGTCTCTCTTTGGGTGACGGTTGGTATTTGGGTATGTCCTTAGTATTCCAAGATTATAAATGATCCAGTTCCGTGACGATGATAATATTGATCAATGCGATGATTTCTCTCAAAGTTTGAAGTCCGTAGGCAGGTAGGAGTTATGAGCTCATTAATACAATTTATAGGCCTAAAAGTTGTAAGATATATGAAATATCGGCACACAGTTTAAGGCAAAGATTTTCAAGCAGCAGTCAAGGAGAATTCAAGTTGACTGTAATAAATATCCACACACTGAATGAATGAAGGCAGGTACGGTAATTCTTGATGTAAAAGAATAAGACACACTTAATTGTAAATTTATGAAACCTCGAAAATATTCTTGAAAACAGCTGCTTATATAGAATTCAAGTACGTTCTATATTTAGAAATAAACGTAGCAGGGCGTAGTCCTCTGAATAATGTTTAATTCTATAATATATTGTCATAATGTTCCAAATGGAGAAGATTGCATCGGCAGGTCAGCATGAGTCACTATGATATCATCGTTTAACTTTCTCGAACTGCGCCACCCAGTTATTGAATCATAGTGTCATTGCGCAATTTCCGTCTCCCTTTGGAATGTCGGTGAATTCTAAGGAAAAGTCGCATGTAACAGCTGTAATATGTTCGATATCTCTGACGTAAGTTACGTTTACATTTCTTCGCCGTTCGATCTTTAATTTTCAATAAATAGGTAGCAACAACATTACCTAAACAGCTAAACTGTTGTAACATCGGTCCATATTGAGAATAAAAAAAATCGGACAAAAGCTCCAGAATCTTTAGCCGACAACAGTGGTGTGTGATTTTACTCATTCTCAGTAATTGACATACAAAACTATAAACAAGTTCACAATATATGGATCAGTAGACTGTCTACTTATGTTTTTCAAGTATCTGCCACAATGCGTGGACGGACACAGAGGATTCTGAGATCCGGAGATGATAGACATCCTGCAGCCGTTTTGTTCGTATTTTGAGATAAAAATGAAAAGAAAGATTAGGTGAGAGACCATTTTGTCATATAATGTAAGATATTGCGATCTGTAATTTTCAGCATAGCAAAGCATCATGGAAAATATCACAAAATGGCGATGTCCTTATCACGAAAAGTTTTTAATTTAAGGAACCTTTTGGTTCCTTATTTTAGAACCTTTCTCGGGCTGGTTGATATATTTTTCACCAGTGTGTTGAAAAGTAAAATTGTGATGCCAAAATGTGAAAAGTAATTGCCTCTTCCTAAATTGATAAAAACATTTTTTGTTTAATTATTTATATGGGGCATAACGTACACTTTACAAGAACATGCTTTGCCCATCTGCTCATGTACCTTACACTCTAAATACAAAAAGAGTTGTTTTTTATAAATAGAAATGTACATCGCACTGGTCGCTTTCAATACACTAGTCAAATCTTTGAAATGTAATAACTTGTAAATGGAATAAATTACCAACATGGTTTTTAATTGATTTGTTTCTAAAATAGTCTTCTATCATATAAATGAGAATTCACGGGAATATTTCTTTAACTAATTCTCCAATCATCATACAACTGGCGAATCTTTTCTTATCGTTTCCATTAAAGATATTAACAGATTAAGAAATCAAATTTAAAGAGCTGTATGAAAATATATGGGTTGTCTACTCTTAATATATTTGACAAGTTTAAAATCAAATAGTTATCTATTAAATCATAACTTGGATTTTTTTTAATTCCAAGAATATTTTGAAGTGAAAGTGCGTTTTAATGCGCCCTTATTTTTGTAGGTAACCATAGAAACCTTTAGAAAACTCTTAAGTGAGTTCCCTGCGGGCAATTGTAAATCGGTATATCGTCATCTTGAAATGATAACACAGTTATCTATATGGTAATCAAACCTGTATACTATACTATTCATTATCTCAGTCCACATTTGATTACATTAACCTCCACAGAACCTTCCATTAATTTCTTTTTCAAGAAGATTTATAACAGGTAATGTCATTAAAATTAAAAGCAGATTAGAGTGCAAATGGATTATTTGAAAGTGGAAATATGTTTTGGATAATTTTTCTTTGAAATCCATGTTAAAATTATCAAAGCCACTTATTAGTATCAGATTCAGAAAGACTTGTACTTGGATTAATCATTATATCATTCACTGTGGACAGAGTTTTAATAATTAAATTCTTTTCATTTCACAGTAAGGTTTGTTTATTGGATAAACGTACAAATTACAAAAAGTACTAAGTATGAAGAGATTAGATAAATGTACTAGTTAGAAATGAACAACTTACTACTTACAAGGTACTAGTTACTAATGAATAATGTATTAGTTACAATGCACTACTTACAAATGAGTAATGTACTAGTTACAATGTAGTAGTTACAAATGAGTAATGTACTAGTTAAAATCAGTAATGTACTAGTTATAATATACTAGTTACAAATGAGTAATGTACTAGTTGCAATGTACTAGTTACAAATGATTAATGTACTAGTTACAATGTACTAGTTACAAATGAGTAATGTACTAGTTACAGTGTACTAGGTAAAAATGAGTAATGTGCTAGTTACAATGTACTAGTTAAAAATGAATAATGTAAAAGTTACAATGTGCTAGTTAAAAATGAGTAATATATCAGTTACAATGTACTAGTTACAAATGAGTAATGTACTAGTTACAAATGAGTAATGTACTAGTTACCATGTACTAGTTGCAAATAAGTAATGTACTAGTTACAATGTACTACTTACAAATGAGTAATGTACTAGTTACAGTGTATTACCTACAAATGAATAATGTACTATTTGCAATGTACTAGTTACAAATGAGTAATGTACTAGTTACAATGTACTAGTTACAAATAAGTAATGTACTAGTTACAATGTACTAGTTACAAATGAGTAATGTACTAGTTACAATGTATTACTTACAAATGAATCATGTACTATTTGCAATGTACTGGTTACAAATGAGTAATGTACTAGTTACCATGTACTAGTTGCAAATAAGTAATGTACTAGTTACAATGTACTACTTACAAATGAGTAATGTACTAGTTACAATGTATTACTTACAAATGAATAATGTACTATTTGCAATGTACTAGTTACAAATGAGTAATGTACTAGTTAAAATGTACTAGTTATAAATAAGTAATGTAATAGTTAAAATGTAATAGTTAGAATGAGTAATGTACTAGTTACAAATGAGTGATGTATTAGTTACAATGTACCAGTTACAAATGAGTAATGTAAAAGAGGGAATCTCGAGCCAAGAATTGCTTGTTCCACATGATAAGTAAATTTGATACGTACTAGTAACGTCACTTCCGCAGTAGCTATATAATGGATTGTTAATATTTCTGTGAAGATTTCGACCAATCAGAAACGTTGGATTGGATTGTATGTTTATCTCTACGTTAACATTATAACAGATCTTTAAAGAGATTGGATCAACGTACTACATACAAATGAACAAGTGATGTTAAAACAAAGGTTACAAGGCGACGCGAATGCTGGAACACTAAAAGGACGGTGACAATTCCCAACTTGAAGAAGAAGTGTAGTCGATAGGAATTATTGAAAAGGACATATAAGGCAGGAAGTTTGAAGAATGATTATGACTTTGATGCAAATTTTACACAAAAAAGTTATAACATCTCTTATAATAGCAGTACAGTGAAATCTGAACCATTAGTTAATGTTCAATGCGTTAATGACAGCATGGAGTTACTTTCTACTATGATGACAGTCACGGTTAAAAAATGAGAAAACTTAGTTCACAGAGTTATTTGAGAGCTTTTTCAAGGACACAAAACTCTTTCCTTTAAAGCATCTTGTGATCAAATTCCTTTTTACTTTTCATAATCAATAGAATTTGAATGAAAAAAATAATGGAGATGTGACAGTGTGGAACATTGTCAATCATGTTAGTAATCATTTTCTTTGACAGGGAGACATAAGTTAGTGTAATGAATAAATTTCAAGACGAAAAGCAAACAACGAGCAAATTTGACAGAGATATCAGATACTACCATGAGTTTTCATTTCATGTAATTAATTCCTTTCTATACATATCAATTTAATTAAAACGTACATTATTCCAAATTCCAATCATCCTATGAGGCAATGTCACGAAAAGTTCCTAATTTAAGGAACCTTACGGTTCCTTATTTTAGGACCTCTCCTGGACTGATATTTCATAACCGTAGATCTCCAGAAGCAGAACTCCACAAAACTTTTTGAACATTTTATTTCCGTGCATATTTTCCAAATATATCCTCCCTCTATCCGTTCCCATCACTCCACTATCAGATACTAACCCACAGTTCTGCTCACATATTCCACCAAATCATAACACCAATTGCTTTGGAAGTTATTTGCTGTTCCACTATAATGTAACAGAAAGACTAATAGACATGTAGATAGCCAACGCGTTTTGGAAATATGGTGGCGAAAGAATTAAATGTATAAAAACCAGCATTAACAATAGGATGTTATGTTTGAATCACCTAGTCAACGAGAAAGTAATCATTTGTTTGTTAATCCACAACGCACAACTACGCGCTGAATGCAGTTGAATGTGTGCCGACATTGCTTACTGACACAACCATACTAGATGATGATAATTGCAGCTTTTACACAATTTCTTGAAGATAATTTGGTACTTTACGGTAAATACATTTAAAAGCTATTACTAGGATCTTAGCCAATGTAATTTTCATTGTATTTGGAAGCCAAAGTAGGGAATAGAGAATGTGAGTGATGTGATCACATTTTTAGCCTGTGTTACTATCCGTGCGACAAATTTTGAATACGTTGAATTACGTATGGAATGAGTTATGTAATATGGAATGCCAGTAAGGAGGAAGCTACAATAGTCAATGTGGAAATGGACTAATGCATGTACAAGGGATTCGGCTGATTTATTTGTTAGCATAGGCCTTGTTGTGTTAAAATTGTACAGATCAATGATGATCTACATTTTACATAGGTTCTCATGTTAAGGTTGCAGTCAAACCAATCACCTAAATCACGTATAGAGTTTACAGCTTTTACTGACTGTCTTAGTAATTAGCTTTGTTTGCTATTGCCATGTGCCAAAGAGATTGATAATTAGTTTGTTCAGTAACATCCACTTTCTAGCTTCTGCCAAGCAACTTTCCATTTTCTCAATGGCCCTTATCTCAGACATCTTTTTTCCCATTGTTTGTTGTTCTCTCTTGAAACATACTTACATCGATTCTGCATTGCAAAATATAAATACCACAACATCATTTTCTTTATAAACAACAAAGTCAGCAAACTTGCTATTGGAAGCAGTACAGCATACATTTTAGGTATGAGTAACATTAATATTATCAAACTTATGGCGAAAAAGTACATTCAACTCTGCCAAGATTTTGGTGTCATTATTCTTTAAAGCGATGTAATATTCGATGTAAAACTCTGATTTAGTATACTTAATAAAGCCATTTAAATTCGGAAGGGCACTACGGATTTTACATAAGTAAAGAAAGTATTTAGCATAGAATATGGTAAATTATATCTTAGTAACTCCTCATTTGTAAAGCCAAAATAAACTACACGGTACGACACATGATCGACCATTAATGACGGCAGATAATCACGGGCAATGCAAACTCAGAACGAATAGCTATGCAATTTCATGACAAAAAAAGGTGTTGCAAGGATTCAACATAGTTTTCACAAAAAGTACATAAAACATTATTATGCATATCAATTTTACACAGATAAGAGGAACGGATTCGAGTGTCACGTATAGCTAAAGCACAATTTGAAAATATGGTATTCCATTCATTACCTTCAATCGCAAAAGTTTGTTCCTAGTAACCTTTGGCAGGGGGCAGTGGATTGTATTCAAAAGAAGTTGTAGGTATACCGGGTTACTTTAACAAGTTTAGTAAGAAGAACCTCCTGAATATTTAGGGTTGCTTCTTTAATCAAGTTGTTCTTCCAAGACCTTAATATGTTGCTCAGATGATTCCATAATAATGCGTGAAAAACAATGCATCAATATTGTAAAACCTTTTAAAGCCACTGTAAGTAAAAAATGCCAATCGTTATTAAGAATATTAGTAATATACCTTTATTAAAGAGTAACTTATTGAATACAGTGTGATTAATGATTTGAATGTGATGGTTATTCCAAATAAATTGGCAACTATCATTGTCCATGGGTGTGGCATACGAGAAATTGTTCCACGCAGAGCAGACTTGACAAATAAAGTCATTATAAATATCGTAAAATGTCTTTTTTTTTTAAATTGCAGCGAAAAATAAAATATTTCCCCTAACAATCAAGATAGAAATCATAAAATACTTTCCAGGGTCTAAAGACAACATTATTATACCGCTTAACCCACGCAATCTCAATGGCATCTAAAAAGTGGAAGATATTGACCATATTAAGCCCGCCCAAATACGTAGGAAGAGTGAGAGTATTCATCCGAACTTTATCGGGCTTTCCATTCCAAATAAAGTTGAATTTTTTTCTCCCATTTTTTTAATAAAAGAAAGAAAGATGAATGGTCAGGAAAAGAAACACAAGCTGAGAAAGTCCAAACGTCTTAACAATGGTAATTTTAACAACTGGTGTCAAATCTCTCTGAGACCAGATCTGCAATTGAGATTTAAGACGGGATAATTTGGGCAAGTAATCAAGGCTTAAAAAATCAGCTTTATGATCAGAAATAAATACTCGCAGACAATTGATAGGATCGTAAGTAATATTAAAATAAAAAACATTAAAATCAGGTGGGACATTGCTAACCAGAGACCAAATAGGGAAGAGATTAAATTTATCGGGATTTACATTAAGACCTGAAACCTGAGCAAAAACATGTAGCATATTAATGACCGCTTTAACAAATGTTACACTATCATCAATTAAATTTATTTTAAAAACGCCGTATCATCAACGTACTGAGTGACTTTAAACTCGTGATTACAAACAACTATAACCTTAAAACTGTTGTTATACCTAAACATAATAGCCAACATTTTAACACACATAATAAAGTAAAAGAGTAAGCGCTCAACGGACAGCCTTCTCTTACACCACGATTGATATGAAAGAATCCAGACGAATGGACAGTCTTCTCTTACACCACGATTGATATGAAAGAATCCAGACGAAAAGACAGCCTTGTCTTACACCACGATTGATATAAAAGAATCCAGACGAACGGACAGCCTTCTCTTACACCAAGATTGATATGAAAGAATCCAGACGAACGGACAGCCTTCTCTTACACAAAGATTGATATGAAAGAATCCAGACGAACAGACAGCCTTGTCTTACACCACGATTGATATGAAAGAATCCAGACGAACAGACAGCCTTGTCTTACACCACGATTGATGTGAAAGAATCCAGACGAACGGACAGCCTTCTCTTACACCACGATTGATATGAAAGAATCCAGACGAACGGACAGCTTTGTCTTACACCACGATTGATATGAAAGAATCCAGACGAATGGCCATTAATTAAAAATATACTGTTGTAATAAAGTACATTATACGAAACCACCGCTTGATGTCATTACTGATATTAAAAGCATCAAGAACACCGTCAATGAAGGACCACTCAGGCATATCGAATGCCTTGTGGAAATCAAGGAACAATCAAAAACACGGAGTGTCATGCGTGTTACAATAATCAATTACATCTAGAATAGTAGGAATGCTTTCCCAAATATAAGGCCCGTTTGATCTGAATGAATAATATTATTCAAAACACCCTTAATACGCTCTGCGATACATTTAGAGGCTATCTTATAATCCGCATTCAATAACGAAATAGGCCTCCGATTTTCTATTTTTTTAAGAGCCTTGTTTGGTTTGGGAAGAAGCGAAATAATGCCCCGCCTTGCTCACAAGAGACATGGCCACAGAAAAAAAGCGCAATTTAGAAAGCCTAAAAAAACGTCACCCAAGTCGTTCCAAAAAGTCTAATAAACTTCAAACGAAAATCATTAGTACCCGGAGCTTTATATTCTAACATAGAAAAAAGGATGATTTACACCCATCTAAAGAAATAATACCTTCACAAAAGTCACGTTCATCAAAAAGATTAGGCAGACGGTAAAAGAATACAATAACATCAGAAAGGTTAGGTAATGTGTCTAGGTATTGGGCGCTATAAAAACATTTTTTAGCATCTAGAATATCATGACAATTCGTTATAATAATGCCACTTTCCAGCTCAAGAATTTTAACACAACTCCAATTGCAATTCCGCCTTTCAAGATTAAGAAAATAACGAGTATTTCCTCCCCCTCCTCCACCCACCTGATCCAGGATTGAATCATAATCCCTTCACCTTCTCGTCGTAGATGGCATTACGTTTACTCTTGGCAATATCTAACAGTTCTTTAGTAATAACCTTCTCTTGTAACCTGCTTTTGCTGGTTTTCTCCTTCGCATAATTACTACTGTGATATCTAACATTAAATTTGATGAGGTCAAGTAATAGATTAACATGAATTACCTTTTTAATCAATGAAACGTAAAGTGAATTGCTAAGCAAGGAACGATTTAATTTCCAATAACTTCGATCTCAGTGGGCTCATTTGTAAAAGCAATATTACACACAGCTGCTGAATGATCTGATCGAAGACTGGGAATAACCTGAATATCACGAAGGGTTTTTAATATACCATCACTTACTAGAAAAAATGGCAGCAAATCCTAGTATCTTTACCTGAAAACCATGTAAAGTTGTGGTCAAGAGGGAAAAATTCCTTGCAAATATCTACCAGGTCAAAGTCAAACATTAAATTCAAACGATCCTCCCTGACATTAAAGTGTGTAACAGCACAACCACCCTTCTTATCTGTAGCTATGTCTAAGACGAGATTAAAGTCACCTCCTAATATGATATTATCAGACGAATGAGAGTACAACATGTCATAAATATCACAAAAGAAAAATTCATCATCGCAATTTGGGGCATAGATATTACAAATGGTAAAAAGCAAATTACTTAATTATATAGCAATAACAATAACACGACCATTGTCATCATTCCACGTATTCAAGAAAACAAAGTTTAATGAGGGAAAACAGAGAATGCACACACCGCGGCTGGTTGAAGAGTCATGTGAAAAATAAATAGTACCACTCAATCACTACGCCAGATATGCTCTCACTGGTTGAATGTACCTCCTGTAATAAAATGAAACTGTCTTGTTAGGTGTGGACACATGTAAAACACTGCCGCCTCTTAAAGAGGCGATATCGTCATATGTGCACAATATTTAGAATTCCTTTTTTTGCTGCGCGATTCGTTGTCTCGTATTGCAAGGTATATACTTATTTAAAACACCCTAAAGTTCGCCACACGAAATAGCCCAGATGATTGCGGCGATCGCAGGTAACGTTTTTTTCAAATCATGTCGTGAGTTCGAGCCCCGGTAGAATCGTTTATCTTCTTCTTTTTTTTTTCTTAGTAATTTTCATTTGGTCACTATCATTGTAGTATTATAATACTAAAATTTCACTTTAGCTTTCTGACAAAAAAGCATTGAAAAAAACAAATATTTCTCGTCACAGTAACGTATGTAATTCTGCACACACAACGTACATGCTAGTGTCTGGCTGTACTGTGTGGTACAAACAGACAGAGGATCGGATCTTGCCTCCACAACCGAAAGTGACGTCAAAATATAGTATTCTCCCATTTTTACCGTATTTTACTGAGACGAGCCTCCCTCTTTAATTCTATCATTTCGCCCTCGAAAATTGAGGGTGCAAATCCCTAAATGAATAGTCCATTCAGATAATGATACATATGAATTACAAAGTTATACAGTTATGTACATAAATTATCACCGTGTAATGCTCGCAAAAATACGAATATTGTATTACAAACATACATATAAAAAACCCACTGTATAATAGGATATTTACGAGGCTTCGACAAAAGCATACACTCTGTGCACATTCTATAAAAATCTCTTGGCAAAGTTGATGTAAAGTAACAATAAGTAAAGTCAATATCACGCCTGTGAGTAAAAAAGGGAATTAAGTTCTTTATAGGGTAACACAAAACAGTGTTTTTTAATGAAAGAATAATCAGGGACATAATAATCAAAATAATTCTGAGGAAAAAGATCAACCAAAAAAGATGGAAAAAAAAAGCCCTCAAAATTAAAGTACCATGTCAATACAACAAAATATAAGAAAAGGACAAAAGATTGGTTCTTTGTAGAATAAGCAAAAAGCCTGGCATATAATTAGGCTGAAAAAGGTGCAGTAATTAATTAAAAACAAGTCAGCACCTACCTGTCTAAACTTTATAGTTTAACAATATTAGTATCAATTTTGATCATTTGCACCTTTGGGGCATGCTTTTGTACGGTTGAAAATTGATTTTAAACAGCACTGGGCAGCTGGGCCACAATAAGAACCTTGAGGAACTGAGAAATTAATGGATGTTTCACTGGAAAACACTTTTTTTCGACATATAAGAATCAAACCACTTAGCTGCCACATGGGTTATTCCAGACTGGGACCAGAGCACTGTCAGCATGTTTGGGTGATCTGACTTGTCAAAAGCTTCACTCAAGTCCAGCATCGCCACTAATAATACCAGTTGATTGGCCATAACCATCAAAAGATCTGCATTGATCCATACTGGCAGGATATCGTTCTCATCAAGGTATTTATTCCACTGTACAATAATTGCCTTCCAAGTGATTTTGGAGACGAATGGCAAATTGTTTACTTAGATATAGCTTGTAATAACTGAACATTGTTTAACTATGGTAGTTGGAGCTGGATCAAATGTACAATCATAGGGTTTGATCCCTGTAAAAAGTTTAGAGTTTAAAGTGTAGAGCTCAGTGAGGTGTTGTACATCTTCAGCAATTCATTCAATTTATTGGTGGTATCTGCATACATAAATCGCAACTGTTATTGACGTCAAAAGTCATTCATGTCAATGTTAGTAATTTTCCTGCTCATAACCTTTTCAATTGTGCAAGATGGGGTTTTGTTTTTTCCAATTCAATTCTACAATATATTGCGCATTGATCAGAGAAAAGTGTTAAGTAGTTGAAGAAGTTAATGAAAATGGATTTGATCCTTTTGCGATGAGCAGGTCGACAGCAGTACCAGTTATGTGAGTGGGCGATACAATGTGTTGAGTAAATCTATAAGACTGGATAACTTGAAGGAATGGTATAAACATTCTACTTTGTTTACATGAATGTTGTAGTTGGTATAAACATTCTACTTTGTTTACATGAATGTTGTAGTCACCAGGTAGAATTAATACAGGTTTTAAGAAGTTATTGCTTTACTACATTTTCATTATTGTATTTACAGTGCAGTACAATATTTCTACATTCCTGTTGTAATTTACCTTGACATAACAAAACAAAATGTCTTCTTTCGGTAACGTTAGCTGCAGCAAGGGCGTTTTCAGAGGGACGGGCTTCAACCCCCTTCCCGCAATACCCATTGATGATTTTTTTTAATGTTCATAATTTTTCAAGCCCTGATCTTTAGTCTACGTGACGTTCTATGTTTACCATTGGCAGGCAGGCAGAGTACCATCCAAGATCATTTCTTTTCAACAGTATCATGTATTTTATGCAATCACTTAAACCCCCATTAAATACAGTCATACAGACAAAAAGGACAAAACCTTGCGTATAAGTGTGTCAACTTGGATAAGATAGGAATGGAGTTGTGATTAGAGGACGAACCTTGGAATGTGAATTCAGTTAATCAGATACCATATTTTTACAAATGATCGGCCCCAGCATGCCCTGGGTGATCATCAACCTTGAAATTGCACCCCTTATATGTTCTGGATCCGCTCATATTGCAGTTTAAATGTACAGTATATAAACATGCGAGTAAATAATATGACCGATGTTTATCAATGTCCATCACATCCCCACACTTTCATGCCCAGTTCGGGGTTTTAAACTTCCGGTCTTCATTAGCTTTTCTAAACAAAACACTTTAATTGGTTCAGGCGGCAATGGTATGTGAGATGCTCTAGAAATTATTAAAAAACTTTCGCTCCAAAACTGATTTAAGGTAGCGCCAGCCGGGCAGGGGATTCCTCGAACCCCAATTTTGAAGCCTAATTTTTACAATCTGTCGGGATTGCACATTGGGCTGATGGTAATACAACTTATCTGGTAAATTGGAGGTGGATTGACTCAGTGGTTATGCTCATATACGAAAGGTAATGGATTCAACTACCGCGTCGCGAGCGCTACGTTGTGTCCTTGAGAAAACACTTCAGTCTACTTGCACCAGTCCCCTCTGCTGTAAAATGAGTACCAAGAATGTTGGCGAGTTAGCCTACGATGGACTGTCGTCCCGTGCAGGGAAGCCATGTGCTCTCATCCGCTTGCGTCATGGAAAACGGGTACAAGCACCAGCTCTATGAGCCTAATGGCTCGGATGGATTTTACTAACGGATAGCAGAGAGAGAGAGTTGAACACACAATTAAATGACGCGTCGCCTGCGTATTCGGTTACTAACGGAACGCTAATACGACCCAGACGACTGCGACGTACGGACTGACATAACATCGACAACGCGATAACTTTAGATAATTGAACCCGGGGCCTCGTGGTCTGTAAATATGATAACCGCTTGTAGATAACGGATAGTGCGACTTTAAATAAAGAGAAAATATTTCGTCGGTGGAACGAATTTATATTCGTGTTGCAATGACGTCACGAATAGATTTAACATCACTTTATAGTTGTAGGGTGAAAATAAGCTCGTCGCGTGGTAGAAATTTGTTGTAAATAAAATCATGACGTGATGATCATAAATCGTCCACGCGACTCAATTCCGCGTTGATGACCAATTCATGCGTCCATGACAGTGGCGTAGCTATACCCTTTTGAAGGTGGGGGACAAAACCATAACAAGATCAGAATCCCAGCTACCCAATTTTAGCCCCCTCCTCCTCCTTCTACCCTCAACAAAAACCCGTAAATTTTAAAGGGAAAGCTGGATTTTGGGAAGAGGGAAGTAAGATAATTTGAGGAGAAAATTCTGAAATTTGAGGAAAAATTCGGATATAAATAAGCCTGCTAAATAGGTCTAACTTGAAAATTCGGTTGTCGGAAATTTTGTGATCCTTTTTGGCAAGATGGCTGGTATACTACTGAGCTTTAAAAGCAGATCGCTTTCACCAGGATTATCAAACAATTCAATATACTGAATACTCTGTTGTGCAAATTTTCCTACTTTTTAGAAAGTTCTGGCTAAGGGGCAATTGCCCACCCCTCTCCCCACCCATTTTAGCTACGCCACTGGTCCATGGTAAGCTGCCATGCATGTCATTCTATCTGCTTATTGGCAATACTCGGGAATTATGTGAAATAGTGTTGAGGATGAATTGTTAATTGTGCTGTGGCACATCAAGATTGCGTGTCATTCCCTGCCATGCAACACTTCATCATGGACGCTTGGCGGCATTTTTCATAAGCGACAAGACAGCTGTCTTCCTTCCATAAAAACTACTTTTGCATTCACGAAGATGCTTCGAGGCTCATAATTTTTAATACTGTTGATGATCAAGAATAGTACTCGCGTGAATTATACCTTATTAGCAAATAAACTATTAAGCATGTGATTTACAATGACTTGACTGTTCATTAAGTTTAAAAATCACTATTGACAGGAAATGAATCTATGTCACAGAATATCTATTTCCCTTCGTTTTCTATTTTCTTTTCCTTCGTCAGGACTCAGGCAAACATAGCTTAATGAAGCTGCAGCCAAGTTCTCTAGTTTAAGAACACTTCGGTACTCGTCAGTGATTTGATCGAATTCAGAGCGTTTACATTCCCACCTGAAGTTTCTTTTACGTCCTTAGACACAACAAACAAAATATTGCCGAAAATCGGATCTCATGACTTCATTTTATTTTTCTGTCAAAAATGTAAAACAAATCAACATGGAAGAAAATTAAAGTTATATTGTATCAGCATTCCATGATATTTAAGATTAACTGTGGTGTGTTGTGAAAATAGTTTTATGTTTATGAAAAATAATCGCACCGTTATCCCGTACCCTGTTTCCAAACAAATTATAGTAGGATTTTAAAGGAATACAGTTGAATTGCAGACCGACGTCTTTTACTAGCGCATGCAATTATGTGCGATTCATAAAATAAGCACGGTTGATAAGTATGCGATAAGTAAGTGATATCCCTCAAAACCTTTAGATATTAAAAATATTTATTTCCTTCATCCTGCAATATCGATTTTCCTAATGGAAAAGATATCAAAGTAATTTCGCACCATTTTGTGTATCTGTTTTCTCTTTAATACAAGTCTGCTTTACAAGAAAGGCTTTAAGTACAATTTAAGTTCCTGCGATTTTGTAACACTTCGCTTCAAATTAATGAATTATACCTGCCAAATTTGGAATTCATATCGCCTGAAATTAAAAAAAGTCGAGATTATGCTCGGGACTAAACATTCCGTTTCTTTTACCATTTGTTGTTATTTAAATAACAGGTCTCTGCTTTTACTAAGAAAGGTAATGGAAATATTTCAATGTTTACAACATTTTAATGTTTTGTATCCCGTACCCGCTCCCAAACAAGCTTGCAATTATAGTAAGTTTATTTAATAGAATGCATTTGAATTTCATACTTTTGTCAGTGTTGATGTATGTAAAGCATATTTAATTGAAGGCTGCAGTTATGTGCGATTTATAAAATAGATAAGTATGGTTGAAAAGTATGTTTAGCTCATATGAAATGGATAATAAAAGAAAGAAAATGGTACAGAAAGTATTACAAATTTTATTTCGTTAAACGTTTTAACAGACATATGTGGAAACGAATGAAACAAGACTGAAAGATAAATCACATCCTTACATCCCTCATATGTCTTTAAGTATTTGTATTTCCTTCATCTTGAAAATCGATATTTCCTGAAAGATATCAAAGTAATTTCGTACCATTTTGTTTATCTTTCCCTTCTTTAATATGTCATAGGTAAGAACAATCGTAAATTGGATGAGCTAAGTGTTGTTCACATACAAGTTGTTTAATTTCTAACCAATGACTGTAAACAGGTAAACAGACTACTAAAAGGTTATTCCGCTAACGTTGCCTAGAGGTGTCATTAGTCCCTTCAAAGCGACGGATTTATGTTCATGCGATCAAACTTATTTACGAATTGCCTGTCATAATTTGGCATTTATATCGTCTAAGATGAACAAGGTTGAGAGTATGATGGGGTTTAATAATTCGTTGCTTTTACCAAGTGTATGGAAATATTTTGATATTTATGAAAATTAAACTGGTTTGCCACCACCGTTGAATTTTATTCTGCTGTTAGTGTTGATGTATGTAAATCATCTTTCATTGCAGTTTGCGAATTATATGAAAATAAATACGGAATACACCTTATTAAAAAGTGACTAATTGAAGAACAAAATGATGCATAACGTATTAAAGCAATCCATTAAATGGTCTAACAGACATCTGTAGAAACGACTGAAATCAGACTAAACGAGATGTTATATCCTCACATCCCTTAAGTCTTCATGTATTTTTGTCATCTTGGAAACTCCTCTTCGGATGGAACGTTAAACCGTCGGTCCCGATGGTAGGGCAGTAACATTTGCTTAATTTCCTTGACACTCTGAGTGTCCTCTAAAGATCTACCCTACCTTAATATATCAACCCCGTTCCATTTAATGTTGACCATTGATAATGTTTGCTGTTTTTCAAATTAGGCAAAAATACAAACAAATCCAACATTGGAAAAGGGAGAGGGGGTGGGGAGTGAAAATTGAGGAACGAAATTATCAAGAATTACAAGACAAAATATTCAGCCCTTTGCGACGCTGAACTGTTCCAACAGCTTTGTCCAAGATTCTAGATAGGATATGCGAAATCTCTCCTGTGTTGAGGGGATTTTCCCACTTCAATTATTATCAACACCATCAATTTGTAAGTAAAATGTGGAATATTTAGAGATCCTTGTAAATTAAGGTTTCGCCTAGACCGTACGATTGTCAGTTATAGTGTTCATTAGTTCGTTCCTGTTTAAATGGACTTGATCGATAGGTTTATTAGAAAGACTCAAAATCGTTTTATTGAAAGGCTTCAACTAGATCAGACAAAACTCATTATTTTCAGAACATCCAACATATAAGCCCTATACAGGATGAGAATAATCACATAAATCGATGTTTATTGAGACTCAAACGAAAGAACTATCACTTACAAACAAAAAAAAGCTAAGAAAATGTTCAACTGATGTTTGAATTGCAATATATCCCTCTTTTGCTCTTTCTGAGACCAATTTTATAATCTTCAAAGTACTGATATATAGAAATGTTTTGATCGTGGCATGTTTTTCATGTATGTTTTATATCACTGAAGAGCTTTTAGCCATTACAAAAGTATAAGAGATTATGAATTTGCAGCCAAGTATCTGCGAGTATTGATTTTGTGGATTCAATATGACAAAGCTTATTTCTTATTATTAAATATGAGTCATTCAATGTCAATTAACTGCCGCCTTTAATCTGTTAATTGCCATCTGATTTCTGGAATCCGTATCTGGAATCCGTATACACCAGTGCACTACAAGTGGTTATCAAAGGCCGTGGACATTGACTTGCTTAGTTGGTTGTCGATGTTATGTCTGTCCGTACGTCGTACCTGTGTTCTCGTCCGGGTCGTATTAAGCGTTTCGTGATAGCATTGTTACTATCATAAGCGATACGCAAACGACGACCCCGTCATTGTAATTGTGTGTTCACTTGTCGGAATCCGTATTGGAGCTCTGAAAAGGGGGATTACTAATTTACAAAACAAAATGATAAAAAATAATTAGTTAAAATAAACATCCGAAAAGAATATAAAAGGATAGCAATCTTTGTTCCTTTGCAAGACTAAAGTTGAAACTTTAGTTCATCTGTTTTAAAACTGTGGTGTTGTTTCTCGCTTGTGGGAAAAGTTTTCTCTTTCCATCAAAACCATCTTACGTCTTGTCTATCAAATTGAATAATGCATTGTGTGGTATTCATTGTGATAAGATTATGAATGTTGCTCGTCAAATTTGTGTTCATCATTGTAAATTTTTCTGGTGATAAAGTCGATTTAAATGGTGCATAAAAGTGTTTATTCAAAGGTACTACATTATTCAAATAATATTTATGTTTCACGATTGCGGGGTACAGACATTTCTTTTCAATATCGTGAAGTAATGTCGTAAATTATCAATAATGATAGTGTATGGATTTAATGAACTGTTGTATTATATTTGCAACGTTGTGCATTAGCCTGTAACTATTTGCAGATATTGTGAAAGAATAAAAATACATTTGTACATATAAAAGAGAACAATAAATGTTAAAAAACAATTAAACTGAAATGATGAAAATTAAGGAAACTCTTTCTTTGTATTTCTGTATAGATTCCATAAAAAAATGTTCTGTATATGTTTTTATGTGCTTCCATATATATTTTTGGTATGTGTCCCAAAGAGGGTAACAAAGGATTTCTTGGTAGTTAATATGAAAAATGTTAAACCAATTCTCAATGAGATATATTAGAATTATGTGAAAATGAGTTTTTAGTGTCACACTTGTAAGTAGACTTTTACACCAGTCATTACAAACATTTTCAAATATCATAAATGTATCCGATATTAATTTAGTTTCGTTGGTTGGCTGTTTTGGTTTATTCTTAAATTGAACAATAATATATGCCAATTAAGAGTAGGCTAATGTGCGAGAACAAAAAGCAAAGTTTAAACGGCTGCACGTGTACTTGAAAGGGGATTTAATCGATAATGAAATACAAAATCACATAGTTTATGGTGGTAAAAGTAGGGTTAGACAGTGTGGGATGAAGTTATGAAAGAGAATGAAGGTTTTTGATATTTAATGGGTTAAAAGGAAGAAACAAGCTCAGAGGTTAGGGTAGTAGTTTAGCAAGGGTGAGTATTAACACTATGGGTGCGCAGTATATTTATATTTATTGTATAGAAGTGTATATCATGGGGAAATAGTTGCGTCTGTAGGCCTTTTTCTGAAGAAAAAAAGTCTGCCAAGGATTAATTGCTGGCTTGGAGGCTTTTTCTAAGAGGATTCCGCGATGATTATTTATGAAAGAGATATAGGTGCTCGCCAAACCTGACAGTTCGGTTAAAGTGAACCGTCTATGATGTGGGTGAAAGTGAGATGAATATGGCCCAATGATAATTCATATTTGCGATTTAGATCAGAGGTAAAGATATTATTACCAATGTATGGGTTGGTGTGGTTAGTTTATTTCAAACTTATTTATAAGTTTCTTCAAAAGATATTTGACAGGATATAAATATTTTGTTATATATAAACGATATTCGCATATATCCTTCCTCTCAACACAAATATAAAACAGGATATATATATTTCAAACTTATATTATATATATATAAATATACATTTATATATATATATATTTATATACATATACATATATATATACATATACACATACATATACATATACATATACATATGTATATACATATGTATATACATATACATACATACATATACATACATATATATGAATATATATATATTTATATATATACAAATTTATGAATGAAAAACCCAAAATGGAAATTGAATCAAGAAAAATAAAACTTTAAAAAAATATAGATGTCATCTCATTCTAACATTATAATATAATTACAACATAGCTATACTAAATAATCACAGCACCCGTTAATCCGGTAAACTGTAGCGTCATGGAAGGCGCCATTTTGGATGCAAAATGGTGACATGGGGACGCCATTTTAAATAACAATATGGCGGCAATTAAGAGCGCCAAGCTAAATAACAATATGGCCGCAATTTTGAGCGTTATTTTGAATAACATGCATGGCGACCTCTCTAGTCAATATATCTCAATACTCATAAAGAAATTAAAGGCGCTCTTACTTAATCAAACCCGAAATACATGATTACTAGAGGGTGCGCCCCTTTAATTACTTCCCGCCATTTTCACATAAACCTAATTAACCAATGTCATCACAAACTACGCACTAATCAGTCAATCATTCAGGTTTGGCGATTGTGCCCCCCCCCCCCCCAACCACAGTTATTAACCCGACTTGACATTCTCGTTATTCGGTTTTACAATAAACAAATACACATATAGGGTCTATGGAAACAAGACCATTTTCCCCGCTGTAGTCTTCTCTCGAACTATCGTTGTTTCCTCCCCTTAACATCATTTTCAGTTGTTTCCGTTCTCAATCATAAGTCTTACTAATACCTTCTTCCTAATTATGACTGTTACAACCATTTAACCCATTCATAACCTATTATGCCTGATTCAAACATATAAAACAATGCACAATAATATTTTGCCCCCTATCATTTCGGCATATCACTGTAGTGTCCCATTGTTATGTTGACGTGGTTTTGTACATATTTTATCATGTTGTCGGACGAGCCTGTTTTGATAACTTAAGCGAGGAAATTTTGGGTGTTGCACTCTCTTTTTGGAGCTTGCTGAGATAAGACGTAGCAATAGTATTTGAACGTCAATCTTAACTTATACTAATCAACAATAAGACTCAAATTAGTAACAACTTTACATAGGTTTTTAGAAGCCTTTTGAAACATCTTTTGCTTTCAGGCGCTAACGTAACATTACTGTATTACCTTAGTGTAGGCAAAGAGTTTGTGTAGAGGCTCTTTGGTGTAGGCCTGCCGCAACATAACCTTAGGCCTGTTTAATGCTAGTTTCGGCTCTGTTTTAAAGTAATTTCCTAAGCCTTAAATTCCTAAGCCAGTATTTTAATCAACAATGTCTTAACTGTTGATCCTTGTAAAAGCAGCCGTCTGCTTAGTTTATTTGTTCAAGTTATGTGACCAGCAAGTAGTGGTTCTGTTCAACTGGCTAGCGGTGATTTTGATAAGTAGTTGTATTATTCGACCGGCAATTACGTCCAAGCTATACTGATGCACTTAGTGGACTTCATTCAGTCCTGCCTTAAGTTGTAAATAGCCATTAGTGGCAGTGCTGGTGTATATAAACTTATTCCTTAATATAAGAGCTAAACTATAAATAATTCCTGAACGTTTACTAAATTAGTCTAACGTTAGGCTAGGTGCTAGGCTAATTCTAAACATAAACCAGAGCTGTTCTCCAATCAGCCTTGGCAGCGTTTGCTCCATAATTGTTGCGGGGGCAGTCTCTGTGTTTAAAATTAATTTAAACTAAAGTAAATTAAACTATTAGTAAACAGTAATGAGCAGCCCATTTGGTGTCTTTCTTTTTTTAATAGCTGCCATGGTGATTTTGTGAAAACCGTCTGCTGCATTTTGGGATCTGGACAGTTTCAACCAGAAATAGAGACGTAAGTTTCATTTGTATTCTTAATTCTCTGCATCACACAATACCTAATTCCCCTTGTACACCCTTTACAATATATAGAATCATGTAGTAAGGCTTATACGACATAATTCACTCCAGAGTACTAACAATATTATAAAAAAATATTTATATACTTTTAACTTACAGGCTTATACAAGATGATAAGTTATCGCTCTTGCCTCCCCCTGGTACCTCTCCAATTAAGTTAAATCCTCCCGTCCGTGATCTAGCTAGATCCCCTGAGTTTCCAACTTTACTGGCCTATCACTCCAGGTTTAACGGATTTGCTGTAAAACGTCGGTTTTGGCCCTCGAGCCCCTCCTTACTCGGGCGATTCTTTACAGTTTCTGCCCTCCTCCTAAATACTTGTTAAGTTAAACTAAATTTACCCACTTACACAAAAGCCGGTTGATGAATAAATTACCATAAAGCACTTCTCTGATAGTGTCGAGGAATCCCTCGCGGTCCAATCTTACAGTCCGAAAGTTACATAATGAGTTATGCTCTACGGGTTGTCAACCTCTTCAAATCGTTCTTCGCACTCTAGGTTATTGACCCCCAACTTTAGATCTGTGACACCTTTGAACTTAGCCAAAAGCGTCTATCATATGGAGAATCAAATTTTAAAGATTTCTTAATGTAAAAGAACAATGTGCCAAGTTGAAGGAGCACGAAAAGAATAGAACAAGCTTGAGAGTTCACCCTGAAACGATGTCTTTCGTCGAGAAAAAGAAAGTACTACTCGCTGAGTTCTTCTAAAAAAATAATTCATACATGAGCTAAACAAAGGGATCCCATAAATGATGTCTATCGATTTTAATCAACGTCTTTCTGTTTAATCATATAATATAAAAGACGTGCATTAGTGAATTGTCTACGGTTCGATTGCACTCCAAATCAACAGTAAAATTTGTTCTTACACGTCCGGAACAATTATTCACAGCTTCTTATTGAAATGATCGTACCTGCAAATGACTGAAATCAATCTTCCGTCGTATAAGCCTGTGTTTAATGACTCTTATAGAAACCATCAGGGACCAATACGGCAATCTTAAGCAGGGAATGAACTATTAACGCGTTCTAGGGAGTCTATGTCAACTCTTTGAACAGCTGGATATTCAAGTAAAATCCTTAATTAACATTTCAGCTTTCGTTCTCTTTAGGAAATGAAACTCAATAAAATCAAGTTAGATGAGAGAATTTTGCAACCAAATATTTTGAGGAGGATTGCGTGGCAACAAATTTTCCCTTTTTTGATTGTGATTTTATCATTTTTAACAAGTTATCACGTATATTTGACACTTATGTATCGTGTATGAATGAAAATTTGGAGTTCTGTTTACTTTGAAAATGAACTTGTCAGCTTTAAAGTGAAAAGTCTTGATGATAGATAAGCTACTGTAACTAATTAGAAACAAACTGATTAGGGTCAGATAATTAACTGAGGCCAAATAAAGGTACCAAAATTGATTATCGTCAATCAGTTATATCTACTACAGAGGCAAATTACTTAGTAAATGAAGTGGCAACTGTCTATTGTCAAGTTGATCAAAGGTAAATAAAAGTTTTGAGGCAGATAAGAGTCTCATTGATCATACTCAGGTAGATTATAGAAACATACTCAAGCAGATTATAGAAACCATCACGGACCAATACGGCAAACTCTTAAGGCAGGAATGAACTATTAACCCGTTCCAGGGAGTCTATATCAACTCTCTAGATATTCAAGTAAAATTCTTACTTAAAATTTCAGCTTTCGTTCTCTTTAGGAAATTAAAGGCAATAAAATCTTTTAGATAAGACAATTTTGCAACCAAATATTTTGAGGAGGATCGCGTGGCAACAAATTTCCCCTTTTTTTTAATTGTGGTTGTATAATTTTTTAACAAATTATGACGTATATTTGACACTTATGTATCGTGTATGAATGAATGAATATTTGGAATTCTGTTTACTCTAAAAATGAATTTGTCAGCTTTAAAGTAAAATATCCTGATGATAGACTAATCAGGATATTAAGTTACTGTGACTAATCAGAAGCAAACTTACTAGGGTCAGATGATTAACTGAGGCCAAATAAAGGTACCAAAATTGATTATCGTCAATCGGTTATATTTACTACAGAGGCAAATTACTTAGTAAATGAACAGATGGAGTGGCAACTGTCTATTGTCAAGTTGATCAAAAGCAATTAAACGTTTTGAGGCAGATAAGAGTCTCATTGATCATACTCTGGCATTGAATTGATTATAGCCAATTGGAGGTCACTTGATCATAACCAACTGGAAATCAATGGATTCTTAACAAGGAGCTTATTGATAGACAAATAGAAGCGCACTTGTCAGTGTGTCTTAGCCAATAACAGACCACTTCATTCTTGCCGATTAAAGACTAAGAGATCTTTGCCAAGAAGAAGTTAATTGATCAAAGGCAATAGAAGTCCAGTGTTTAAAACACAACTAAGAAACAAATAATACCTAACTTGTCAGAGACTACACTCTTAGAAAAAAGGCTCTTTAAGGTTCTAAATGGGAACCCTAAAGTTTATTACAGAACCTAGAGGATCTTTGAGAGGTAGAAAGGTTCTTTCTGGTTGGACAGGGTTTATTGTGGAACCTGGGTTCCTTTCGGATGGTAAATCGAATTTTTACTTAGATGTTTTAAAAAACAGTCACACTATACAATTTAAAAATTTGCTACAAATGACTGGTTTGCACCAACTAGTACGCACAGACTCATATACATGGTCATATTCTAGATGTCATTATCACACGTGAAACCGGCAGTTTAGTCAGTGACGTAGTTATCTCAGATGCTGGAATTTGTGATAGTGATGGCAATCTTTCCTGTGACCATATGGCAGTTATCTATGCCCTGAACTTGACAAAACCACGTCGCGTTCAGAGAACAGTATCATATAGGAAATACAGGGCTATCAATGTATCTGATTTCAAGCAGGATATTCTTTCATCATCTGTCCTAAACCCTACAGACCGATCACTTAACAGTCTTGTACAAGCTTTTTCAGAGGGATTACAGATCTTAGTTGATAAGCATGCTCCACTTATTACCAAAGCAGTTCAGCTTAAACCTGGTTATCTACCTACTGTGGTGTAGCGGTCATCATACCTGTCTACAGACCACGAGGCCCCGGGTTCAAACCTGGGTTGGGTAGACACGCCAGTGTACCACAACTGGATATCAAAGGCCGTGGACATTGACTTGGTTGTCGATGTTATATCTGTCCGTACGTCGTACCTGTGTTCTCGTCCGGGTCGTATTAAGCGTTTCGTGATAGCATTGTTACTATCATAACCGAATACGCAGGCGACGACCCCGTCATTGTAATTGTGTGTTCACTCGTCGTCGTCGCTTAGACCTGGTTGTCCCTGGTACAATGAGGAGCTGCATGAGGCAAAGCAAGTTAAACGTAAGCTTGAACGTAAATGGCGACAAACTGATCTTTCTGTGCATCATGAGGCCTACAGGAAGCAGTGCAGCATAATGAACAAACTACTGAAACATGCCAAAGTTTCTTATTACTTAAAAAAAGTTGAGGACTGTGGAAAAAACCTTAAAGATGTGTGCAGAATTGCTAATCACCTGATGGGCAATAATGGTGAACATCAACTTCCCTTAAGTTCCTCCTCTAAAGAGCTCTGTCAGCGTTTCAGTGATTTCTTTTCTCAGAAGAGTGCTTATATTAGAGAAACACTGCACCCAGAACAAAATAATGAGTACAACGAGGACATGTATAGTACTGATCCTATGAATATTACATTCTTTGAACCGGTAACTAGACAAGAAATCTAAACCATTATTATGAAATGCCCAAACAAGTCTTGTGAGCTTGACCCCATCCCCACATGGATGCTTAAGGAGTGTTTAACTGAACTTCTCCCTTTATTCACCGATATGATTAATGCATCCCTTAGTGAGGGTGTGGTACCTGCTGCTATCAAAAAAGCCTACATCACACCACTTTTGAAAAAATCAGGACTAGACATTGAGACACTGAAAAATTATAGACCAGTGTCATATCTTTGCTTTATTTCCAAACTTCTTGAAAAGGTTGTTGATATTCGCCTTGAGCATCATCTGTGTTTTAACCGTCTTCATGAACCCACCCAATCAGCTTTTAGAAAGAGTCATTCTACAGAAACCGCACTACTCAAGGTTAAAAATGATATCATGGAGTCAATGGACAAGGGTCTTGTGTCTATTCTAGTAATGCTAGACTCTTCAGCAGCTTTTGACACCATAGGCCATGATGTCTTGCTATCCCGTCTTGGACATCATTTTGGTTTACAAGGTGTTGTTCATAAATGGTTCCAGTCGTACCTAACAAATCGTTATTAAAAAAATCATTGTAAATGGGCAGATGGGCAGTTCTCTGAGCCTGTGTTACTTCAGTATGGTGTACCACAGGGATCCGTTCTGGGCCCCAAACTTTACACAATGTATACCAAACCATTGGGGTCATTGATACGTAGTCATGGTCTAAATTGTCACTTTTATGCCAACGATATTCAATTACATTTGTCTTTCAAGCCAGGTAATGACTATGTCCAGGGATTAGCTTTGAGAAATATCAAACATTGTCTTGTTGACATTAAAAGCTGGATGACTAATAATATGCTCAAACTCAATGGTGATAAAACTGAAGTGATGTTATTTGCCTCAAAGCATAACCTCCGGAAACTTTCACAATTATCATTGGAGGTTAATGGGATTGATATCAAACCTGCGTCTACTGTCAAAAACTTGGAGTTCATTTTGAATCTACCATAAATATGGAGTCATATGTAAACTACCTTTGCAAGGAAGTCTATTTTCAGCTTCGCAATATTGGTCACATAAGGCGCTAGCTCACTCATAGCGCAACTGCTTCACTTATAAATGGCTTATTACTTCAAAGTTTGATTACTGCAATGCACTTTTGTATGGTTTGTCTGATACTCAGTGCCGCAAATTACAAAGGGTACAGAATATGGCAGCTCGTATACTTAGCAGAAGTTGTAAGTATAATTACATTACTCCCATTCTTAAGGATCTCCACTGGCTTTCCATAAAAGTACGGATAGAATTTAAAATTAATTTGTTAACTTTCAAGGCATTACATCATTTATTACCCAACTACGTCAATGATTGACTTTCATTATACAGGCCTAAGCGCGTACTAAAATTTCAAGATACCATGAACTTAGAAGTCCCTCGTATACTGTCATCCAGTGGGGAAATGTTTAGACCTTAAGAGCAAAGAAATCAGTTGAAATACTATTACATATACAAATGTATCGATACATAATTAGTTTGTGATAATGAAAATGCAGTATTTCAGATACATTTTGTTTCGAGTATTGTCTATAGAATGTTTGATCCCGTAAATTACAAAAATGAAACAAAGGCACTCTTAACATAGAAACCTTGTAGAATTTTAGAATATAATCTTAGCCAAATCCCATATCAGGGAGAGAACAAAATTATGATCCTATAAATTTGGAGTAAACTTAAGTTGGAATTCAAGTTTCTAACACAAACTGTTCACATAATGCCACGTACATTGAACAATGCTACGATGATTAGGATATCAGCCAGTCAATGAACGTTTAAATGCCTATTGCCATAAACGTCTGCAAAATAGATATATAAATGAGTTGAGGCCGCGCGCGGTGGACATTTTTCAATGACATGAAAAATGCTCTGAAACGACTCCTTTGTGTTCACATAATCACTTGTGTGTCTCCTGGCTGTTTTCAGGCTTGTTTTCGTGTGGCATCACCCCCTCCCCCTTTCCCTTGCCCTTGTCCGTGCTCGTTTCTATTCATTTGTGCTTGTCTCTTTTGTTGTGACTTTGTAGCACGGCCTGCAGCTGTAAGCCCAGTCATTAAACTATAACAGTTTCGTTCGTTCAATGATATATCAGCGTAACTCTATCGCACTGAATTAATCTGTACTATACTGTCAACATTAGCAGATTAGTCTCAAAGTCTCGAAGGATATCGTCACATTGAAAGAGCGAGTTGCGAGTATTGGTTTAACTCTAAAGGAATAATCCCGTGAAATTTTAATATATGTGATAGAGGACTATAATTCCCCAAAACACGCATTGCGAAAAACTATGTTGACATCTTATTCTACTTCAGAGTTATTGCACTTCAACTGTTCAAAGATTTCACCAGTGTGTTGAAAAGTCACCTTGCAGTGCAAAGTGTATTGTCATAATTTCACATTCACGACAATTTTTACGTATTTCTTTCAACATGGATTACCTCTTTCTCAATTATTTGAATTTTTTGTTCTATCATTGATATGCACTTTTCTCGAACAGCTATGCTTTGCCCAGATCTGCTTATGACATGTGTCTTACACAGTTTAAAGAAAAGAAATATTTTGTGTTAAACTTACATCAGTAGGAATTATCTTGGCTCTAAACGGAATAAGATATCAACAAGGGTTTTTCACCAATTTGTTTTTTCACTTGTCCTCTATCATATAAATGAAAATTCACGGGAATATTCATTTAATTATGGTTTTAAGATATACCTCGCCTTAACACATGATGGATGGAAATTGCTTCAGTCCCATAAATTTCAATATAAAACACATATGTCATGAATATGAACATATATAACTGTATAAAGAACCCCCAAAGGTTCCACGGAAAACCGTATTTCCTGTGGTTTTGAGGTTCCATGGAGAACATATGTAGACGGTTTCTTGAAGAACCCAAGTGGGTTCCAAATACGTGACATTCCATATAGACCCCTTAAAAGGTTCCACGGAGAAGCTTGGATGCGGGGAGTTTGAGGTTCTATGGGGAACCCCAGTAATCCCCGTAGTTACGTCGGACTGATGCTAGCCGTGTTAGTAATGCTGCCGTTGGTGATGGCTGGCCGTCCGAGGGTACTACAAAATCTTGTACCCTCCTGTACTGTTTTAAGTTAGGTGTTAAAAGTATAGGAAAATCTCAGTTTTAAGATCTTTATGAAAACGAAACCATTTTACCCTTTTTTCGCCCACAATGAATATAATTGATGTTTAAAGCCCATCCATGTCTTCAAAAACTGTTTTAAAGGTGATTTTAGTTACTTTTATCGAAGTATTTTGGACTACTTTTCTTTCCGTAAAAATCGTCTGACAAGCTCTCCAAAGTACGGTCAAAGTTCAAAACACTGCCATCTGGCTATAACATTTTAGCGGGGTAATATATTCTAAATTATTTGAGAAAAAAATTAAAACAATACTTATAAAGTAAAATTACATAATCTAAACATTTTTTGATGTTTTAATTATTTATTTTCGCACACAGTGTTTTTACTAAAACAATTGATTAAATTACATGAACAAAAAAAATTCTGGCAGCAAAAAATCAACCTGCAGTTTAGTGGAACATCCTCAAACATTTTTGCGGACTTTGAATAATTAATTACAAACGTGCGGTGACTAAAAAAATGGCGACCACAATATGAATCTCGGATAACTTTATCCCGTTGTGGTGCTAGATAGGTAAAAATTTAGGATTTTTTTTTGGAAAAGTGTATTATTTAGACTAATTGATATAAGAATATCCTAAAAGTAAGTTATTTTTCAATCACCAATTTTCTACAACGTGTGAATTTTCAAAAACAGGAATTTCACCTAATCTATAACAACCCTCGTACGGCAATCCCAATGTCAACCCGCACTTAGGGATGTGTATAATAACAAGGGGAACCCATATCTACCGTTCCTTGAAGAACCATATTGGTTCCAAATATGTGACAAGCTATAGAACCGTAACAGGTTCCAAGTATAACCTTATTTTTTTAAGAGTGTAGTTAGGGGTAGCCATACATACAATTAACCTTTCTCAGTTAGTTGATTGACAGCTTTTGCAACCAATCACCGCACGAATAAATTTTCCTAGCAACAAAACCTGCGAAACTAAGTGGAGAGGGGGAATTAAATCCTACGCCGTACTGGTACAATACAGCTAGCTAGCGGCGTGCGCCCATGCAGACAATGCAATATACTCTGAACAAAACAAATTTCTGCACACGCAAGACTGAGTGACGACAAAATGGTGAACAAAAATTGCACCTACGGGCCCGCTGCGGGCTTTGTAAATCCGATTCCCTTCACCCAGACCAGTTAGCAAAGGGATTTTTGTTTATTCCTTTTGCTAAAACTTAAAAGATCAGGAGAAGTGCCATAAATGGTTCAAAGCTTGCGGCAGGTCACATAAACATCTCAATGTCAGTGCATTGCATTGGTCATGCATGATTGCGGATTTAAGATTTGTTTGCCCCGCCTAGTTACCGCGTTGCTATGGTGGGTGTGACCTATTTCCGTACTTAGTTTGCAGGTCAATTTACTACAACTGATTAGAGTCCAATTGGTAATAATGAAATAGAGGCAAACTGGTCAGAACTAATGA
>JAIGNY010003976.1:887500-905000 GCA_020152595.1 Chiridota heheva | reverse complement strand
TTTTGCATAATTTTCTCAGTTTCAATTTTCTTCATTTTTAGAAATTTTTCTTTAGTTTTCTGGACATCTTGTCAAATTCGTCAATTGTTTTACAGTTTTTTCTTCAAGTTTATCAATTCTTCTCAATTTGATATGTTGATAATTTCTCATTTTTACTTCCCAAACGGGGTGAAATCCTTTCAACAGCTCAGGGAGGTTTATTTTTTCGTCGTCGGCAAATCTTTTTTTTACAGCCCCGCAGTCACAATGGTCTACTAACGCGTCTGTTTGTACTACCTCGAGATATGTAAAAAGGAGAACTTTAACTTATCATAGAGCAGTAGAGACTCGTGTGTACAAGATACCCCCGGGGCCCGCCTTGGCTCTCAGTGGCACTGCAACCATGGAGTTGTTATATACAACAAACCCGTATCCAGGATTTGCCACGATGCGACGGTGCGTTTCCTGAAGTTTGGAACCATTTTCTGTGATGTAGAACGAAATAAAGTAGAAGGGGCGGGAGTCTAGATGGGGGTCTTTTCCAATTTCACATGCATTATAGAAGGGTAGTCTAATGAGATCAAGTAAAAAGCTCAAAATACACCAATTTCTTTCATATTTTTGTATTTAAAAAAATCAAAACATATGTTTTAGATTTTTCTACCTTAGCGGTCGGTGGGAGTGCGAAAGTACCCGGCACACGTACCCCTCCCTGAGGTCCTGAAGAACAGGAATTCTAACGTGTCACTGAGTCCTTTATATTAAAATCAAATCAATTATTTTTCTTTGAATCCTTAGTACTTGTAGATTTTCTTTTACATACACTACAGCAACACCTACAAACAAAATAACCGGATTTATACAATATAACAGCAACCAATAGAAAGACAAATAAAAGAAATCCATAGACATCAATTAAATGGTACTCGATGGAACGGAGATCGAGCGAGGCTGGTCGGTAATGTTCGGATCCATATTTCATGACGTGTTTTATCCAGTAGACGGCTTTCTGAACTAGAGTCATTGGCCGGTCACGAAATAAAGCTGACAATTTGTTGACGTTTTTCTCGTACCTGAAAGAGAGTCAAAAATACAGGTTATTTTTTCGTATACTATAGGTACTCCACAATGGTTTAGGGTGTACCCCCCAAAAAGATGATTTGGGAGTGCGGTTGGGTGATAGGGAGGGGGAGGGGGGGGGTGCTATTGAATAGGCCAGTCGGCAAAACAAGACAGGAGTTTAAGAAACAGAAAACTTTGAATAAATGCAAAAAAATGAAATATGAGGAATCATTTAACAATTGAAGACATCTAAGGGAGTTGATCCCCCACCCACATTTCTACAAGTGGGCGGTACCCCTTTCAACACACCTTTCTAATATATTCATTTTGAGTATCTTTTCTTCCCAGTGGCGCCGGAGTGAGGGGGGATGGGGGCACACACTTTTCAGGAATTCCATTTTTGGCCCCCCACTTTTTCAGGAAAACCCTATTTATTTTCCAGTAATATGCCAAAACAAAATACAAAGATGACACAAACGGGTTTTGTTCCCCTTCCCCCACGTTTTGCTAATTTTCTGGCGCCGTTGTTCTTACCCACAACTTACTTAGGATTTGTTGCAACTTCCAAGATGGCTTTCGTAGGATCATCTGCGCAGGCTTCCCTAATGAAAACAATTTCTCCAATTTCCCTTGGTTTTATTTTCGCCACCACAATTTCCTGATCAGACCAGATCGGCAGAGCCGCCATCGGAGCACCGTGATAAACAGCTTCGTATAGACCGTTGTTACCAGCTTGGTAGCCAAATGCTTTTGTTTTGGGATGTCCTTGAACAGAGGAAAGAGAAAAATACATTTTTAAATACCGCGGCCTTACCCCTCATTTTTTAAATTATATATTGGCCAATAAGTGGCGGCACTACGGAGGAGGAAGGGGGGGGGGGCATGGGTGTATTTTTCCCCACAAGGGATCGCTTTCCCCACTTGCCACCATAATTTTTTGTAAAGTTACATATTTTTTCCGATTTACAGACGTCCCCCGCCCCCCTACCCTCTATGAGACAAAATTTACCCTTCCTTGCCCCAAAGATCAAAATCCTTATGAAGCCACTGTGAACAATTGATGATAAAATGGCATCGATAGACAGTGAACCCAAAAGTAGAAACGGCAAAAACCAACTGTTTTGGGAGGACGATTCTGGGAGGGACAGATCCTCCATCTTTTATTTAGTGACTTAAATATATTTCAAAAATCCGTGGATAAAAATACCCCTTAAAAGTACAAAATTCCCTCCAATTCATATGAATATTTCTGATAATAACCATAGGCCTATTTACATTTCAATTTGCTCGCCAGGCCCTCGTATAGAATATGTAAGATGACATAGCGCTGGTCATTGATTATGGTTACGCTTATACCTGGGCGCTAGGCTGGTTTAATTGGCGGAATTTGGGGAAGCAAGGGGCACTTTCCCCCTTTATCCCGAATTTATATTTTTTTCATGGTGAATTTTTGCATTTTAGCGTGATGTTTTTCCGGCACCCCTCCCCACCGCCCCACCTCCCCCGCCGCCGCCACGCGCACACACTATTTGACTTTGCCACACACTTTGATTGTCAATTCCTGCTTATGACGGACAGATGGAGGGATCATTAACCCGGCGCGACGTAAAGGGTAATTTAATACATTAAAGAAATTCAGACACCCCCTTTTCTTAAAAGTATAATCGGAATTGATAATTTACCTTTGGCAGTGGCTTAGCAGTCTGAATAGTTAATCCTCCTACAGGGATAACATTTGGTGGCAGCGGAACCGGAAATTCTACGGCAAAATCAATATATTTTACAAGACCAGCTTCGAGTTTCTAAAAGCTCTGGCATAACCCATTTCGTATCCTCCTATTTCCTTCTTCATAACCATCTCCAAGGAAGAAAACGCCACATGGACCAATAGATTAATGACACGCTCGAAAAATGTCATCTTCGTATAATAAAAGGTAAGGTCACTCGGTATATAGCTAGGATTGACCGGGATACCAAGATATGGAGACTGCCATGCTGAAAAGGCAAGAGGCACCATCGTCATATAAGGGACCATCAAGAAATCGCTTAAGATGATCGAACACACAAGAGAAGGATCTTATATAATCATGTCGAATTCTCGCTTTTTCAACCTGAGAATCAATTCCTCATCTCCAAATATTGTCTGACATTCCGTATTGACGACGCCCACAATCTTTGGTCCAATTTTCGACATGACTTCATAGGCACCTCCATGTAAAGCTATTCTTTGTATCTCATCCAAAAGTTGTTCGTAATTCTTCTTTGTCGTGTTCCGTTTTCAAAATTCAAATTGAAGAGGGGAAAATTCCGATCGATGCTGCGTATCTGCGTACCCTTCACTTAGTAAGAACGTCGCCTTTTGCCCCTTCTGCGTAAGGAATTGACCGATCTCTGCACCAGCTCGAAAATGACTTCCATTGCTCAATGTATGCACGAAAAGAAAGTTATATACGTACGTTTTGTGCGCACAGATGATAAGGCACAGAAGAAGTCGACTAAGACTCACAATTTCATCCATTCTAATGGCTCTGTGAAATGAAGAAAACAAATGTCCAATATTGTATATAATTTTATTAGTAGGCAAATTGGGGGTTTAATTTGGGGAAGCAAAAACTGAAGAAAAAAAATACTGAAAAACCCATTACCTGGGTCAATTTGACCCAAAACCGGTTTGGAGGATGTTGATCCAGGCGTGGGTTATTTTTGGACTCAAGTGTTTTTGCAGTGTAGAGCATAGTAGACATATAATATTGATCGTCCCATATTTAAAAACACTCGCTGCGTCAATTCAGGTCTTAATATAACTCGCAATACACTTTAATCAATCTGCAATGGGCTGCCATATTGCACCAATCTGGGTCTATATTCAGATATAGACCTGGGTCAGACTACATGCATACCAATCAGGGATTGTTCATCAGTGTCGGACTAATGGTGATGCCAGCTAAAAATCTTTTTCAGGGCAACATGATGTGGAGCAGTTAGGATGACTTTATAGTTCTTGTATGGCTCGGGAATAAATTTAACTACAATGATGCTGAAGATTTAGGGAGTCCCTACGTCACTCATACGTTAATACCACGAACCAGCCAAGTTATGACCTAGCAATTCTTTTATAAGGAGCATGTGACAGCCCGTGGGGAAGGGTGCGACGGGTTCGCACCCCCACACGCACAGACCGCCGACGTATACAAATTTCATTAACCTCTCTACATTCATGCGATTACTATGGAAACATCCCCACCTCCCTAGAAATTAATGGCTACGTGCCTGTGTGGGGCAAAGCATTATCACGCCCCGCTCCGGTCCCTCTTCCGTACACGCGTAATTGGGCTGTAAAATTGTGCTTTACTCTCAACTTAATATTAAAGGCCAGTTATCGTCTGTAATAGATTTCAATTCGTGTAATTTTAATTGGTCGAAACACAATGGTAGAATGTACATTTACATTGATAAGCCAATCAGAATCGTACTGGATTACATTGTACGCCTTCACATTTTATTCGTAATAGATGGCCTTTAAACATATGACCCCAGACCGGGGCTCGATTTAAAACCACACTTCAACTCGGCATGCATCCGGGTTAAAAGGGTTCAGACATCAGAGTCATTTTTAGCTCAACATCCCTTTAAAGGATTTGAAGCTTATGCGAGGCTAGCCCCAAATCCCGATTTTCGTTGGGATTTCGCTCGGAGAAAACCAAATGAATTTCACATATATATTAACAATGGCTCGGGAAATACTACCGAATATCTCCGGTTGAAATAAAACTACGTTTTCATAAGCTGGAGCGTTAAGATATCGTCTGGCATGTGCTAATCGAGCTTGATATCCCGTTTGGGATTTCTCCCAATGTGTAGTCAAATTAAAGTATAGCTCTTGTATTTGATAGCTCGTTTGAGCTATAACTTTAGTTTAAAAACTAATAAAAGCTCAAGAAATAGCCTGGATAGGCTATTTAAACCATATAACGCCATTGAGTAAGTCTGACTGTAAATTCACCAAAGTGTAAATAACTCACTGATGAAAAACAGCTTTCAAATCACATGCATCGCCTGGAGCAACTTTCTGTTCACATGGAGTCATTTGTTTGCGTGCAGATGATCAAAGCCTTTAATTACTGATGCGTAAAATCACCGTTATCTATGACGGGCATCTTAAAGGATTAATTTAGGGGTCAAGTAAGTCTATCTTATATGAAAGAAGACTTCGAAAGAATTTTTAAAAATCGTTTTAGTTATATTTTGTTACTATGATTGCCACTTGGAAGTGTATTTGTGGGTGCTTATTATTGATTATTTGTGATTCATTAATTGCGATAATTAATTTTTTGCTCAGAATGGCTAATATATTAGCAATATGAGGAAAATATGTCATGTCTTGTTGCAATGATGTAAAATTCATCTTGATTAAATAGTATTTTGCTGTTAGTATGTCTGTATTATGATTTCAAATTCATTCAAAAGTAAACATTGTTATAAAGCTCTCGACCGAATGTGAGGGCGTCTTTTTTGTGCTATTTTGTGGGCATTTCGTCCACATCCAATCAACTCTCGCAATCCGTTTTTTCGAGATTTTAATCTCAACGAAAGTTCGTTTACTCGAGGAGTGCTCTCAATGAAAGTTTGTTTACTCACCGGGTGCTCTCGAACGCTTACTCTGTGTGTACGTATGTAACTTAACTTATGCACACGTCAAGCAATTAAGACTTTTGAAGTTCTGATCTTCTCTTCTTCTTCTGGTACAGCATACTAACAATAGTGACAAAATTATAGGGCCTACGTTAAACTTAAAACATGATATTTTAAGCCGATAAAAAAGCCTGGGCCTAGGGGGATTTGGTTAATTCCGTAGGCTATAACTATAAGTATTTGACTGTAACGTTAGTGTAATGTAATAACCCCGTCGAGTTGGTTTTCGTGGAGTTGGTTTTCTTCGAGTTGGTTTTCTTCGAGTTGGTTTTCTTCGACTTGGTTTTCTTCGAGTTGGTTTTCTTCGAGTTGGTTTTTTTCGAGTTGGTTTTCTACGAGTTGGTTTTTGTGTAGTTGGTTTTCGTGGAGTTGGTTTTCGTGAAGTTGGTTCTCGTGGAGTTGGTTCTCGTGGAGTTGATTCTCGTAGAGTTGGTTCTCGTGGAGTTGGTTTTCTGCGAGTTGGTTTTCTGCGAGTTGGTTTTCTGCGAGTTGGTTTTCTGCGAGTTGGTTTTCTGCGAGTTGGTTTTCCGCGAGTTGGTTTTCGGCGAGTTGGTTTTCGGCGAGTTGGTTTTCGGCGAGTTGGTTTTCGGCGAGTTGGCTTTCGGCGAGTTGGCTTTCGGCCCAGGGCCTGTAAGGTCTGCCCACCTTTCCGGACATTCCTAACCTTTTGTTGCATCACTGCTAATTAAACTTGTATTTCTTTCCAGACAAACTCAGCCAAATTAACTGGCCACCAACAAAAAGTCTTATACTACCTGAAAACATATATTGATAGATGTTCTAGCATCACATCGATTTTCAAGCTCCATCTTGCATTTCCAAAAAAATAAACATCAAAAAATGAGTTTCTTTCCTAACAACCCGAGGCCAGTGCTACTCGAATTAACAACCAACCAATAAAAACAAAAGCCTGGTTGGTTCTCGTCGTGGAGTTGGTTCTCACCGTGGAGTTGGTTTTCGCCGTGGAGTTAGTTTTCGCGGTAGAGTTGGTTTTTGCCCTGGAGTAAGTTTTTGCGGTGGAGTTGGTTTTCGCGGTGGAGTTGGTTTTCGTCGTGGAGTTAGTTCTCACCTTGGAGTTGGTTTGCGCCGTGTAGTTACTTTTCGCCATGGAGTTGGTTTGCGCCGTGGTGTTGGTTTGCGTCGTGGTGTTGGTTTGCGTCGTGGTGTTAGTGGTGTTGGTTTGCGCCGTGGAGTTGGTTTGCGCCGTGGAGTTGGTTTGCGCCGTGGAGTTGGTTTGCGCCGTGGAGTTGGTTTGCACCGTGGAGTTGGTTTGCGCCGTGGAGTTGGTTTGCGCCGTGTGGTTGGTTTGCGCCGTGGAGTTGGTTTGCGCCGTGGAGTTGGTTTGCGCCATGGAGTTGGTTTGCGCCGTGGAGTTGGTTTGCGCCGTGGAGTTGGTTTGCGCCATGGAGTTGGTTTGCGCCGTGGAGTTGGTTTGCGCCATTGAGTTGGTTTGCGCTGTGGAGTTGGTTTGGGTTGAGTTGGTTTGCGCCGTGAAGTTGTTTTGCGCTGTGGAGTTGGTTTGGGTTGAGTTGGTTTGGGTCGAGTTGGTTTTAGTCAAGTTGGTTTTCGTGGAGTTGGTTTTCGTGGACTTGGTTTTCGTGGACTTGGATTTCGGCGAGTTGGTTTTCGGCGAGTTGGTTTTCGGCGAGTTGGTTTTCGGCGAGTTGGTTTTTGGCAAGTTGGTTTTTGTGGAGTTGGTTTTTGGCGAGTTGATTTTCGTGGAGTTGGTTTTCGGCGAGTTGGTTTTCGGCGAGTTAGTTTTCGGCGAGTTGGTTTTCGTCGAGTTGGTTTTCGGCGAGTTGGTTTTCGGCGAGTTGGTTTTCGGCGATTGGTTTTCGGCGAGTTGGTTTTCGGCCTAGGGCCTGTAAGGTTTGCCCACCTTTCCGGACATTTCCAACCTTTTGTTGTGTCACTGCTAATTAAACTTGTATTTCTTTCCTGACAAACTCAGCCAAATTAACTGGCCACCAACAAAAAGTCTTATACTACCCGAAAACATATATTGATAGATGTTCTAGCATCACATCGATTTTCAAGCTCAATCTTGCATTACCAACAAAACAAACATATAAAAACAAAACCCTAGTTAATTCTCGTCGTGGAGTTGGTTCTCGCCGTGGAGTTGGTTATCGCCGTGGAGTTGGTTTTCGCCGTAGAGTTGGTTTTCGCCTTGGAGTTGGTTTTCGCCGTAGAGTTGGTTTTCGTCCTGAAGTTGGTTTTCGCAGTGTTGTTGGTTTTCGCCATGAAGTTCGTTTTTGCTGTGGAGTTGGTTTGCGCCGTGGAGTTGGTTTGCGCCGTGGAGTTGGTTTGCGCCGTGGTGTTGGTTGGTTTGCGCCGTGGTGTTGGTTGGTTTGCGCCGTGGAGTTGGTTTGCGCCGTGGAGTTGGTTTGCGCCGTGGAGTTGGTTTGCGCCGTGGTGTTGGCTTGCGCCATTGAGTTGGTTTGCGCCGTGGAGTTGGTTTGCGCCGTGGAGTTGGTTTGCGCCGTGGAGTAAGTTTGCACCATGGAGTTGGTTTGCGCCATGGAGTTGGTTTGCGCCATGGGATTGGTTTGCGCCGTGGACTTGGTTTGCGCCGTGGTGTTGGTTTGCGTCGTGGTGTTGGTTTGCGCCGTGGACTTGGTTTGCGCCGTGGTGTTGGTTTGCGCCGTGGAGTTGATTTGCGCCGTGGAGTTGGTTTGCGCCGTGGTGTTGGTTTGCGCCGTGGAGTTGGTTTGCGCCGTGATGTTGATTTGCGCCGTGGACTTGGTTTGCGCTGTGGTGTTGGTTTGCGTCGTGGTGTTGGTTTGCGCCGTGGACTTGGTTTGCGCTGTGGTGTTGGTTTGCGCCGTGGAGTTGGTTTGCGCCGTGGAGTTGGTTTGCGCCGTGGAGTTGGTTTGCGCCGTGGAGTTGGTTTGCGCCGTGGAGTTGGTTTGGGTTGAGTTGGTTTGGGTCGAGTTGGTTTTAGTCAAGTTGGTTTTCGTGGAGTTGGTTTTTGTGGAGTTGGATTTCGTCGAGTTGGATTTCGTCGAGTTGGATTTCGTCGAGTTGGTTTTCGTCGAGTTGGTTTTCGTGGAGTAGGTTTTTGTGGAGTTGGATTTCGGCGAGTTGGTTTTCGGCGAGTTGATTTTCGTGGAGTTGGTTTTAGTGGAGTTGGTTTTTGTCGAGTTGGTTTTCTTAGAGTTGGTTTTTGGCGAGTTGGTTTTTTGGCGAGTTGATTTTCTTCGAGTTGGTTTTCGTGGAGTTGGTTTTAGTCGAGTTGGTTTTTGTCGAGTTGGTTTTCTTAGAGTTGGTTTTTTGGCGAGTTGATTTTCTTCGAGTTGGTTTTCGGCGAGTTGGTTTTCGGCGAGTTGGTTTTTGGCGAGTTGGTTTTCGGCGAGTTGGTTTTCGGCGAGTTGGTTTTCGGCGAATTGGTTTTCGGCGAGTTGGTTTTCGGCCTAGGGCCTGTAAGGTTTGCCAACCTTTCCGGACATTCCCAACCTTTTGTTGCGTCACTGCTAATCAAACTTGTATGTTTTTCCTAACAAACCCAGCCAAATTAACTCGTGGTTTTCGCCATGGAATTGGTTTGCGCCGTGGAGTTGGTTTGCGCCTTGGAGTTGGTTTGCGCCATGGAGTTGGTTTGCGCCGTGGAGTTGGTTTGCGCCATGGTGTTAATGGTGTTGGTTTGCGCCGTGGAGTTGGTTTGCATCGTGGAGTTGGTTTGCGCCGTGGTGTTAATGGTGTTGGTTTGCGCCGTGGAGTTGGTTTGCGCCGTAAACTTGGCTTGCGCCGTGGAGTTGGTTTTCGCTGTGGAGTTGATTTTCGCCGTGAAGTTGGTTTCGCCGTGGAGTTGGTTTGCGCCATGGAGTTGGTTTGCGCCCTGGAGTTGGTTTGCGCCGTGGAGTTGGTTTGCGCCGTGGAGTTGGTTTGCGCCGTGGAGTTGGTTTGCGTCGTGGTGTTGGTTTGCGCCGTGGTGTTAATGGTGTTGGTTTGCGCCTTGGAGTTGGTTTGCGCCGTGGAGTTGATTGGTTTGCGCTGTGGTGTTGGTTTGCGCCGTGGTGTTGGTTTGCGCCGTGGAGTTGGTTTGCGCTGTGGAGTTGGTTTGGGTTGAGTTGGTTTTGCGCCGTGAAATTGGTTTGCGCCATTGGTTGGTTTGCGCCGTTGGTTGGTTTGTTGGTTGGTTTTAGTCAAGTTGGTTTTCGAGTTGGTTTTTTGCGAAGTTGGATTTCGGCGAGTTGGTTTTCGCGAGTTGGTTTTAATGGAGTTGGTTTTTGTGGAGTTGGTTTCGCGAGTTGATTTTCTTCGAGTTGGTTTTTGGCGAGTTGGTTTTTGTTGGTTTATTTTCGGAGTTGGTTTTCGGCGAGTTGATTTTCGCGAGTTGGTTTTGGCGAGTTGGTTTTCGGCGAGTTGGTTTTCGCGAATTGGTTTTCGGAGTTGGTTTTCGGCGCCTGTGGTTTGTTGGTTTTCCCAACCTTTGTTGGTTGCTAATCAAACTTGTATTTTTCCCTGTTAGTGGTGCTGGTTTGCGGTTTGCGCCGTGGAGTTGGTTTGCGCCGTGGAGTTGGTTTGCGCCCGTGGAGTTGGTTTGCGTGGAGTTGGTTTGCGCCGTGGAGTTGGTTTGGTTTGCGCCGTGGAGTTGGTTTGCGCCATGGAGTTGGTTTGCGCCGTGGAGTTGGTTTGCGCCCGTGGAGTTGGTTTGCGCCGTGGAGTTGATTTTCGCTGTGGAGTTGGTTTCGCTGTGGAGTTGGTTTGCGCCATGGAGTTGGTTTGCACCCTGAAGTTGGTTTGCGCCGTGGAGTTGGTTTGCGTCGTGGTGTTGGTTTGCTCCGTGGTGTTAATGGTGTTGGTTTGCGCGTTGGAGTTGGTTTGCGCCGTGGAGTTGATTTTCGCCGTGAAGTTGGTTTGCGCCTTGGAGTTGGTTTGCGCCTTGGAGTTGGTTTGCGCCATTGAGTTGGTTTGCGCTGTGGAGTTGGTTTGGGTTGAGTTGGTTTGCGCCGTGAAATTGTTTTGCGCCGTGGAGTTGGTTTGGGTTGAGTTGGTTTGGGCCGAGTTGGTTTTAGTCAAGTTGGTTTTCGTGGAGTTGGTTTTCGTGGACTTGGTTTTTGTGGACTTGGTTTTTGGCGAGTTGGTTTTCGGCGAGTTGGATTTCGGCGAGTTGGTTTTCGTCGAGTTGGTTTTCGTGGAGTAGGTTTTTGTGGAGTTGGATTTCGGCGAGTTGATTTTCTTCGAGTTGGTTTTTGGCGAGTTGGTTTTTGGCGAGTTTATTTTCTTCGAGTTGGTTTTCGTCGAGTTGGTTTTGGCGAGTTGGTTTTCGGCGAGTTGGTTTTTCGGCGATTGGTTTTCGGCGAGTTGGTTTTCGGCCTAGGGCCTGTAAGGTTTGCCCACCTTTCCGGACATTTCCAACCTTTTGTTGTGTCACTGCTAATTAAACTTGTATTTTTTTCCTAACAAACCAGCCAAATTAACTGGCCACCAACAAAAGTCTTATTTTACCCATATATTGATAGATTTCTAACATCACATCGATTTTCAAGCTCCATCTTGGAGTTACCAACAAAACAAACATATAAAAACAAAACCCTGGTGTAATTCTCGTCGTTGAGTTGGTTCTCCATGGAGTTGGTTATCGCCATGGAGTTGGTTTTCGCCGTAAACTTGGTTTTCGCTGTGGACTTGGTTTTCGCCGTAGAGTTGGTTTTCGATTGGTTTTCGCAGTGTTGTTGGTTTTCGCCATGAAGTTCGTTTTGCTGTGGAGTTGGTTTGCGCCGTGGAGTTGGTTTGCGCCGTGGACTTGGTTTGCGCCGTGAACTTGGTTTGCGCCGTGGTGTTGGTTGGTTTGCGCCGTGGAGTTGGTTTGCGCCGTGGAGTTGGTTTGCGCCGTGGAGTTGGTTTGCGTCGTGGAGTTGGTTTGCGCCATGGTGTTAATGGTGTTGGTTTGCGCCTTGGAGTTGGTTTGCGCCGTGGAGTTGGTTTTCGCCGTGGAGTTGGTTTGCGCCTTGGAGTTGGTTTGCGCCATGGAGTTGGTTTGCGCCGTGGAGTTGGTTTTGGAGTTGGTTTGTGCCGTGGTGTTATTGGGTTTGCACCGTGGACTTGGTTTGCGCCGTGGTGTTGGTTTGCGCCGTTGGTGTTGGTTTGCGCCGTGGACTTGGTTTGCGCCCGTGGTGTTGGTTTGCGCCGTGGAGTTGATTTGCGCCATGGTGTTAATGGAGTTGGTTTGCGCCTTGGTGTTGGTTTCGCCATGAGTTGGTTTGCGCGTTGATGTTGGTTTGCGCCATGGACTTGGTTTGCGCTGTGGTGTTGGTTTGCGCCGTGGAGTTGGTTTGCGCCGTGGAGGTGTTGGTTTGCGCCTTGAGTTGGTTTGCGCTGTGGAGTTGGTTTGCGCCGTGGAGTTGGTTTGGTTGGAGTTGTTGGTTTGGTTTGCACCGTGGAGTTGGTTTTAGCAAGTTGGTTTTCGCCCTGGAGTTGGTTTTTGTGGAGTTGGTTTCGTCGAGTTGGTTTTATCGAGTTGGTTTTCGTTTGGAGTAGTTTTTTAGTGGAGTTGGTTTTCTTGCGAGTTGGTTTTTGGCGACTTGATTTTCGTGGCGAGTTGGTTTTAGTGGAGTTGGTTTTTGTCGAGTTGGTTTTCTTAGAGTTGGTTTTCGTGGCGTTGGTTTTTTGGCGAGTTGATTTTCTTCGAGTTGGTTTTATTCGAGTTGGTTTTTGGCGAGTTGGTTCTTGGCGAGTTGGTTTTCGTGGAATTGGTTTTTGGCGAGTTGATTTTTGTCGAGTTGGTTTTCGTGGAGTTGGTTTTCTGCGTGTTGGTTTTCGGCGAGTTGGTTTTTGGCGAGTTGGTTTTTGGCGAGTTGGTTTTCGGCGAGTTGGTTTTCGGCGAGTTGGTTTTCGGCCTAGGGCCTGTAAGGTTTGCCAACCTATCCGGACATTCCCAACCTTTTGTTGCGTCACTGCTAATCAAACTTGTATTTTTTTCCTGACAAACCCAGCCAAATTAACTCGTGGTTTTCGCCATGGAGTTGGTTTGCGCCGTAAACTTGGCTTGCGCCGTGGAGTTGGTTTGCGCCGTGAAGTTGATTTTCGCCGTGAAGTTGGTTTCGCTGTGGAGTTGGTTTGCGCCATGGAGTTGGTTTGCGCCGTGATGTTGGTTTGCGTCGTGGAGTTGGTTTGCGCTGTGGTGGTAATGGTGTTGGTTTGCGCCGTGGACTTGGTTTGCGCCATGGAGTTGGTTTGCACTTGAGTTGGTTTGCGTCGAGTTGGTTTTAGTTTGGTTTTCGTGGAGTTGGTTTTTGTGGAGTTGATTTCGCCGCGAGTTGGTTTTCTGTCGAGTTGGTTTTCGCCAGTAGGTTTTTGTTGGTTTGGATTTCGGAGTTGGTTTTCGGCGAGTTGATTTTCCCGTGGAGTTGGTTTTAGTGGGAGTTGGTTTTGTCGAGTTGGTTTTAGAGTTGGTTTTTGGTTGGTTTTCTTCGCCATGGCGAGTTGGTTTTCGCCCCCTGTAAGGTTGGTTTTCCGGACATTCCCAACCTTTTGTTGCATCACTGCTAATCAAACTTGTATGTTTTTCCAACAAACCCAGCCAAATTAACTCGTGGTTTTCGCCATGGAATTGGTTTGCGCCGTGGAGTTGGTTTGCCCGTGGAGTTGGTTTGCAGTCGTGGAGTTGGTTTGCGCCATGGTGTTAATGGTTTGGTTTGGTTTGGTTTGCGCCATGGCTTGTTGGTTTGCCCCCTGGAGTTGATTTTCGTTTGGTTTCGTCCTGGAGTTGGTTTGCGCCATGGAGTTGGTTTGCGCCCGTGGAGTTGGTTTGCACCGTAAAATTGGTTTGCGCTGTGGAGTTGGTTTGGCCACGGAGTTGGTTTGCGTCGTGGTGTTGGTTTGCGCCGTGGTGTTAGTGGTGTTGGTTTGCGCTGTGGAGTTGGTTTGCGCCATGGAGTTGATTTTCGCCCGTGGAGTTGGTTTGCGCCGTGGAGTTGATTTTCGCCGTGGAGTTGGTTTGCGCCGTGAAATTGGTTTGCGCCCGTGGAGTTGGTTTGCGCCGTGGAGTTGGTTTGCGCCGTGGAGTTGGTTTGCGTCGTGGAGTTGGTTTGCTCCGTGGTGTTAATGGTCTTGGTTTGCGCCTGGAGTTGGTTTGTGGGAGTTGGTTTGCGCCGAGGAGTTGGTTTGCGCCGTGGAGTTGCTTTGCGCCGTGGAGTTGGTTTTGCGCGTGTGGAGTTTTTGGCGCGGAGTTGGAGTTTGGCCACGGAGTTGGTTTGCGTCATGGTGTTGGTTTGCGCCGTGGTGTTAGTGGTGTTGGTTTGCGCTGTGAAGTCAGTTTTTGCCGTGGAGTTGGTTTGCGCCGTGGATTTGGTTTGCGCCGTGGAGTTGGTTTGCGCAGTGGAGTTGGTTTGCGCCGTGGAGTTGGTTTGCACCGTGGAGTTGGTTTGCGCCGTGGAGTTGGTTTGCGTCGTGGTGTTAGTGGTGTTGGTTTAATGGTGTTGGTTTGCGCCTGGAGTTGGTTTGCCCCGTGGAGTTGGTTTGAGTCGTGGAGTTGGTTTGCGCCATGGTGTTAATGGTTTTGGTTTGCGCCATGGAGTTGGTTTGCCCCCTGGAGTTGGTTTGCGTCCTGGAATTGCTTTGCGCCGTGGAGTTGGTTTGGGCCGTGGAGTTGGTTTGCCCCGTGGAGTTGGTTTGAGTCGTGGAGTTGGTTTGCGCCATGGTGTTAATGGTTTTGGTTTGCGCCATGGAGTTGGTTTGCCCCCTGGAGTTGGTTTGCGTCCTGGAGTTGCTTTGCGCCGTGGAGTTGGTTTGCGCCGTGGAGTTGGTTTGCACCGTAAAATTGGTTTGCGCTGTGGAGTTGGTTTGGCCACGGAGTTGGTTTGCGTTGTGGTGTTGGTTTGCGCCGTGGTGTTAGTGGTGTTGGTTTGCGCTGTGGAGTTGGTTTGCGCCATGGAGTTGGTTGGCGCCGTGGAGTTGGTTTGCGCCGTGGAGTTGATTTTCGCCGTGAAGTTGGTTTGCGCCTTGAAATTGGTTTGCGCCGTGGAGTTGGTTTGCGCCGTGGAGTTGGTTTGTGCCGTGGAGTTGGTTTGCGCCGTGGAGTTGGTTTGCTCCGTGGTGTTAATGGTTTTGGTTTGCGCCGTGGAGTTGGTTTGCGCCGAGGAGTTGCTTTGCGCCGTGGAGTTGCTTTGCGCCGTGGAGTTATTTTGCGCCGTGGAGTTTTGGCCACGGAGTTGGTTTGGCCACGGAGTTGGTTTGCGTCATGGTGTTGGTTTGCGCCGTGGTGTTAGTGGTGTTGGTTTGCGCTGTGAAGTCAGTTTTTGCCGTGGAGTTGGTTTGCGCCGTGGAGTTGGTTTGCATCATGGAGCTGGTTTGCGCGTGGAGTTGGTTTGCGCCGTGGAGTTGGTTTGCATCGTGGTGTTAATGGTGTTGGTTTGCGCCGTGGAGTTGGTTTGCGCCATGGAGTTGGTTTGCGTCGTGGTGTTAGTGGTGTTGGTTTGCGCCGTGGAGTTGGTTTGCGCCGTGGAGTTGGTTTGCGCTGTGGAGTTGGTTTGCGCCGTGAAGTTGGTTAGCGCCGTGGAGTTGGTTTCCGCCGTGGAATTGGTTTTCGCCATGGAATTGGTTTCCGCCGTGGAGTTGAAAATCAAAATGAGGATATTTGATTACAGTCGTGCGCGCAAATGATCACTTGAAACGTTTAATGCGTGGATTGGGTATGCAGGCAGTAATAGGAAAAAACATGTATAAAAACTTGTGGCTTTGCAACGGTGCACGAGAAACGTTCCCCACAACTTTGCCGTTCCCCACAACTTTGCCCTTTCCCACAAGTTTGCCGTTACCCACAAGTTTGCCGTTTTCCACAAGTTTGCCGTTTCCTACAAGTTTGCCGTTCCCTCAGATGAAACAGGATTCAGGCAAAAACAGTTCTCCGAGAAAATGTTTTCTTAACCTTGATGAACGCGTAATATTTAGTCACAAAGAAGGATTCTATATCTTTATGATTTCCACCTGCTTCAGTCTACTCAGGTGTAAACTGAGCATTAGCATTTCTGTGGAGTCTCCTGTCCACGGAGAGTCACCAACTCCGCAGAAACCGGAAATAATCACAGACTGTATGGGCCTTAATGGCTCGGGAATGGATTAAAATCAACTTTAAAAAGTAACCAAGGAGATGGGATTTTCGCTCTGTCGAATTTTTTTATGAAATCACACATACATTTAACTGTTCAATTGAACGTGATATATTTCGAAAGTGTTAATGGTAGATCGTCAATGCATCCCAGTAAAAAAGGAGACATTTTAGAAATAAAAAAGAAGACAAAATCCGGGCTAAACATGATTTAAGCCCCCATTTCCGTGTGTGTGTGGTGTGTGTGTGTGTGTGTATGTGTGTGCGCATGCAACAATCAATTTTGTGTCGCTTATAACTCAAAAAACGTAATACACACAGAAACAAAATTGCTGAACGGGTACCCATGGCCCGGAACTTTTTTCTCGAAAGGTTTTGGTGTACAAAGGTCACAGGTCAAATGAGACAAGTTTTTGGTGATGGCTGTAACTTTTGAAGGAATTACTTGGTATCTTTAAAAATTGCGTAGGTGAGTAGGGTTTAACATTCTTACAAAACTCCAAATAATTGGAGGTCAAAGTTTAAATAAGTGCTTTTTTATGCAAAATTTTGCAGATTCTTAAACTCAAAAAGTACAAGACCTATACCAACCCTATGTTGTACCATGACACCTTGGTACATGAATTTGTGTCCCGTATAGACTATGGGGTCCAAAGGTCACAGAGCTATTGACCTTTTTCACCACTTCCCCTATAGGTATGGAATGGTAAGGTTGACGTGAACATGAATGGTGTCTTACAGTAGGGTACGATGGATGTGAACAATTTCAGAAGTTAATTTAGTGATTAGGGTCAAGGGTCAGAGGTCAAATATGTGATATTAGGGGGTAATTATATACTAATTTGTACAGTTTTGAGCCATTTTTAACTCAAAAAGTACAAGACCTATACCAACCCTATGTTGAACCATGATACTTTGGTACATGAATTTGTGTCCCTGTAGACTCTGGGGTCGAAAGGTCAGAAGTCTTTTTGTACTCCTATGGGCAGTACAAACCATCAACATGCTGAAAGAAAGATAGCCAAGCCTGTCTCAACATCTGCTTGTACTAGAGCTTGCATGTGCAGTGCAATCCATCAAAAGTCACTGAGCTATAGTGACCCTGGTAGCTATTTCTTTTACTATGCTGTTCTCTTTAAGGAATATTCCCATTGCTTTTCAAAAACAAAATTTTGAAAGAGCATACATTTAAAGCCAATTTGGTACAAAAATCAGGTTAATATCATATTCTGTTCAGAAGATATAGATTTTTAAATATTTACCATTGCATATTAAAGTTTTTGTACAGTATGATGAATTAGTGTTTGATGATGTCATAGAGACAATTCTATTGCAAATGTTTATGTATTTCTTTGAACGTTAATTAGTTGTATCTGTATATAATTGAAAACAAATTTCCAAAAATTATTGAAGTCTGGTATATTTGACAATGTATATAAATACCTAACTATCTTCAATTTATTTTTCTAGCAGGTACTACGAATAAAAAAGAATGATAGATTTTAATAAAATACATCAACTTTGTGGGAGAATGTGTTGCTGTGATGTCATACTGAGCCTTTTCCTATTCTTTTTTTGGCCTTTCTTGTGAACCTTAAAAATTGAATAACTCTTGGTAGAAATAACATATCAACATGATTTTTTACTAAATTGTTCCTAAAAAAAAAAATCATTTGAAAACTTACGCAAAAATCTGGGAATATTCCTTTTAAGGTG
>JAIGNY010003976.1:735000-882500 GCA_020152595.1 Chiridota heheva | reverse complement strand
ACAAAGAGAAGGAAGCCTCTATACTTCAATGTTTTAACGATCGTCGTGTAATGTAGAAATACTTGTTTGTCGATTTAAAACCATATACTGCAGGCAGGAAGATGTAAAAATCAAGTAATATCGAGGCAAAATTTCACTTACAATGAATTAATAACGCATGATTTAATCAATACGTTTGCTAAAAACCACTAGGCAATTTTCTCCATTATGTAGGACTTCTCCTCAAGCGAAGGTGATGAGCATTAGTAAAGAATATTCGTTCAATCGCCATATACTTTGCAGATAAAAACGTTTGATAAAATGATAGTGAACTGATATTGCCAGAAGGGAGATTGTTAATTCCCACTTTTTACTGATTGTTTTTTTGTCCATTTTTCTTAAAGGAATGTTTCCGTGAATTTTCATTTTCATATATATGATGGAGGAATATAAAAAAAACAATTTGGTTTAAAAATCATGATAATATCTTTTCCCGTTTAAGGAATTTTTGCATTTCAAAGATTGCGCGAGACGGTGTGATGAAAATGACCTCACAGTGTGCAGTGTGATTTCAGGTAAATCCAAGGCATGTTTTGTGTGTAATTCTTTGAAAATTAATTGCATATTCGATTCGTTAATTACTGGAACCATTTTTTGATTATTTATTGAGATAGGGAAGAACACTTTATAAGAACGTGCTTTGCCCATCTGCCCACGAACCTTATGCACTCTAAGTAAAAGAAGAATAAATACATTTTTTTGTTTGATATAAATACATAAGAATTGTCGTGGATCCGCTTTTATGACACCACATTTTACACTACAAAGTTATTCTTCAGCACATTTACGCAATGTTTGAAATGTAATAACTCTTTATATAGCATATGTAGCCGGGTGTTGTATCGTCTTGTTTTAAGCAGGGGCCAATCTAATTTATAAAGCATGTTTTTTACACTAGATTTATAAGAGTAGTCTGCCATACAGAACCTGGCTGCTCTCCTTTGAATAGATTCAAGTTTATCCACATCGCACTGGTGACGGGGGTCCCAGACTGCAGATGCGTACTCAAGTACTGGCCTGACTAGAGCTTTATAAGCAGTGGATTTAACGTCGGTGGGACAGTTTGAGAGGTTACGTTTTAAAAGGCCAAGTATAGAGTTAGCTTTCTTGGTTATGTTATGTATATGTTTATCCCATCTAAGTTTATTATCAATTTCAACACCTAGGTATAGGTGGGAGTTGACATGTTTTAGTGGCTGGTTGCATAAGGTATAAAGAGGTGATTTAAAGCATTTCTTAGAGGAAATTGACAAGATGTAGCATTTGGAGGGGTTGAAATTCATTTGCCATTTGTTTTGCCATTGTTCAAGTTTGTTAAGATCATCTTGGAGGATTTGTTGGTCAGAGGGGTTATCAATTGTTCTGTACACAAGGCAGTCATCAGCAAACAGTCTGAAATCGGAAAAAGATATCAACATGATTTTTACAACAAACTGTGAACAAAAAGAAAGTATTCCAAGCATAATGAAATCCACACCGCAAACAGAAGACCAATCTCTGTACATATTATGATTGCTTCGATGACCAAGGACGAAGGTGTTTTTCTTGATATTTTCTCTGGTATCATTACAAATTTTTCATGCCAATATTTTAGTGATCGATGTCATTATTATCAAAAATGATATAATGAAACTGTTGACATAATTCATTACGTTTGAAGTTTTGAAGGTTCCATTATTTAATAGTCGAAATAAATATAAAATTATACCACATGCTGGTGTTAAACAAAACAATACTGATAAAATGACGTCATGACCTAACTTTTGACCAATCACAATGTTTAGTAATGAAAGACATAATAACAATATTATTAGCACGTCATGCATATCAATCGAGTCTAGTATGATGATCGTAGCGATTCTTCGTCGGAAAGTTTTACCATGAAGCTCTCAGTTAATAGCTCCATGGTTTTACTAATATTCGACAAAATGAGATTCTTTATCAAGTCTTTATACAAATGCGTTTTCCACTGCCAATATATGCAGTGTTCTTGCTGCCCATTTGAAGCAGTTTACATTGCACTGGTGCGAAATACATCGTTGGATCTTTCAACACAGCCACGGTAATGCTTATTCTAGGCTAGGCCTACTAGGCCTATGTGTGTTACGTTATTAATTTAAGCTAGGCCTAGCCAACCTACTGTACGTGTATGCGCGTGAAACTAGCGTTATGTTGAACGGCCTACAGTACTAACTTGACCAGCCAACGGCTAGCACGAATCTTCATGCCCAAATCACGTAGTGACTTAATCCTCCTGATTAGGGCATGAACGCATGCGCATGGAAAAAAATGTAACCACACTGAAGCAAAAACCAATGAACTAAGTTACAACATGCGTCCAAAAAAGTTGCACTATATTTAGCTAGGGCAACTTAAATTGCGATATGACAACTTTCTACTTCTAGGGCCTAACTACAGTACAGGCGTTCCTAGCGGCATGGCAACATGTAGGCCTTACTTGTTATAACTTATAAGTATATAGGCCTAGGTTGCCATCAAACGCTAGAACACCTGTGGTACATAGGCCCAAGCACAGGTGTTTCTAGCATTCTATGGCTGGCAACCTAGGCCTATAATAGGCCTAGGCCATATATATATACATATATATATATATATATATATATATATATATATATATATATATATATATATATATATATATAGCCTATATATATATATATATATATATATATATATATATATATATATATATATATAAATATATATATATATATATATATATATATATATATATATATTATAAAAAGGTAGGTCACTTTAAGTTTCTGACTCCTTTTTCGTTTTATAAGCTACAGTATTTTTTTTTTTTTTCTTTTCTGATGAGATGTACAAACGATAGATTTTCTACCGACATTACAGTCATGACAGTGTAAAAAGCCCAACAATTTGCTGCAAACCAAAGAAAAGTTGTGATGACGGCATGAAGAAGCAGCACTTCAATTGGTTTGCAGCAATTGTTGGGCTTTTACACTGTCATGACTGTAATGTTGGTAGAAAATCCATCGTTTGTACACCTTATTAAAAAACAAAAAAAGAAATACTGTAGCCTATAGCTTATAAACGAAGAAGGGAGTCTCCAGCAAATGTGAGTTGAGTCAAAAAATGTAATTGAGATTCGCGAGTGGTCAAAAAAGGAATTTTCATATGGTTCGAAAGTCAAATTAGAAAGTGACCTACCTTTTTAAATATATGTATTAAGTATATAGGTCGCCACAACGCTAGGAACACCTGTGGGCCCTAGGGCCTACTTTGATTCCATATTTAATAATACATCGAAGAAAATTGATCAGACCCTACTACCCTAGCTTTGCTGTTTTACAGGGTTGGCCCACCCCGCCCCTCCATGGGTCCACCCTTCCCCTTGGGTCAGCCCTTTCCCTTGGCTTCAACCTTCCCCCTGGGGCTTGCCCTTTCCCTGGGGTCCACCGTGCCCTTCAAAATTTATTTTTAAAAGATTTTTTGAAAATTTAATAATCCTAACCTCATTAATAAAATACCTTAGGCTACATGGATACAGAATACAGAATGATAGCATAGTAAGCAATTGTCCTGTTTTGGTTCATAAATGGTCCTTATCAATATCAGTCAGAATAGTTTCATTCTAAGGTATCATTATAGCTAAAATCCCAGAGCAAGTTCTTGACTATAGGATTAAGCCTTAAGGAGGCCCCTGGACTCCATGCCAAAATACGCAGCGCTTCGTGCGAGCATTAATGTGCCCCTCAACAAGTCTAGCACCCTGCCACTTTTAATTCAAGCTAGGGGTCTGTTTATGATAAGCCATTTGGAAGACAAAGTTATCACTCATTTAAAAAAAAAAGTTTTTCCCCCAAAAATGATCTGTGTTCAAGTTCTCAACCAAAACAACATAGGCTTAGGACTACACACAATTCTAAGTATGATCGCGAGCACAAAACGAAATGCAAAAGCGTTCGCAAGTGGTGACACTTTTTTGGGCGACGTCACAGCCCAATTTTTTGTAAAATGTGTTTGCATTTGCACGTACGCACCAGACTGAGAATGTTTTCATTTTGCGCAGGCAAGTAACCCATGATTTCTAGCTGATGCTTGGCCCAGGATGGCTAAATTTCACAGAAATCTGCATGGTTGAATGTTCGTCAGGTCTTGCATAACCATGCAGGCTTTGCGTTAGTACTACCTATAATTTAGGTAGGCCAATTTGCCTAAAATGCACAGCTAGATCTATGGCCAGCAAATTGTGTGCTGGCCAAGTGCCAAACCACGGAGCAAGCTGTGTGGGCCAGATCTTGCACGCGCAAGGCAAACTCTCTAGCCCGGCGTACGCATTTCTTTCCGTGCGTTCTCAGCTCCAAGCGTGCCATAGGCCTACGCGTACCGCAAATCTTAATGTAACTCTGATTCTAGCTGTATGGTGTTTTTTTTTTGTAAAGTGTATTTGGTCTCCTTAAGCTTAGTTGTTAGTCCTTATGCAAAACCAACATGGAAAAGGGCAAGACGTTATGGAGTAACAAACAAATTAATTGATAAGATATATATTTGTAAATCAATCTTGCTCGCAAATCAATTTGAAATATTTGTGCTCTTCTGGAATGGACCATGTTGCGTGAGTGCCCATGAAAAGATTTTGTACCTTCCCATTTAATTGCGTACAACCGCGCGATACGAGTACACAACCTGAGACGAATACGCAGTAATCATTTTGTGCACAGTGGACGAGCAGTACTGTTGAATGGAGAAATATTTCGCACAACTTTTTGATAAAAATGCTATTTCTTTACGGTTTTAGGACATTTAAATTAATTTAGGTAAGTTCATAGTATTGTTTAACAATATTTTAAACAGGAAGTACATTTTTTAACCTTTTCATGAATTAATTCTTAATCATTTTGAGACAAGTAAATTGGAGTGTTCTGTTCAACTAAGCCTAGCCTAGGCCATTTTAAATCATCATTGGTTGCATAGGGTAAGCTTCCTGGCTAGCCAACGTCATGACGTTTGCCAACAGGTGTACATATGTTTTTTTGAATGAAATCACCTGCCTGTCTGCCTGTGGTGAGATAAACACCTCACTCAGTAGCCTAGGCACTGCTTGCAAGGCAATATTTGCTAACTTACTGAGTGAGACAACGCACAACACACTTATTACGTTGAAAACCACTCAGACAATAGTCAGATAACATCTGACTGTAGTTAGTAAGATAACATATGACTGTGTACTGTAGCCATATGCATCAGCTGTATTGAAAGAAGTGTATAGCATAAATTTTCAGGCTCACCATTCGTGCCAAGCTTGACTATGGCAATATTGTTTACTGTGTCGCTCACAACTCATACCTCAACCACATTAACACCATCCAAAATGAAGCCCTCAGGCTTTGTCTAGGAGCCTACAGGACCTCCCCAATCACTAGCCTTCATGTTGAAGCCAACGAACCCCCCTTTCTACTTAGATGTAAAAAGCTTAGCCTCTCCTATGCTTTTAGAGTCCTCACCAACACCCAGAACCCTGTTTACAACCTCATTAGGTACCCCAATTTCTCCTCCCTCTTTGATAGGACTAAAACCCTATCGCCCCCTTCAGCTTACGCATTAAATCAGACCTCTTTCAACTTGGCATCAACCCCGCCACTCTCGGCACCTATTCCTGGCCCACTTTTCCGCCTTGGGCCACCCCCTTCCTTCTGTCCACCTAGACCTCTCCACTTATAACAAAACTCAAACTCACCCCTAATCTCTTCATCAATCTCCACAACCAAATCAAAGACCAACTCTCAAATTACACCTCCATCTATACTGATGGCTCCAAGGAAGGCAACAAGACAGCTGCTGCTGCCATCATCCAAGACATCACCCTCAGTAGCAGACTTCCTGACCACTCATCCATCTTTTCAGCCGAGGCTAAGGCCATTCTCCTCGCCCTCAACTTTATTGAGTACTCTCCTCTTAGTCACTTTGCCATTTTCTCTGACTCAAAGGCTGTTCTTACTTCATTACTCAATCTTAAATGGGATAACCTCACCTGCCACCTCCTCCTCCGGAAACTCTTTTCTCCCACCCTCTGCAGGAAAAGTGTTCTTTTCTTTGGATACCCAGCCATGTTGGCATCCCTGGCAATGACAGGGCTGATACAGCCGCTAAGCTTGCCCTTAACCTCCTCCCTTCCCCTTTTCCCAAAACCCTCTCTGACATCAAACCGCTTATCGCTTCTCTTGTTCGTGACCGCTGGCAAACCTTATGGAACTTCCAAATTGATAACAAACTCCATGTTATCCAGCCCACAATCGATCAAATCCACCATCAACAACCTTTCTCGTATCGACAACGTTTATATTACCCGTCTTAGAATTGGTCACACCCACCTCACTCACTCCCACCTCCTTATTGGTTCCCCCAACCCCTCTGTAACAATTGCCACTGCATCCTTACAATCCAACACGTTCTCCTTGCTTGCCCCCTGTACAACCTTCCCAGAGCTTCTCTCGCTCCCACAACTCAATTGCTGAGTTCTTCCAAAAAAATCCTCCAGATAAAATAGTCTCCTTCCTTCAGCATGCATCCCTCTACAACCATATTTAATCCTCCTCTTCCACCCCCTCTCTACTTTGTTTTTAGTTTTACCCATGCACCTCCTCTCTCGATCACAGCTTTCTGGCTTTTGTTCTTGAATTTCTCTCATTCTTCCCCTGGTCTCTTTCCTTACTACCTCTAAAATGATCTGACCTCTCAGGCACAATTTGACCTTCGTTGTCGTGGTGCCGTTAAGACCTCATCAAACAAACAAACAAACATAGCATTTAGGGCACACTGAGTGAGATGTTTATCTCACTACTCAGACAGCAACAAATAACATAATCATCAAATTGAAAACCCTCCCAAAACTGACAAAAGTACTTACGAGCTATGAATTTTATTTCATTAGCATCTTTAAACTTTAAAGTATCTTTCAAATTAAGTTACAAGTGAAATTATGTACATTTTGTACGTAAGAAACATCTAAATTACGGAAGAAATAACATTCCGATTACTTCGCAAACCCCTCACTTTTGGAAATGCATACACAATTAGTGCGCATATTACCTGAAGTGCGTTGGCAATTGCTATTTTGAAATGTTTTGTTAGCAAATGCGCGCAGTGTTCAATTTAATGCTAAGCGCATGTTGATTTCACCAATGCTCTATTGTTTAACAACTTTTCAACTAATTAGATACATCCACCAAAGGCGCTGTTCGAAAAATAAGTCAGCAGCGAACCCACACCCAAAACGTAAGTGAACAGCTCAATATAGTATTATTAAATATAATATAGTATTATTGAATATATATATATATATATATATATATATATATATATATATATATATATATATGTATATATATATATATATATATATATATTATATATTTTTATTTAGTATTATGTAAAAGTGTTCCACGACGATAAAAGGCATTGTCAAAAGTTGACCTGAGATCATCACGGAAAGGCCTAGTTATTCTGACACGTAGTCGAAATGCATCTATGCTTCTGTGATAAGCCAATGCAGCACTTTCAACATTATAAAGTATATAGCCTTTTCTGACTGTGTATAACAGCCATGTAGTGTCCATAGCATATACTACAGTCAAAATGTTATCTGACTAGCCTGCCTGATCATTATGTAATAGGCCTTAGTTTTAAGTCTATATATGATAATTTAGTACAAATTTTCATACCTCAGCCACACACTGGCCAATTTGTTCTGATTTGGGCAAGGAGAAATCAGCAATAGTTTAAATTACAGAAAACCTAAATTTAAAATATTTTGGTAAACAAAAGACATACAATTTGTTGCGAAGAATGAACTGTGAAAGTGATATCATTACAAATTAAACTTACTGATTAAAAACTAGCCTAACGTTAGTTAAGAATACTTAGGATCAGATATTGCACTACTAAAGGCTAGCCATGCAACATTAATTTAGAATGTTATTAAATGTGTAACAAGATTATGTATTTTTATAATTAAATAAGAAGGTGACTTTGAAAGTTAGAAAGTCACCAGATTAAAAACGTTAATTAATTATATCCTTAAATTTGTTTTGTTTTGTACATGATCCTCCCTTACAGGAACTCAGCAAGATCCTATACGGAGCATAGCTACTGTATGCCAAGCTATAGCCTCCATAGCAGATGCCAGTCTTTGTGCGATGGTGACAAAAGTGGATGAACACCAGGTTTTCACCCTACTCTTTTCGGGAGTGTTCAGAGACTGTCCTACCATCCGACGATGGACCAACAGCTTAACGTCCCCTTCGAAGGATGGCGAGCGCCATTCAACCATTGCCACTTCTCTCAACAGTTCAAGCTGCAAATGACGTACCTCCGCTTTGATGATCGGCGTATCAGTTTGCATAGCTATGGAAAATCTGGTTAAACCTGTCTGAAGGTTGAAGAGGGTAACTCCAGCATCTCAGTCGTGCGCTCTACCAACTGAGCTACCTGACTCTTCAATTTGTTTTGGCTGGGCTGTTGGGTTTTAATAGATGCCTTGAATGCCAGCATGTTTGCCTGCAAAGCGTTGTGTACCAGGTTTATTTACCAGTGGCGCATATAAAAGTAGCCGTTAGATTTGAAAGTTTCAGTAGCGTTTACACATGTAGTTATTACTGAATGATTACGTGATCTTTGTTCAGCTCTGTCTGAAATATCTTATCCGCAAACATTGGAAATAATCATTCTTAACTGTTCTACATTCTTTGGGTTCATTTAATTCCGAGTTTGACGATTTGTGAGAGAAGAAATATGTCCAGCTATTTTAAGATCCAGTGCAATTGCAGGACTCTTAAGACAGATGTTAAATCTCATAGTTCGACAGGACCAAGTGACAAAGAAGAATCAATTCTAAAAGACCTTCATTACAGGATGAAACAAAACAGATATCTTAGATTTTATTGTTAATGTATAACTTTTAAAGTAATCACACAATCACAAGTTTTTTTGTTGCCATTAGGAAAAAAAATGTAGCTTTCAGGGTGCCCACTGAACAAATCTGATCAAAGTTCCATGGAAAAAAATCATTTTCCCAAAATAGATGAAATGTGAATTATAGAATTTAAATATTTTTCAATACAGGTGTTTCAGCTGACGTCATGAGGTCACGTGATTTTGTTTACATTGCCATTTTGTCGGGCAACACTGTCATCTGCTGTACACTTAATTAGACATACAAACGTTTGCATGTTGTTAAATAAGATAATCTTCATAAGATAATGCGGAATCTTGCTGTGCCGTTGGTTGCACTAATAGACGTGTGCCGGGGAATAAAAAGACGTTTTCTCAATTTCCATCTGATCCTGATCAATGTTCGAAGTTGGTTTCTGCTGTACGACGCAACAGCTTTTAATTATGGTTCACACTAGGACTTGCAGTGAGCACTTTATATCAGGTATGTAGGATTTGTCTGCGTATAACGAACAATAAGATGGTGTTCATGTAAAAGTTACTTTTCGTATGAATTTATCAAACGTAAGGAAAATATGAAGTGAAATTGGGAGCGAACAAAAAAAAAACTGCAATCTGACAAATTGTTTTTTTTTTTATAATTGGAATGCTAGAAGGATTTACAAAATATTTTTATGTACAATGGATATTCAAAATAATGGATATTCAACTTTCAAAGTGCCACCCCCTTACCCCAAAAAAATACAAACATATGCCGAAACTCTTCTCTCAATTCCCACTGTTATTCATCTTGCCCAACTTTTACCGCTTTCATTTTCGTCCCAGTATCGTTCGACAAGAGCCAAGTGGCAGATATTCCTATGAACTATCATTTTATCAATATAAAATCCCCACAAATCAAAAAGAATATCAATCAGTCTGTAATATTTAAGTGCAATGTTAAGTGTGATTGGTTATAGGGTTTATAACAAATGTGATTGGTTACTTTGTTATTTGTTTGACTGGTCTATAAGGACATGCCTTAAGGCCCTTGGGGGTGTAATTTTTACTTTGTTAAAGTTTGTTTGTATGGTAAGTAACGGACTTGGCAAGCTGCCAGAAGTGATTCACAAGGATTAAAACATGAATCTGAACTGCGTGCATGTACGTACGTTTATGCAAAGAGCTTCGTGTATGGGTGATTTTATGACAATACAGTATGTACATTCAATTGCGTTAAATTCCTATAGTTTAGTTGTTTTGATCGGAATTTAATAAGCGTAATGTATGTTATGTTATGTGAATCAGCGGATGACATAAATAGAGCGAGATTAAAACGAGATCTGTTTAAACACTTAATTATTTACCCGAAGTGAAGTTTTGAGTGCTGGGCGGAAGAGTGAATCTTAGAGCCGAGTGGTGGGCGGGAATTGCGAGTCCTGGGCGGGCCTGCCCAGCGCCGCCCACCGTAGCTAGAACCCTGCTGGTAGGTTGGTTAGCATGCAGTATGCTTATTGTACGTGTGATGTGACTGAGCTGTGTGAAGACGTGTGAAACACAATGACTGCTTGTCCTACAAAATGGCTTCCAGATAGTTAAGAGTCACGTGATGTGATTCCTTTATAGGACTTATAGAGGCCTAAATAAAAAGTGATATCAATTTAATCTATCTGGAATATTATTTTTTGCATTCTTTTTTTCATGTTGTCCCAAAAGTAAAATCCTGATGATGCTATCAAGTTATAAAACCTGTGTTGTAGGCCTACTGTGTTGTACCCTTTTATCTTTTATGGATGATAACTGGAAAGTGCTTTTTGATGTATCTTTAAGCAGATATGGTGGTTCTTTTTTTATTCAAGTATATTTATACCCACAAGTCATATACAGAATGTATTTATTAACCAAGCATGTTCATCATCGTGTGCATGAATGCAATTTTTGTAGTGATACTGGTGACATTTCAATCGGATGTTTTACATGCTGAAAACTTTCTTTAAGCCTACCCGCACCCGACACCTAAGGTAATCCTGAAAACTCAGGTATGACAATTATCAACCTGACTTCCTGTTCAGTGTATTATGTTTCTACTCCAAACAATGATTGTTTATCTGCCATTCCCATGCACACCACAGCCAAGTAGCCCAAGGCTATTTGTGTGTATAAGATTACACAAAAGCCAGAGCTGAATAATCAAGGCACTTTTGTAATTGAAATCACTCATCCGTGTTAAATGTCTTATTGGTGATAAAAATAACTGTGTATCATAATGCCTAAGGTAATAATGTGCATTAACTGTGAATGATTGACGGACCATTTCTCCTAAGGAAAGATATTGCTCCATGTAAGATAACTCGCATCTTTAAATTGATGGTTTTAGCTTATATTCAATTAGTCAGATGAACATCTGACTGTAGTATATGTTATAGCCATTACATGACTGTTATACTCAATCAGACATCACCATATGCGTCTAATGGTGAAACAGCTACATTGACTGATCATAATCGCGTCGTGGAATATACACAACGCACTCCAGTTCTTGCGAACATTTTGCAAGATATTTGTAGTGTTTCTAAGCACAGTATCTCAAGAATGGTAAACTGAATTTATGTCATATTTGATACACAGATAGCTCATGGTCTGTAGATGTGCCCTATTTTTTTGATGGTAATGTTATGCATATTAATGAGTAAGCAGGGCTTAATATAAACAATCTTGAAATGCTCTTATTTTGACAATCACATGTTTGATTTGAATCAAATCTGTATAGTTATGTTGTTAGCTAGTGTGTATGTGTTCATTGTATAAAAACATTGAATTTCATTAATATGCATAGTAGGCAGGGCTTAATATGTTTTTTTTCTAAAAAGACCTTGTAAACATTGTATCTAAAGAAAGACAAACTGGATTCACATCATGTTCGGTACACAGATGGTGCATGGTCTGTAGAAGTACCTATTGTTTTTGAAGGTGATGTCATGCATATTAATGAGTAGGAGGGGCTTAATGCAAAAATCTTGAAATGCTCATATTTTAAGAATCACATGTCTGTTTTGTTTCATATTTTGTAGAATTATGATGTTAGCTAGTTTGTACATGTTCATTTTGTAAAAACATTGAATTTCATTAATATGCACAGTGGGCGGGGCTTAATCTGATTTTCCTGAAAAGAAACACGATATCTTAAGAACGATTCATGTCATGTCAAATATATGATATGCAATGACATAATTAACAGTTAATACAAGATCAATCAGCATGAAAAAAAAGCATCAGAACCACAACACTTTTTGGTTCTGGTTTTCAATAGCAAGGGCGAAAATCACGCTTTGAATAAATATGAAAAAGGGCACTTCTTGCCCCCTGGTCCCGTAAAATGGAGGACAATTCTTTCTCGCATTGCCCCCATTAGGTAAAGGCAGGGGATTGCTCTATTGCCTCCGTGGTTCAGGGGTTCGTGGTTTCATCCACCGTCTCACAAGGATGGCTTTGATCGTTTTTTTTTTTTTTTCATTTAAAATTGTAGCCTTATACTGACAATTTTTTTATATTCTTAATGGTCCCGATTTCAGGGTTTATTCAGGCATCCAAAACACCCCATGGAACCTCGCATGGTTGATATTTTGGGATCAGAGATGTAAATCTAATCAGCCTGCCTAAATTTGAAATTAATCGCTTAAAAAACTTTTTGTTGAAAACAATTTAAAATCCACTCACAAATCCTATATAGAAGATTAGTTGCAACATTAATATGCATTTAGTATATGAAGAATTTGCCCCGAAACTTGATGAAAGCTACAATCTTAGACAAAACTCATTGGAACATTTACGAATTCTGCAACAATTTCTCTTATACAAACACAGTCTGTAAGTATAGTAGTTATAGTGTAAGTGGTGACAAATAGATGGTGTAGTCGCGATTTTAGGACCGAGGGGATTTCCACATTAAAACAAATAGGACAGTCTCACTCTGTATGCATGTACTGTACTGTAGTGCTTATCATGTATAGTGTACTTGATTCTGGTAGTCAACATGTTTTATTTCACAGTTTAATTTTTTTTTTTTTTTATGCTATCCTGCATGTAATACCACTGAACAATTCAAAGCTTTTTCTTAAGGCCAATTGCCCACATTTAATCATAGCTTATACTTCCTTAAATCTGAATGAAAGGTACTTTCTGAGTATTATCGATCTTCCAAAGTCACAGAAGCAAGTTACTGCAAGCTATTGCTGACAATTCCCTTACAGAAATTTTAGCTTGCAACACGCTTGCGACAAGATAACAATTTTTAGCTTGCGCAAGTATGTTGCAAGTTTGCGCACGTGTTCTGCAAGCGTGCTGCAAGCTAGTATTTAGAACAAATACTAGCTTGCGCAAGCTAGCATAAAATATTTGTTAGTTTGCAAAATGTTTTCTTAGCTTGCAGATAGTTTTTGATAGCTTGCGCAAGCATTTGTTCCAAATACTAGCTTGCAGCATGCTTGCAGCATGCTTGCACAAGCTTGCAGCATGCTTGCACAAGCTTGCAGCATGCTTGCACAAGCTTGCAGCATGCTTGCACAAGCTAAAAATATTAGCTTGTTGCAAGCATGCTGCAGCTTGTGCAGGCTGCCAGCTAATATTTCTGTAAAGGAAACCTACTGCAATTAACCTCTGGGTTTGATGATTGACAGCTTGTTGTAACCAATCACCACTCGAATTTGCCTAGTAACAAAATCTGCATAACTAAGCGGGGCAAACATCCTACATGGTATTGGTACAGTACAGTTAGCAAGCTGCGGGCACGCGCTCATGTTGTTAATGCATATACTGTACAAAACAAATTTCTGCACGCACAGGCTGGGTGATGGACAAATGGTGAACAGAAATTGTGCTTACGGGCCAGGCCCACTACAGGCTTTGTAAATCCATTTCCTATTATCCAGAAAAGTTAGCAAACCGAATTTGTTTTTCATTTTTCTAAAAACTTCAAAAGATCTGGAGATGTGCCATAAATGGATCAAAACTTGCGGAAGGCCACATGTAGATCTAAATGTCAATGCATTGGTCATGCATGATTGTAGATTTGAGGTTTGTTTGTCCCACCTAGTAACCGTGTTGCTATGGTGGGTGTGGCCTATTTTGTAAACTGGAAAGGTTAATTGTTAATTGGGAAAGCTTATCTTTTAGTAACATTGATTGGAATGTTGCTTTTCTTTTACCGTTTAAAGCTGTTTAAGACGTTAACATTCGATTCATGCAATACCGTTTTAAATATAATCATGGGCAAAAACTTTTTCTCTTCTGGATTGGTGTTATGCATAGTCCCTTTTGTACATTTTGTAAGTTAAGTGACGAACCTATAGACCTTTTCAAATCCAAATCGCAATTTCTGGATAAGTAATTTAAATAATGTCACATGGCCGACATTCATGTGTCCATAATGGACCAATCGTATACTGGAGGAATCTTATTGACCAATAAAATACTGGAGGAGTCTTGGCCGTCTGCACAATTCACACACAGTATGGGACCAAGCGTATAAAAAATGTTTTCAAGCACACATATCATATGTGCATTATACATGAATGAAATACGCGCACGTGTGGCTGCTCACAATTTTTTTTAAACCTGAACCTGATTGGTTGGGAAACAAAGGAAAAGTTCCCCAACATTTGATTGGTCAAATACTAAAGAAATCACGTTCAGCTAAACTCTAATCGAAAAGGTCCATAAGCATTTATTTTAGGATTGTCATGTTAAAACTTTTTTTTGGAATGATATTGATCATATTCCTTCATTTTCTTTGCTTTAACCCTTACTCTACCAAGCGGTGATATCATCGCCGTTTTTAAACCACCTTTTTTAAAAAATAAAATCAGAACTTTAAAGACTTAGATATTTCTTTCACAAAATGTAACTTTTTTATATGGTTATATTAACAGAATTTTAAGAAAAAGTAGCTTGAAAAAGGTAAAACTCAAAATTGCTAAAAAATTGGCAAAATTGTTTTTTTGTTTTCGTTTTAAATCTTACAATAACTCAAGATCACATTTTTGCTTCAAAATCAAACATGTTAATCCTAAAACATGATATTATTGATATCTGGTCTAGTTTTTATAATCCCTACCTGCAATCTTCTGTTCTGTAGAAATTTCTTTCAAATTTTATGAATTTCTGCCATTTTTGACCCTATTTTTCTCAAAAAAAATTGTGTACCAAAACCGTACATCGCACATGCTTCGTTGAACCATCGTTCAAAAGTGCTTGCAATTTTCTTTCATTTGATATATAAATACAGGCACCCCTTTATTTAGACCCCTTCTTCATTTAATGATCATCCCCCTTTTATTTAGACCCCTTCCTATAATAATTAAATTTCATCACAGCATATTCAATGATCATCTGTTGTAGTGGATATGAACGGGGCCAGCACGTGAGCGCACCAGGTTCGAGTCTCACTGTGACTATTATAATTTTTCTGCTGCAGTTTGCAGGGGTCATTTGACTAAAAACATTTTGATGTTTTTTCATCTTTCTTTCTTTTAAAAATTCTAGATTAGCATCATTGGAAAGGAAATGTTGTAAAGAATCTAAATATGTGACACAAATCTGTTTTCAATATTGACAAGAAGTTATACTTGTGCAAAGATTGGCTATTTGTTGACCAAATTTAGCCAAAAATTGCTTAAATCGTATATTTTTGACCAATATTTCCTAATTTGGCTTTTATTACTCAAAAGATAAATATTTTAGCTTGCATTCCAACCAAACTTGTAATGAAAGGAAGGTTTTCAAAAATGCATATAAAAAAAAAAGTTATGAAAATTGGACTCACATTTTTCAAAGCCCTGCAGCTATTGTTAAGCCAAACAATCGTGTACTGTTTTTCATTAATCTTGAAAATTCAGGGCATCCAATAAATGTCTTTATTTTAAATGCTAAAAGTTATATCTATAGTTTTAAAATGCAACAGAAATTACCAGATGTGTATCAGTTTGTGTGTAATTTAAAGTTCTATAGACGCCTAGAGATAGAAATTAGCCTATGAGAAAGAGCATTAAATTCTGGATGCAACAGTCTTTAAATCGTGTTAATAGCAGGTATAGTTTTTGAATTATGACTGATTTACGTTTTAGCGATCTGCAGTAAATGCATAAAGTTTATATTAAATTTGTGATGTATGACCAGGCGGGTAGCTGAAAAGCATTATGTAATTCTTAACATTTTCTTCCTAAATTTCAGTTCCTGAAAATGATGACAAAGTCTATTCCTGCTAGATTTTGCTTAAAGGTATGACCAACAATTAAAAATGTTTGGTTAATCCAACCCCCCTTTCTACTTAGATGTAAAAAGATTAGCCTCTCTTATGCTTTAGAGTCCTCACCAACACCCAGAACCCTCTTTACAACCTCATTAGGTACCCCAATTTCTTCACCCTCTTTGATAGGACTAAAAAACTATCCCCTCCCTTCAGCTTACGCATTAAATCAGACCTCTTCCATCTCGGCATCAACCTCACCACTCTCAACATCTTCTCCTGGCCCACTTTTCCTCCTTGGGCCACCCCCTTCCTTCTGTCCACCTCTCCACTCATCACAAAACTCAAACCCACCCTAACCTCTTCGTCAATCTCCACAACCAAATCAAAGACCAACTCTCAAATTACACCTCCATCTATACTGATGGCTCCAAGGAAGGCAACAAGACAGCTGCTGCTGCCGTCATCCAAGACATCACCCTCAGTAGCAGACTTCCCGACTTCCATCTTTTCAGCCACTAAGGCCATTCTCCTTGTCCTCAACTTTATTGAGTACTCTCCGCTTAGCCACTTTGCCATTTTCTCCGACTCAAAGGCTGTTCTTACTTCTTTACTCAATCTTAAATGGGATAACCTCACATGCCACCTCCTCCTCCGGAAACTCCTTTCTCCCACCCTCTGCAAGAAAAGTATTCTTTTCTTCTGGATACCCAGCCATGTTGGCATCCCAGTTAATGACAGGGCTGATGCAGGCGCTAAGCTTGCCCTCAACCTCCTTCTTGCCCCTTTTTTAAAAACCCTCTCTGACATCAAACCGCTTATCGCTCTCCTTGTTTGTGACCGCTGGCAAACCTCATGGAACTCCCAAATTGATAACAAACTCCATGTCATCCAGCCCACTATTCCGATCAAATCCACCATCAACAACCTCTCTCGTATTAACAATGTTCATATTACCCGTCTTAAAATTGGTCACACCCACCTCACTCACTCCCACCTCCTTATTGGCTCCCCCAACCCCTCTGCAACAATTGCCATTGCACTCTCACAATCCATCACATTCTCCTAACTTGCCCCTGTACAACCTTCCCAAAGCTTCCCTCGCTCCCCACAACTCAATTGCTGACATTTTTCAGAAAAATCCTCCGCATAAAATTATCTCCTTTCTTCATCATGCCTACCACTACAACCATATTTAATTCTCCTCTTCCACCCCCTCTCTACTTTTTTTTTTCAACCATGCACCTTTCCTCTCAATCACAGCTTTCTGACCTTTTGTTCTTTAATTTCTCTCATTCTTCCCCTGTTTCCTTTCCTTCCTCCCTTTAGAATGATCTGACCTCTCAGGCACAATTTAACCTTCGTTGTCGTGGTGTTAAGTCCTCATCAAACAAAAACAAACAATTGGTTAAATTTCTTTTCATTTTTCACAAATGTGTGACTAGAAATTAAAAATAAAAAGGGTTTACATAAGGAAATATTAACTTCCGTACTGTCATACTGTACATCACAAGAGGAACTAAAAAGAACAAAAAATGGCATATTTTTTCCTGAAAATTCAATATGCTCTAAAATGGTCAAATTACCAATTTGGATGAAATTTGTTGCTGTACTTTTCATCATTTTTCATGGATTTTAGAAGCAATTTAGCATTAAGTTGCCGCTACACGTCCATATACCTTTAAAGTGTAGCTCACAAGTTTTGAAGAACATTTGCATTTAGAACAAAAAACAGTAATATTTTTATCTTTTTTCATTATTATTTTGATGTAATTGTTGATATCTTATGCTTAGTCTTTGTGTTGAATTGTAGAAATGAATATCACCAGGTTTATATTCCTTTTCGTGCATTTTCGATAATTACCAATTTACACAAAATTTGAAACTTTATTTCAAGAACAAATAAAGGTATAACTTATCAATACGCTGTCATCTTTGTTAGAAGCCAGCTGAGTTTTTGTTCATTTGTTGCATATGTCGAGTTGCCATGGTGAAATCCTGCCCAACTCTATTCTTTTTGTTTAACAATAATATTGAAATGAGTGATATGACAAAGAGTTTGTTCTTCCACATGTTAAACTGTTATGTATTATTCACCATTCTGTGAAAACGTTCATTTAGATGTCACATTAAAAATGTTCTGTCCATCATAAGAATTACAAAATCTATGAAGAAAAAAAAAATCTTTCATAAAATGTAAGGAGGTAAATTTTCCATAGACAAGTGGATTTATTTTTTTAGGATATTTTTTTTTTGACAATTATTTTTGTGGTAATCTTCACATACAGTATAGATAACAAAAATAAGAAAGGCAATATTTCCAGACTGTTGGTACAATTTAAAACAAGAAAAACAGCAGTTTTTTACAAAAATTATAAACATATTTAAACTTTAAGACTTAACAACAAAATAGAAACTAATGTAGGTCAATAATTTATTCATTTCAATTATAAGTTATTACATTTGTGGGTAGATCAAAGTTTTGTTTTGTTGTACATTTGGAAATGTTTGAGATATTACAAAGAAAGTATTAATAAATGTTATGTATTTCCCCTTTTTGTTGATAATGATATTCATTGTAGAAAATATATAAACTAGGTCTTTTGAAATATGTCATCAATGCATTATTTTCTTGTAACAGGACTTTTAATTTGTGGACCGCTTTGTGTTCATGCCCAACGAACTCGGCCAAATGGAATATGACTTGTGTTTCCCAGTGGTGAGTACATGTGGATACAAAGCAATAGTGTAGGGCTTAAAATTATCAGCTTGGAAGAAGCAGAAATTTATGTAAGGAAATTAATCTCTTGCTGCATATTCAGTTTTTTTGTTTTTTGTAACAGAAGAAACCATTAATACATATAGGCAAAAGTTCCACGTACAAAGCAATGTAAGGTAGTGCTTACCCTTAAAGAAATATTAGCTTGAAGCACGCTTGCGACAAGCTTAAATTTTTAGCTTGCACAAGCGTACTGCAAGCTTGCAGCAAGGTAGTATTTGGAACAAATTAGCTTGCACAAGCTAACAAATATTTTATGCTCGCTTGCACAACCTAATGTTAGCTTGCGCAAGTTCCAAATACTAGCTTGCAGCACGCTTGTATTTGTTTCAAATACTAGCTTGCACGCACGCGCTTGCAGCTAAAAATTATAGTTTGTCAGCGTGCTTGCTGCTGTAAAGGTATGGGTGTCCAATGATACATAAATGAGTAAATAAATTATAGTTTGTCACAAGCGTGCTGCAAGCTAAAATTTCTGTAAAGGTATGGGTGTCCAATGATACATAAATGAGTAAATGGTTTCATACCATATAGTGGCTTAACATTAACTGTGGCTCTCCTTAAAATTCTGTTCCAGCCAGTTCGAAACACAAACCTAAATATTGTGACTAATATAACCAATTATCCTCCCTAAAATAAACCTCTTGCTAAATGACTGACAGTTCATATGGCATGCATGTAATGAAACACCTTGTTTAATTAAAAGGTCAGTTAGGGTTATCAAAGAAAACAATGGTTTCCTTATTGTCAGAACTAGTTACAACTACTGTGTGAACTTTTATGAACTGTATTTACTGTGTGCAATTATCTTTGGACATGGGGTGTAATTTGAGTAACTGGTGTCTGGAATATTATCAGCGAGTGGAACCTGAGCTTAATTGCTTGTGGTTTTAAAATAAGGAAAAAGATAGAAAAATGATAGGGAAATGTCTGGCCCGATCTGCTTAACTTTGACATCGGGTCTGAGTGTTTATTTTTTTAAGGACAGGACCAGCTAATGAATCCATTTGGTAAAGTGGGGCCTGATATCTAAATTAGGGCCAATTAGGTGTCGGCAAAGGCAGCATTTCGAGCGTATTTTGCGGCATGGATTAGTTTAAAAGTGGGGGGAATATATACCCCCATCCCTCAGGATTTACGCCCATGCACTTTAAAATTATAGGCTTGCGTGATTCAGCAGAAATTCATTTGAGAAAATTAATCTCACGCAGTATTCATGTTTTTGGACAAAGAAAAACAAATTTAAAGATATATAGGTCAAAAGTTAAAATCCTCTGTTGATTCACAATTTTTCTAGACAAAGCTTCATGAAACAAAATGTTTTTAAAATTTAAAACTAGCATTGACCCAAAACATTGGAGGTTAAACTCCTTGCCAAAAAGTGGGGAGTATATACCCCTCCCCCATCCCTCTAGGATTTATGTCCATGCACTTAAAAATCATAGGTTTGCGTGACGCAGAAATTCATTGGAGAAAATTAATCTCCCCAGTATTCAGGTGTTTGGACAAGGAAAAACAATTTAACGTAAAGATATATATTGGTCAAAAGTTAACATCCTCTCATGATTCACAATTTTTTCATGCAAAGCTTCATGAAACAAGATTTTTGAAATTTTAAAGTAGCATTGACCTAAAAATGGGGAAGGGTGATAGTATGGATCAACCCCAACCTTGTCAAAAAGTGGGGGGATATAAACTGTACCCCCCTCCCTTCCCCCTCCCAGGGTTTAAGTCCATGCATTTTAAAATTATAGGCTTGTGTGAAGCAGAAATTCATTTCAGAAAATTAATCTCATGCAGTCAGTATTCAGGTTTTTGGAAAAAGAAAACAGTAAAGAAGTTGTTCAGCCTTACAGCTTTAACAAGGAATGACTGACAAAAGGCTAGGTGTCATATCATAAGACTCAATATCCTCAAATGTCTTTCTGCATTTTTGTTATTTTTATCTTTTCATTTGGTGGCACGAAACCATATTGTGTATTGCATACTTTACGATTATAGGTTTGCATGCAGAGGAAATTTATTTAAGGAAATTAATGCAATATCTTGCCTTACTTAGTTTTTTGGGACAAAAACAAATACTTTGACGTAGGTCAAAAGTTCACATGTCCTCTCATGATTTGCAAATTTTTTAGGCAAAGGGATCATGAAACAACAGGATGTTTCAAATTCTAACTCCATGAAACCATACTGCTTATTTTGCAAATTATTTCCTTAACTACTTTCCCTTCTAATTTGAAACTCAATATTACAGTAGTTGACCCTTACTCTACCATGCGGCGATATTATTGCTGTTTTGGGTGCCCCATCTTTGGCTCCGCCTCCTGAGCGCAATTTCAAGAAAGTGCTGGTAGATTAAGGGTTAATCAACCCCCGGCAAATGCGCCAACTCGCAAATATATGCAGCATGATCCCGGTGGGTGGGTCACTAAAGCGGAACAAGCCAGACTGCTGCTTGAAAGACAGGACCATTCAATAATCAGCCCTTGATTAACCCTTACTCTACCACGCGGTGATATTATTGCCGTTTTGGGTGCCCCATCTTTGGCTCCGCCTCTGGAGCACATTTTCAAGAAAGTACTGGTAGAGTAAGTGTTTAATCAATCCTTGACAAATGCGCCAACTTGCAAATATATGCAGCATGATCCTGGTGGGCGGCCCAGTGGGTCACTAAAGCGGATTGGGCCCCCACTCTGCTGCTTGGAAGACCAAGGACCCTTCAATAATCAGCCCTTGATTAACCCTTACTCTACCACGCGGCGATATTATCACCATTTTGGTGCCTTATCTTTGGCTCCGCCTCTCGAGCACATTTTTAAGAAAGTGCTGGTAGAGTAAGGGTTAAGTCCTCCCTGCAACATTGCCCACAACAGAAAACATTTTGAGTCTGTCCTCCAACATTCCTCATAGCAGAAGAAATTTTCTAATCCTGTCTTTACTATATTTCCCCATAGCATATTTTTTTGTATCATTTTCCTATCAGAGATGCAACAGCTTCCTCAATCTTCTCCGCCTCCTCCAACACCACTTGGGTGCAAACCCCAGGCTCTCCTCAAAATCTTCAGGCTCACCATTCATGCCTAGCTCGACAACGGCAATATTGTCTACTGTGCCACTCACAACTTTTACCTCAACCACATCAACACCATCCAAAATAAAGCCCTCTGGCTTTGTCTGGGTGCCTGCAGGACCTCCCCCACCACCAGCCTTTATGTTGAAGCCAACAAACCTCCTTTCTGCTAAGGTGTAGAAAACTTAGCCTTTCCTACACTTTTAGAGCCCTCACCAACATCCAGAACCCTGTTTACAACCTCATTGGGTACCCTAATTTCTCCACCCTCTTTGATACGACTAAAACCCTATTCCCTCCCTTCAGCTTACGCATCAAACCCAACCTTGACCATCTCGGCATTAAGCCCGCCACTTTGGCACCTTCTCCTGGCCCACTTTTCCTCCCTGGGCCACCCCCTTCCCTTCTATCCACCTGGGCCTCTCCACTCATCACAAAACTCAAACCCACCCCAACCTCTTTATCAAGCTCCACAACCAAATCAAAGACCAACTCTCAAATTACACCTCCATCTATACTGATGGCTCCGAGGAAGGCGACAAGATAGCTGCTGCTGCCATCATCCAAGACATCACCCTCAGTAGCAGGCTTCCCAACTACACGTCCATCTTTTTAGCCGAGGCCAAGGCCATCCTACTCGCCCTCAACTTGATTGAGTACTCCCCGCTCAGCCACTTTGTCATCTTCTCTGACTCCAAGGCTGTCCTTCTTTACTCAATCTTAAATGGGATAACCCCGTCCCCACCTCCTCTGTAAACTCCTTTCACCCCCATCCCCCCCCCCCCCCTCCTCTGCAGGAAAAGTATTTTTTTCTTCTGGATACCCAGCCATTTTGGCATCCCTGGCAATGACAGAGCTGAAGCAACTGTGATGTTTTAGTAATAGTTATTCTTATGTAGATGAAACAGACACGGGAACTAGGATTGGTACGATTATATTCTTGATATGTGATCTGATAACTAATGATCAACTGAAAGATGATTGAATAATACCCAATAGACTATGCTACATATTTACAATAATAGGTGGCAGTAATTACAATCATTTTGTTTGGACATTACATTTCCCTTATCTTCACAGAATTGTTTTGTTTATTTTCAAAAGTTAAAATGTTGAACATTCATCGATATGACAATTTTGGGCTATTTGAGACTGCACAGATAAACAAGCGTGACAAAGATCTAGCTGACTCAGCCAGGGTTACGAAAAGTTTAAACAGGATTGAGGTCCAAAAGGGGGTATTGTTTTGATATAGTTTATCTGTTACGTTGAGAGCCAAGCATTAAGTATAATGGAATGTGACCTTTGTGATTTCTTTCCCTTTTTTGAGTGTTTTTCACTTTCAAAACTAAGATTGGGAGTAAAATTGTGTGACAAAAATTATGGAAATTCCATACTGAACATATAGTTTTATATAACATTGCAATCAAACAGAATAATCACACAACTTTTGAAATGCAGAATATCTGTGTATATATAGTGTATGTTGTTCGGTGTGGTAGTAATTAGAAGCTTGACCGGTGCATTGTGGGTAGGTACGATATGGTTGGTTTTGTATGGGGTCTGGTTGGTCTAGGGATTCGAGTTGAAGTTGTTGTTGGTTGGTAGGGAAGGTGTCATCATCGTCATGGTTCTGGTTTAGGTTACTTTGATCGGTTTGAAAAAAGATGAGTTTCTGGTGACAATTTGATCACCTCTTTTTGCTAAGATCATTGAACCTTTGATGCTTATAACACGTAGAGGGTTACTGTTGAATGGAGGGGACAGTTTGTTGGTTCTCTTTTCACGAAGAAGTACGCTTTTTCCGAGTTGAATGGGAGATAGTTTAGCGTGAATACGGGTATCTGCACGGAGCTTTCATGTTTTGCTTTGCCGTGGAGTCGGGGTTTGTGGAGGGTGTGGTCATGTGGTTTCTTTTGTTCAGGTTGTGGTGGTTTCAAGCGTACATTATGTCTTGTCCAAATAGTAGTTGAGCAGGGGATTTGTTGGTAGTGGTATGGGGCGTTGCCCTGTAGTTACGTAGGATTGTATAGAGCTTCTGCTTCCATGATTTGTTTTCAATAACTACTGATCTTATTGCTTTTTCGAGAGTTTTCATGAAATGCTCAGTTTCAACATTTGCCTTTGGCCAAAGAGGAGTAATTTTCCGATGTTTGAATCCCATGTGTTTGGCAAAATTGGCAAACTCTTGTCCATGAAAAGATTTCTTGAGGGATTGCATGAACGGATAGGATTTTATCAAGTTTTGTTTTGATGGTTTTTGATGACAAAGATTTGATTATTTTGACTTCTGGGTAACGAGAGTATTCATCTGTTACAACCAATAGGTAATTGCCAGAAGGAAATGGGTCGGAATTGTCAATGCCTAGTTTAGTCTAGGGTTCAAAGTGTGGACCTATTTAGGGGTTCCACATGTTTTGTAACAGTAGTTGCTTGGCAGGGGATTCAATAAGCGACCATCTCTTCGACTTTTTGGCAATGCCAGGAAGCAGATTTTTTCTCGGTTCAATTTCTTTGTTTTTACAATACCTTAATGGCCTTCATGAGCGAGCCTGATTGCTTGATTTTGAAGGACTGTCGGTATGATGATTCTGGTTCCTCTGAGGAGGATGTTATCACTGGAAACAATCAGTTTGTCACGTATAGAGTACAATGCTTTCAATATGATCACGTCAACGTCTGAGCGTCTCTCAGTCAGCACATTGTGCCTTGTCCTCTTAAATGCGGCATCTATTACCGTTTGCAGCGTCTTGTCTTGTTGTGTGGCGGTGCGTATGTCCGTAAGTGTCATAGCCTTTGGTGCGGCGTTCATAGTGATGTAATTCACATAGTCTTCTGCTAGTTTTGATGTTCTGTGTTTAGTCTTGTTGGTGGTTGTCTGCGTAGACATTAGTGGATGTGAAGATAGGTAGTCTGCAGGGTTAGTTTTCCCGAATTTGTACTTGACAATGTAGTCGAACGCTTGTAGTAGGAGTGCCCATCGTTAGCTATGTCAGGTGGTTTCAATAGTGGGTTGATAACCCTGCTGGAAATTCCAGTTCAACTGGGGTGAACTGGGTTTTTCCCCCAAGTAGGTTAATGCGAAAATTTGAACAACTGGGTTGAACTAGGTTGAACAGGGCTGAACTAGGTTATCTACTTTGCCCTATTTCAACCCAGCTCAAACCCAATTCAAACCCAGCTCAAACCCAGTTAAACCTTGTTGAAAACTTCAAATGGCTTCAACTGGAATTTACAGCAAGGAAGTATGAGTTCAAAGGGTTTGTGGTCAATGATTAGAGTAAAATTTGACCCTTCAAAGTATAGTCGAAAGTTCTCGCATGCCTAGACTCTAGCTAGAGCTTCACGCTTTGTTTGAAAATATCGTTGTTCTATGGGGGACAGGACTTTGCTAGCATACGCAATCGTTCGTGAGTGTCTGGATGCGCTGTCTATTTGGGCCAAAATGGCAAAGAGACCTACTGGACTGGCATCCATGAAGAGTTTAGTCTGATTGTTTGGATTAAAATACGACAGTACAGTGTCACATGTTAAGTGTTTCTTAAGCGTGTCGAAGGCTTTTGGTGTGTGTCAATCCAATCCCAGGAACAGTCTGCGTGCGTCAATTCATGTAATAGTTGTGCACTTGTTGCAAAATTAGGTATGAATCTGAACAGTAGTTGACCATGCTGAGAAAACTGCGGACTTCCGATAAATTGGATGGGGGTGCGGCGGTTTTTATTGATTCAATTTTCTTGGGGTCTGCTGAGATAACATCTTTGCTAAAGACCTAGCCATAAAACTCAAGGTGACTTTGATTGAATCGGCATTTCGCATTGTTTAGGGTGAGTTGTCTTTCACTTAATCTCTTGAATACAGCAGCTAATGTGGTGTTATGTTTGTCTTGGGTTTTTCCATAAACAAGAATATCATCGCTGATGTCGATAACATTTGGGATACCGTTGAGTGTCAGTGCTATGACGTTTTGAAAAATCTCTGATGTTGAGGGTATGCCAAAGTTTTGGCATTTGTATCATCAGAGTCCAATGTAAGTCGAGATTGTAGTAATGTATTGACTTTTAGATCCAGCTAATGGTATCCAGAGTTTCAGTCCATTTTTGAAAACACGATAGTTCTGTTTATGTCATGGATTAAATCATCGATAGTTTGATGGCTTTGTTGGGGGCACGCATGTCAACACAAAGTCTTACTCGGTCTGAGTTGTTTGCTGTAGGGACAACGACGATAGGGACCACCCAAGGTGTAGGACCTTTTGTTTTCTCAATTATGTTGTTTGCCTCAAGGATTTCTAATTTCTTTTCGACTTTTTGCGGACATGGAATGGAACTTGACTATGAGGTTGAGCGACTGGGGGAACTGTTTCGTCAATGTGTAACTTGATTTTATAGTCCTTTAATTTCCCAATGCCATGAGACAGATTAGGATGCTTGGCACAAAGTTTCTCTGATACAAGTGTGTAAGTTCGTGTTGGCGTTGAATTGATTATCTTCACAAGTCTGAGCTCTGTCGCTGTGGAGTGTCCAAGCAAGCCACCGCTGCATTTGTGGTTGGTCACATAAAATGTTGCTAAAGTGAATTTGTGTATTGATTCTACAACATTCAAATTGCCCAAGAACAGAGATCTGGTTCTTTTGAAACAAAATCCAATACGTTGGATTTTGGCTTTAACAGTTTGGGACGAGGAAGAGAGAGTTTGTTGTAAAGGCAAATCGATGATGTTTATGCTTGCATCTGTGTCAATCATCATTTTGAGTGGAATTTTCCTAACGTGGACTGTTGTATGAGGGAGCTTTGTGGACAGCTTTAATCCATATACGTAATTGTTGTCACTTTATTCAAATGGTATGGGGGCATCTGCTGTGGCATCGTTTGATTGTTCATCCATGGTGTTGACTCTCCATTGATTAGTTGTAGTGTTTGAATCGGAGTTCATTAGCTGGTCCTGTCCTTAAAAAAATAAACACTCAGACCGATGTCAAAGTTAAGCAGATCAGGCCAGACATTTTCCTATCATTTTTTTATCTTTTTCCTTATTTTGAAAGCACAAGCAATTAAGCTCAGATTCCACTCCCTGATAATATTTCAGACACCAGTTACTCAAATTACAACAACGCATGTCCAAAGATAATTGCACACAGTAAATACAGTTCATAAAAGTTCACACAGTAGTTGTAACTAGTTCTGGCAATAAGGGAACCATTGTTTTCTTTGATAACCCTTACTGACCTTTTAGTTAAACAAGGTGTTTCATTACATGCATGCCATATGAACTGTCAATCATTTACCAAGAGGTTTATTTTAGGGAGGATAATTGGTTATATTAGTCACAATATTAAGGTTTGTGGTTTGGACTGGCTGGAACAGAATTTTAAGGAGAGCCACAGCTAATGTTACGTTTACGTGCGAGGCAATGTTCAAGAAAGTGGTTTAATTTATGGCAATAACGACACTCTTTTGCCGTGGGCAGGGCAGGATGTGGGGCGTTTGGGTGTGGACATGGTCCACCACAATTTCAGCAACGCATTTGCTGTTTGGGAGTGGAAGGCGGGGGACGTGGGCCGCTTCTTTGTGTGTGTGTGGGGGGGGCACTGACAGGGCTTGTGTTTGAAATTACGGGTATAATTCAGGAAATCGTCCTCTGGCTGGTTGTGCTTTTGTTCCATGGTATTTGCCTGAGTTTCTGATAATTCTAAAGCACGAGCAGTTTTCAGCAGATCAGTTAAAGTGATGTCTTTACACAACGCTCAGCATGTGTGCTTTCTTGTTGAAAATTCAGTTCAACTAGCTTAAAGTGGGTTTTCTAACTAGGTTAATATGGAAATTGGAACAATTGGCTTGAACTGGGTTAAACTGGGTCTGTTTTACTTCTTTCTTGACATATTTAGTGGTGCCATGAAAATGCAGGACAAAATATGACAGAATACATGAAGCCTTTGAAGAGATCTGAGACTGACATCACAACTAGTCTGACCCCTGCTGAAAATTCCAGTTCTGGGTGAAACTGGGTTTTTAAGTAGGTTAATATGGAAATTGGAACAACTGGGTTGAACTTGATTGTCTGCTTTGCCCTATTGGAGCCCAGTTCAAACCCAGTTTAATCTTGTTGAAAAATTCAAATGGGTTTAACTGGAATTTACAGCAGGGTTATGCAACAATTAATTTTGTGTCGCTTATAACTCAAAAAATGTAATACACTTATGAACCAAAATTGGTGGACGGCTACCCTGGCCCAGGCCTATTTGTCTCCAAGGTTTTGGGTACAAATGTCACAAAGGTGACAGGTCAAATGGGACAAGTTTTTCGTGATGGGTGTATCTTTTGAAGGAATTACTTGGAATCTTTACAAATTGCATAATGGGTGGGTAGGGTTTAACATTCTAACAAACTTAAAAATAATTGAAGGTCAAATGTCATGGGTCAAAGGTCAAATAAGTGTTTTTTTTTATGCAAAATTTTGTGGATTTTTAAACTCAAAACGTACAAGACCTATACCAACCCTATGTTGCATTATGACACCTTGGTACACAAATTTGTGTCCCGCATAGACTCTGGGGTCAAAAGGTCAATGGTCACAAAGCTATTGAACTTTTCACCATTTGCCCTTATAGTTATGGAATCTTATGTGTAATGTAAGCATGAATGGTGCAGTGTCCGAAATTAACATTTTTAATTGTCTAGCCCATTGAGCATCACTGCTATATTTTCAAGTAGCCTGATTGAATTTTACTAGCCCGACTTTCTACAGTATTATTTATTCTTGTGATTTTATTGTAAACACGTTTCCGTTGCATTGTCATGACACTCAGTTCAACAAGGTCAACAGCCATTGTCACACCAGTCTTATTATTATATTTCATGCAAAATAAATGATACGCCCAATTAAATGTAAATGCAACTCATTCAGATGTATTTTGTACCTTATTTGTATTACTGAATAAATCAACCATGCATTTAAAGAATGTTTCATTATCAACAATTTGTTTATATCAATTTATTTATGCAAAAGAGCTTGAACAATAAAGTATGGAAAATGATGTTTTTCAATAATGTTCATTACGAGAAGCTTCCTATGATGAAATAACCATCCTTAGGAGGAATGGTCCATCAATCATTCATGGGTTTTGCACAAAGTCCTCCCAAGCATGTAATGTATATTTATATTTATGCTCTGCCAAGGACTAATCTTATTTGCATCACTGAACAACAGTTACTCTAATGTGGCTTGAGCCCAAGATGAATGACCTATTGTGTACAGTGTAACAGTAGCTGGTTGCTAACAAGTGAACTGTGAATAGACTATGAAAATGCTGTCAGTTAAGAAGGTATAGATTACCCCTGTGTTGCTATGGGTGTAACAAAAGCTAGATGCTAGTCAATGAATTGTGAAAAGTCTCTCAGGTTGAATGGTGTGGATTACCCCTGATTTTGAGAAAATCAAGGGTGTCAGGTTGGAGGGTTCTAAGGGCCAAAAATTCTTAATGCCCAAAATAGGCCTATAAATAATGTACATGCGAGCAAGTTTTCCTATACTGACAATCAAGGGAAAAATTCCACTTTCATGTTTTTATTTATAATATAGTTTCAAAGTCACTGCCATTACTCTGTGGTTGTATAAATCATTTATAAAAGCATTGAGATATGTTAGGTCACTTATTCACTACAGATACCTATAATAATACACATATATTATTATATAATATTATATATATATATATATATATATATATATATATATATATATATATATATCTATAGATATATATATATATATATATATATATATATATATATATAGATATATATATTTACATATATATATATATATATATATATATATATATATATATATATATATATATATATATATATATATATATATATATATATATATATATATATATATATATATATATATATATAAATATATATATATATATATATATATATATATATATATATATATATATATATATATATATATATATATATATATATATATATATATATATATATATATATATATATATATATATATATATATATATATATATATATATATATATATACCCAAGCAGGTGCATTTTTGCATCATTTACTAAGTGCAAGTATCTTTTTTGCATCAATATTATTGTAATTCACATCCCCAAAAATATTGTTTTACTCACTTAATGTCATACTGCTGATCCATTTTTACAACTTTTGTTGAATACTCGATACTTCAGGTATCAAAATTGTATCAAAAAAGTGTTTGATTGTTGAGCTGCATACCCCTACCATTTTTAGTATGAAGTTTCCCCCAATCGGGTATGTGTTATCCTTTGTGAACATTGCTCGATGCATATGTAATTAATGGGATAATTATCTAGTATCAAGAAATGCATTTGGCCGGAGTCTGCATCTATAGTTTCCATATTCCTGTTTTCTGAAGAACTGCAAAAAGTATACATCAATCTTAATTTCTCTGTTTGACCTTTTCTGCAATATTTTTTTCTAGATTCATTGTAAAAGCTACCGTGGCTTTACAATAAACCATGATTACTTTTAGTTTGTCAACTTTGCTAACTGCCAATCATCAAGAAGGAACTTAGGAATCCACGTTGATTACAAGTTTAACTTTACAAATGGAGATGACAGATTGACAAGGCACTTCTCTGCAGATGAGCAATGTAAGTGCAATTTAATGGAGCACTGGATAAAAAAGTATTTTTCTAATATTTGCAAAGTTATAGTGTAAAATAATTTTTTGCATGTACATTCATATTAAGCACTTATGAAGTTGAAAAATTAATTTAGTATTAATAATAGCTTACAAGATCATTTTTCTTGGCAGAAAATTTAAAACGTTGGAATTTTTGAAAAATTCCTGTTTCTCCTGTTAGCCATCAATCTGACCCAGGAGAAAATTCCAGTTGGGATTTTCCCAAGTGGTAATTTTCCGACCGGAATTTTGGAAAATCCCAACTTGGATAAACTGGTCCAAGTTGCAAATATGTTTAATCCCAGTTGGGAATTTGTTCAATCCAAATTGGGACCAGTTCATCCCAGTTGGGAATCCCATCTGGGATTGTCTCAAAACTGGAATTTTTCTGTGGGATTGTATAATGATGAATAACTCGAGCTATAAATTTTCAGTCTGTTGCCCTTAATATCACTAGAGTTTAAATAACTCACTGATGAAAACATCCTTTCATAATCCAAAGCAATTCTCTGCCACAAGTTTGTTTGGCCTGGCAGTATCCCTAGAGTTCTTTTGTTTGCATACTGTGTAATAACTGATGTATTAAATCACAAGGTTATCTGTGATGAATTTCTAATTGCTGCAAGCAGAGTTTAAAACTCATACCCGCAGAAATAAAGGTTCTTGCAGTTTGAAAAGACTGAAAATTTATAGCGAGAATTGGGTGTAACGTGGTAGAAAATAATGAAGCTATAAGATCTGAATACGTACACCAAATGTAGTGCAAAGAGGTTTGCTCATGTTGTGAATAATGTGAATTCCAGGCAGTTGCCTTTTTAATCAAGAAATAGAAATAGAAAGAAAGCAAAAACTGCAAAAATGTTTAAAGCACTTTACTACTATAATGCAATTCACAGCTGATTTTGTCACTAATTGAGGCTTTGTTCTTTCTTCCAAAGATATCCTCCAGATGGATTTTTGTTTTGTCCTACTGTTCTTGGTGCTTATGCTGATCTCCAGCTATTGTAGAGGTGAATATTATACTTTCATTTTATTTCAATATTAGTTGTAGACTCATGGCATCGGCAAAGAAGGGTGGAAATGCTTGACATGCTAAAAAGTTTCTCTTTAAGCCTACCCATACCCGACACTTGAGTTAATCCTGAAAATTCAGGTATGACAATTACCAATCCAACTTTCTGTTCAGAATATTGTGTTTCTACTCAAAATAATGATTGTTTATCTGCCATTCCCATGCACACCACAGCCAAAAGTAGCCCAAGGCTATTTGTGTGTATAAGATTACAGAAACCAGTGCTGAGTAATCAGGGCACTTTTGTGATTGAAATCACTCATCCATGTTAGGTGTCTTAGTGGGAGAAGCTTGTTTCAAACTGGTGATAAAAATAGCTGTGCATATGCCTGAGGTGATGTGTGCTTTAACTGTGAATGATTGACGGACCATTTCTCCTAAGGTAAGATATTGCTTCATGACTCTTATTGGCTGGGATATGTGCATTGAGCCTACATGAGATATTGTGTGCTGAAAGTTGAAAATTATGCGGGCCTACATTGCCACCATGAATAACCTTCAAAAGACATGCCAACAGCAGCTTGATCGATGTAAATTCAAACACTTTGCCAACATTGGTCTAATGTAACTGTGCTGTCAAGAAATATACCCATTTTCAGTGGCTGCGGAACTGGGGGCCCAGCCCCTTCCCCATTGAAAAGTGGGAGGGCTTTACTCATGTTTTACCACCCTCCCCCCCAATATTTTGTTTCAAGACATTTCAAATTATGCTTAGAAAATACATAGATTCTTTTGCCAATTATTAACACAATCATTAATCTTCAACGTTCAATATATGCATGTGGGTTTCATTAAATGTCACTCTTACCATGTCACTCCTTCCTTTTCGTGAAATTTTCTTCCAAGTTTCTTCAAAATTTTCTTTAAGTTTCTTTGAATTTTTTTTGTTTTTTAGAAAATGTTGCCAAATCTCACCACAATTTACAATGATTTTAACAAATACTTAAATTCTACCAATTTTATGTTAATTTTATTTAATAATTTTAACCCCTGTTTCCTACGTATCTGTAAGGGACACGAAACAATCCTCACTCCATAGCATGTCTAGAAAGCTTTGCTCCACTAAATTTGATGTTGAGGCCAGCTCAAATAAGGCTTAATTCGGCCCTGAATAAACGTACTCCACAAGTGTTTGCTTCAACTTGTCATTAACCCAATGCATAAACACGCCCAGTTTTACTCATTTATACTTTCCGGCCAAAAAATAATAATTTAAGATTATCTTCAAATTATTTTCACTGACCAAAATTGAGCAAATCAATTAAGACATTAAGTGATTATGTTAATTAATTTCAGCATTGACCATTAATGATGTCCTAAATCCCAGTTAAATTAAATACATGTATAAAGTGGTAAAATAAAAGCAATTGTTATCTGTTGTGGATTACAACTTACTGCTAATAGAGAAAAACAACAAGTTGGCTTATAAAATGGCAGCCATTTTGGATTATGCAAATTAGACAACAATGTTCCACTCGTAGGATGTTGGTATGACATTTTTCTGTCATCTGTGGACCTTTCTGAGCAGTTTGAAGATAAAATAAAATAAATTGTAATCCGTTGTGGATTACAAGAACAGCTATTAGGGGAAAAACAGCAAGTTGGCTTATAAAAAGTGGCCATTTTGGATTAATGCAAATGAGGCAATGTCCCACACAGGATTTTGGTAGACTTTTTTCTGTCATTCTGTGGACCTACTGATAAAATCAATGTTATTGCAATTTGTGGTGGCTTAGGCCTCATTTTGACTTATAAAGCCTGTACTATTATGTTACATATTGGCTTTATACTGTGTTTGATGCAGCAACATGTATCATGCATAATGTATTAGTCCCATTTAGGGGTTTAGCTACTCTTCCAGGAAGGGTAGATATATGATTTATGATATTTAAACTGTCTTAATAAGGAAAAAATAAACACCTCGAATGACTACGTCACAAATTTGAATTTCCGCCTTTAAGTTAACTCATATTCTATTTTATGACATACTACCGTACATCAAAATTGACCCCCAGTTGAGGACTCATGTATTGATAGGTTTGAAAAATGAGATATCATCCACATACATATCTCGATCTTAGAAAATGATCTAAAATTAATTTCTTCCAATGCTCCTTTCAAGTCAATTTTTGGCTCCTCTTCAAGCCTATTTATACTCTAAATGATGTTTGCTTAGAAAACCCCCTTTCTGGGGCCCAGCTACCCAAATAAGAGGTCTAGTAAAGTGATTCATGACCCCAACAAGCCTGAACCCAAAAAAGTTTGGTGTGCAAAAATGGGATCAACGAGCCCCCATAGCTCACAGACTGATATATCAATCAAAGTGGCCTAGTATCTATTGGTGAAGGTTATGCTAAAATTCACTTGTATTGACTTCAAACATCTTTCATTATTTCTTATAAACTTCTGTTCCATATTCATCTCTTATTATGACATTTCTCAAGCATGCTGTTTCATTCATCCCACCTTTACAACATTACTAATCATGTGATGTCATAACCTGAAAATGGTTCCAACCAGTTCTCAATAGAGAATTACCCCCTCCCTGGAATTTCCCATGTCAGCTTCTACCATCTATTATTTGAAACATGTAATAGCAGGGATGGATCGAGGATTTTCAGGATTTCCAAGCCTTGGAATCCAAGGTTAAGCCATGAAAATTGGCTTTAGTGTTAGAAGTGTATTAATGAAATCCCAAAAGTTGGGTCTCACAACCTCTCCCCCCTCCCTCTGGATCCACTCTTGAATAGATTTGTAATAAAATAGCTCAGTAAAAATAAATGGACAGCCTAGAAAGGCAATTATCCTCATAAATCATTCCCCCTCGCCCTCTGGATAAAAGATTTGTAAAAAATAGCTCAGTAAAAATAAATGGACAGCCTAATCAATCATTAACCCCCGATCCACTCTTGAATAGATTTGTAATAAAATAGCTCAAAAAATAAATAACAGCCTAGAAAGACAATCATCCTCAATCACCACCCCCCTACCTTTCCCTAACTGGATTCCCTCCCCCCTCTGGATCCACTCTTGAATAGATTTGTAATAAAATAGCTCAGTAAAAATAAATGGACAGCCTAAAAGGCAATCCTCATCAATCATCACCCCCTTCCCCCTCGCCCCTTGCCCTCTGGATCCACTCTTGAATAGATTTGTAATAAAATAGCTCAGTAAAAATAAATGGACAGCCTAGAAAGACAATCATCCTCATCAAAAATTTGTTAAAAAGTAATTATTTTATAGTTTTCAAATTTTTGAGTTTTCATTGGCAGATAAAGATGTGCAATTTTCATGCAAAATTTTCAATCATTATTTTTTTAAATAAAAAAAGAAAAATATTAAGAAATCAAAAGAAAAAAAATTGAGCAGTTTTCTACAAGATGATCTGGCCGCCACATAAAAAAGTTGTACAAATTGGGTGTATACCTGTCTCATGATGCATGCAACATCTCACCTCCACTAATTAGAAAAACCCACAAAAGTAATATTGACTTTCAAGCATAGCAGGATAATTTCCATACACGATAACATGCCTAATCATTCAAATTAATTTAATCACTTGATTCGCGTGGCGGAGCTTGGAAATTATCCTTTATTTTATTTTGCGAGTAAGCAAATAATGCAAATCAAAAGTGGGGAGGGGGTGGGGAGGGGGTGGGGGAAATATGATCACCCGACCAGGTTTGTGTTAATGGTCTGGTGTTAAGGACACATTTTTAATGCGGCCTTAAGATCAGATTGTAAATCTTCTCATGTTTTTGCAAACAAAAATGTAATTCTTTAACTTTGATTTAGGCGAAGCTGGAAAAAAATCTATGGTTCCAGTGATTAAAACTGCGGAAAATTCGGGAATTCACGAGAAGAAAAAAAAATCATGTATTTTTTTTCATTTGATAGATTTCTTGGGTAAACAACAATATATGTGGTAACTATGTGCTCTAAAAATGTCCCCCATGTAATTGTCCAATGAAAAGTACATTAAATGCGAAAGAGGGAAAAATGTATTCACTGCATTAATACTATTTCTGTCGCAATTTTTAATGGGAAGATTTTCTGGACCTTATGATTATGATTAATTCCAACTCAAGATCTGGTATAGCTTGAAAACTAAACATTGTATTCTTCTCTAATTTAACATATTGTGTGTAGCTGTCCTTAAATAAGTATAAAGCAAGATCTTTGGTGACACATTTTATGTCATATCCTGTTTCTCCTCCATGGACAACCAGCCGCGTCAGTAGATAATTTTGATTTGTAGGTGGGAAGGGGGGGGGTGTAAAATACAAGATTTACAGAGGACTGCAAATTACCATCCCATTTGAAAAAATGCCTTTCTGTAAACGCTGAACGTCAACGTGACAAAACACACTACAGCAGTGCACATTATTTCACTCAAATGAACCTTTTCCAATCGCCTTTTTCTTCTTCTAAATTTCCGTTCATTTATGTTTTTCTGAGGATCTCTTTTTATCTGTGACTTGGATTACCCAATTTTTCTATTGGATTTTTGGTGAGACCTTTCTAATTTTCTTCGTTCTCCCGCCTATACCCATCGCTAGCTTAGCCTAACACACTTCGAACTGGAGCCTGCCGCCTTGTGCGGGCAGCTCCTGGCATTCTCCTCACCACCATCCACCTCCCATTTTGCCCTGTTTCTCCACTTTGTACTCTTTTTCCCCAGCCTCTTTTTCCCCAGCCTCTTTCCCCCAGCCTCTTTTCCCCAGCCTCTTTTCCCCAGCCTCTTTTTCCCCCAGCCTCTTTTCCCCAGCCTCTTTTCTCCCAGCTTCTTTTCCCCAGCCTCTTTCCCCAGCCTCTTTTTCCCCAGCCTCTTTTCCCCAGCCTCTTTTTCCCCCAGCCTCTTTTCTCCCAGCCCCAACTCCTCCAGGGGTCATCTAGTACCCCAACCTCTAGGGGACCCCTCGAGGTAATCAAGACAAGTTAAGTCACAGGGCGTCACTGATGTCTGCCAACTTTCTCTCTCCCGCAACAATACCATCATCTAAACCAGCACTAATTTCCTCACATTCAACTCACCCCCACCTTCATCCACATCGAATACCTACACATCACCATCTCCCCTTACATATCAACCCCCTCAGATGCCACAACTGTCAGAGATTTGGCCACAGAAAAAACAATTGTCGCTTCTAACCCTGCTGTGCTGCTTGTGGCTCCCCCTCCCACGATCGCACAAGCAGCAAAAATGAAGCCAACTGCATAAACTGCTCCAGAAATCACCCTGCCTCCTCCAACTCCTGCCCCAAGTGGCTCAGAGAGAAGGTCTCTAAGATTAAAACCCTTCAAAACATCTCATACCCTGAAGTCAGAAAAATTTTAGACTCTAAATACTCAAACCAGCTCAACCCCAAACCCGCACCTTTTCCCAATTCATCACCCACTCCAACCGAACCACCACCCCCCTTACCTTCCCCGCACTCACACCACCTCCAGTGGCATCCAGACCGACATAGTCTGGATCGATCAGCTTTTCATTCGAGAAGGGGCCACTCTTACTCCACCGTCCTCTTCCCCGCCTGCCCCCTACCACTTCCTTATCCACCAATAAAATTCAAAAAATCTGGGTCCTCAAAAACCTCAAAAAACTCCTCAGGACTTCCCTTGACATCCTCCTCAAGATTTATAATCACCTATGGTCCTCCAAATCTTTCCCCATTACTTGGAGAGATGCCATCATCACTCCCATCCCCAAGTCTAACAAAGACAGGTCCATTCCCACCAACTACCGGCCCATCACTCTCACTTCCTGTCTCTGCAAGATTATGGAACATATGGTCAACTACAGGCTCTACTGGTACCTTGAGAAGAACTCCATCCTATCTCCCTCTCAAAATGGTTTCAGGAAATACCGGAACTGCCTGGACCATGTCCTCAAACTTAACACCTATGTACGTGAAGCCTTTGTCAGAAATCACCATGCAATCTCCATCATCTGCGACCTGGAAAAGGCCTTTGACACCACCTGGTGGTATGGTATTCTCAAGGACAAACACTCCTCCGGCCTCAGAGGCCTCCTCCCCACCTTCATCCAGAAATTTCTCTATACCCGCCATTTCAGGGTACGCATCGGTAATTCCTACTCCCAAAGGTACACCCAACACCTGGGTGTCTCCCACGGCAGTATCCTCTCCCCCATTCTCTTCATCCTCAAAATCAACAGCATCACCAAGGCCCTCCCCCCAACATCAATTGCTCCCTCTATGTCGACGATTTTGCTATCTTCTCGTCCTCCCCATGCTTTCAAACTCTCCAAAATAAGCTTTAACACTGCCTGGACAACTTGGCTCAATGGAGTGACTCCAACGGCTTCAACTTCTCAAAAGACAAAACTGTTCTCATCCACTTTAACAACAGCAACTCCTTCTTTCTCTGCCCCAGCCTCCGTCTCAAAGATTCCAGGATCCCCAGTAAAGATGGTTCTTGCTTTCTCGGAATTACTCACGATTCTAAGATCTCCTATTTCCACCAAATACACACTCTCAAAACCAACTGTCACAAAATCCTCATTCTCCTCAGGATCTTCTCCAGCACTGACTGGGAAGCCAATCGTCTCACCCTGCTCACCTTATATTGCTCCCTCCGTAGGTCCAAGCTGGACTACAGCAGTTCTATGCCTCCGCCCGCAAACTTTACTTGAGGCACCTCGAGGTTACTGATAACACTGCCCTAAGGCTCTGCCTTGGCGCCACGCATACCACCCCCATCACTAGTCTCCACGTAGAGGCCAATGAACTCCCCTTTGACCCCAGATGCCTAAATACTGGCCTCTCCTTCGCTCTTCGTATCCTCACTCTTCAACCCTTGCTTCCATTCCATTTGCTCTCCCTCCTTCACTAACCTCAACAAATGCATCTCCCAACCTTTCAGGATCCGGATGTACTCTCACTTCACCAACTTAAGCCAACATCAACATTTCTCGATCGCCAGGCACATTATTCCTCCTGCAACCACGTGGGGTATTAATCCCCCAAGGTTTTCCTTACATACATACATACATATAAGGCATTAATAAAGTCCTTAGCCTTTCCTCCTACACGAAAGCTCTCCACAACCCAGCCTTCTTTCACTAGTGCTCATGGATGGGAATCAGTTTCCAAGGGATATGGGCACTGTTCACACTAGGAATTCAAATTTAGGGGGGTAGGGGAGGATTTCTTTGTTTGATTATCTAATATATGCTAAGGTGTACATGGTATGTGCTAAAGCAATAAGAAATTTCCCACTTGGTAATTTATTTAAGTTGAATACTAAAAAAGGAGGGAATCCCTTTATCCCTCTCACTATAATGTGAACACTGGAATGGGGGACATGTGCCCAGTGTTGTTGAATCAAGTTTCAATTAAAACTTGTTACAGCCCATTAACTTTGATGAAGTGGAAAAGACAGAAGGGAATGAGAGAACATTCCCTACCCCACCATCTCTTTGCAAGTTTTTACAGGATCTCTGATCTTGAACACCGCAAGACTATTTTATCATAACTGACAGGAAAATGTTCTTTTGATTTAAGTATGACTTAAGAAGAGATCAACTTTACTAAAGCAGTCCAGGAGAAAACCAACTTTTGGTGCGATAAGAAATACACCAAAACTTAGAGCTTCGTATTTATTACACAGTCCATGGAGGCCATTTTAACTTGTAATAATGTTAAGTCAATGGGATTTTTGCTGAGAACGTGGGGGGGTATTTTTAAAAAGAAAAAGGATATCATATGAATATTCACTAGATTTGACTGCGGCCTTTTCAATTTCACCATGGACTTTGCAGAAAAACAAAAGACTTCCGTTAACAAGTCATTGACCTTTTGAATAGCCCTCTCGGTCATCGCTGATACCGTGTACCTACATCATACGTTACATTAAACAAATACTATCGTGCTCTTAGTAAACATCCCATTGGTATAAAGTTATCACAAGTTAAAAGAATGGCCTCCATGGATCTTATTAATACAAAGCTCACAAGTTTTGATGTGTTTTCTTTTTTCACCAAAAGTTTATTTTCTCCTGGACTGTCAAGTGGAATAGCAAGAACTGTCATAAGGACAGTATGCTTGACTATTCAAAGCTAGTATAGAGAATGGGCTTCTTGAGGGAAGTATATACAGAAATAGGGTAGCAGGGGCATGATTTCAAATTACTTGAGCTTTGAAAGATGCACTTACATTTTCATTTGCTTTGCTAATTTTCACAACATCTAACTTCAAGTTTCAAAATATCTTTGAGTTTTCCCAGATATTTTAAGACAAAAAAAAAAGCTTATGGTTACCTCCTCCAGTGACTAAGAAAACATGTAAAAGATAGCAGTCTTTATAAATACAACACCTCTTTTAGTTCTACCAATTGAATAACAAAGAAAGGAGAAGCCCTAACTTGCCAATGTCAATAAAAGAATACCATTCATCCCCTTTCAAATCTGTACCCTCCCCCATCCCCTACACATTCCCAGAATTACATCCTGGATTGTAATACAACTTCTATTTTAAGAAAACATGTGTGTCAAGCAAAGTCAAGCAACATGAAAAATGTACAATTTCATTAAACCAAATTTAAACAAAACAATATTGCTTAACGTATGACAAACTAGACATTGCAAACTATACAAAACCCCTCACCCGTTAATAATGCATATTCCAGACTGTCCCACATTCCATCCCAACCTGTCCCAAATGTCATCCCATGCCTATACTCCATGCAATCACACCTGAAAACCAGATACTGTATGTCATTCCACCACTTGCATGACCCACGTACCATCACGACTGAAATCCAGATGACACCCCACCACATGCCATTCCACCCTGTCCAACATGCCGACCCACCCTGTTCCACATGCCAACCCACCCTGTTCCACATGCCAACCCATCCTGTTCCACATGCCAACCCATCCTGTTCCACATGCCAACCCATCCTGTTCTACATGCCAATGTCACCCTGTCTAACATTCCACTGCATCCTGACCCACATCCCACCTCACAAATCCACCCTGTTTCACATGAAATCCCACCCTCATCCTAATTCCATCAGCTACTTTATCATCATGTCATCTTCTACTCCACATTTTGCTTTATTTTTATATTTCCCTAACCCCTAAAGTTAACATTCTTTAGAAGGGAGGAACATTTTATTTGCTTCTTTATTCATGGAAAGACAAACATTTTGATTGCTACATTCATGTCAGGAATGTCAATATCATAACAATGCTAGAAATATAAATAAAGTTAGTAAGTCATAAGCCATATATTTTTGATCTCAGGTCAAACATTTTGCAGCAAACTCTTATTGTTATGGAAATAACCTAATTGATATGCACCTATACTTTACCATTAAGTGTGAACAATGCTCTTCACATATACTGTATGATCATTTGTTTAAGCAAAATCATTATACCTACTTTAATTCAAGAGATACCACATATATAAATAGTTTCATTGTTATGCAAATAAGTTAATAAGTATGCACACACAACCCTCAATCATGCTCATTTAAACAGTACCTGTATCCTCTACGTCTATGCCAAGTTACATGAATGTACACCATTCATACCTTAAGTTATGAAAACTTTAACAAGACAAATATTTTCATTGTTATGCAAATAAGCTCATTGTTATGCACACACAGCCCTCAATCATGCTCATTTGAACAGTATCCATGTCCTCTACTTCTATGCTAAGTTACGTGAATGTACACCATTCATAGCTTAAGTTACAAAAACTTTAACCAAAAACTTTAACTGGACAAAAATTTTCATTGTTATGCAAATAAGCTAATTAGTATGCACATACAACCACAACCCTCAAACATGCTCATTTGAACAGTATCCATGTCCTCTACCCCTATGTTAAGTTACATGAATGTACATCATTTATAAATAAGTTATAAAAACTTTAACCAAAAACTTTAACCGACAAATAATTTCATTGTTATGCAAATAAGCTAATTAGTATGCATACACAACCCCCTTCCCCTCTTATATGAATGTTCCCCCATTCATAACTTTTGAAAACTTTAATCGGACGCCAACGTTGACACCGATGCCAGGGGTAGTAGAATGAATAGCTCTACTATTCTTCGAATAGCCAGATATTCGAATAGTGGAGCTAAAAAGGTCACAAATCCGCTGCTCATTGTCATATTCACATTCATAACACATTGGTTTCTTTTAAAAATGCACACAACGGTAGACCTGTGTTCTCATCTGACAAATATTAATTGATTGGTGTTTCTGTGAGTAACTACAAGCTTTATACATCAGGTAAGAGCTGTATTTTTTTCATTTCTTCAGCTCTGATAGGGACACCAAGGTTTGAATTTTGATTTTAGACAAACTTTTAACCCTAGCTAGAAATCATCAGTTTACTTTCACCCGGACCCCACCAGGACCTAGCTAAACCTTACTTAGCTGTACCCTGCAATTTTTGTGTTTATGAAATGAAGTGAGATAATATAGTCAATGGAGTGGTTGATTTATTGAATGATTATTTATCAAAGCATTTTCATGATGAAATGTTCACTAATGCCTAATGTTATAAATCAATCCGATTATAATTTGAGGTACACATTGGCACGAATTCCTCAAAAGATTATGTCATCAACATTTTTCAAGTCAAAACAAATTAAAAAACAACTGTTTACCATAAAGATAATGAAAAGCAATCCTGTACTCTGCCATTTTTAACCTGGACATTTTAATTCTATTTTTAGAGTGGTTTTTTTCTCTGTGTACATCCAAAGTAGATGTACATTTTCCCTATTATCTGAAAACAAACATTTTCTTTGCAAAGAACACCTTTCAGGTAAATGCCCAAGAGTTGGTCAGTTGGTCAAATTGAACTTTTCTATGAATGAATGTTCTTACAGGCACCACATCAGCAACTCTGGATCCATCAAGATTGCGGTCTTCATCACAGCATTTGCAGCGATTGACATCATCTTGTTCATCTATGAGCATGTATTGTTTGACCCTCACAAAATGATGTCCATCTATGACAGCCCTGCCACTCTTGGTTTGATTGGCTCACTTTGCATTGGTATGTTGGATTCTTTTTTCCCACTTTAAAGGATTATTTTAGTAGTCAAGCATGTCCATCTTATATAAAGAGACTTGTTTTTTAAAATGAAGCGTTCAACAAATTTATTCCGTTAAGGAAATATTCAAGTTCAAAGCTCTTGTCTTATCTGTGTAGAAATGACTAGTGTAGTAAATCTACTATGGCAATTTGGCTTCTTTGTCCTCACATTCTTAACAATTGTTAAAAGTTTTAAAGAAAGTTTATTTAATTTGTTTATTTTAAATTATTTTTCCTTAACTTTCTTCAGGTGGTATATTATAAATACTCTTTCCTAGATTCAGTTTCACTACTATCTTGACATATGTCATGTTTATCGCCTGAAATTGCTGAAGCAACTGCTCACCATGACAACGAGACTGGCCTCAAGCTTCAACCCTACCTTCATCTCCAGCACAGGGGGTGACTGAGAACAAATAGAAGGTGATCTGTCAATGTAAGGGCAAGGTCCCTGTAGGCACATCCTCCACCCATACACACCTTCACTATTCAGTCATTTTTTATATAATTAATTTAACCTCTGGTATAATTTGATCAATGCTGTCATGAAGCCATTTTACTCAAACAACCAATCCTTTGTGTGTGGATAATATCCAGAAAGATATCCCAAGCTTTTCAATTTCAAAAATGAGGGTAGGGCAACACTTATAACACAGCATTTTATAAGGATGAATTTAATTTTTTTTCAGCAGAAGAAAACAACAACAGACTTCAGAGCTTTCTGTGTTGAGCAACCACAATCGGTATTAAAGCAAGTCATTTTGTTATTTGGTATATTTTTTATCAAAATGTTGATCTTTATCATAAATTCAATTCTGACCAAATTTTGTTACCGTACCATCAAAGTATAGGAGGAATGGACACACTGAAACACCTATCTAATCAAAGGTTCTATAAGTCCTGTCCACTGAAACCAATTGAGTCTTTTAAAGGATTAGATCAGTGGTCAAGCAAGTTTATCTTATATGAAAGAGGACTTCAAAAGAAACAAAATGGTAAAGAAACTCTTCAAAAATCTTATTTCATTAAGGAGATATCCAAGTTTATAATTCTGTCTTATCTTTGTAGATATGACTGGTGTGGTAAGTCTACTATGGAAAGTTGGCACCCTTATCCTCACATTCCTAACAATTGTTAATGTATTTAAAAGAAAATATATTTAACTTCTTTCCTACCAATTATTTTCCCTCACATTACAGAATTCACCCCTTGAACACTACTCCATTCAGGTTTTCTGCATTGAGCGTTTAGAATAGCATTCTAGCAATAAGACTTCCTCCCCACATTAACTGGATTCACGCAACGTACATACGTAACACTAACATGGGGGAGATTTTACCTGAATACCAAGTGAATGTGTGCTGTCTTTTTATTCAAAGAGACTAGAACAGAATATTTCTTTTTATTGCCCTAAATAACAAAAATATAATCAAAGTCATATTTAAGGAAACATTAGTTTATGGGACTGGATATCACGGATTAAACTTTTGTCTAATGGTATGATCCTAAGAACACCATTGACTGACCGTACCATACATCAGTACTGGAATACCAGCGTTAAGCCCACGTTGAGTCTCTTATAATCAAAACAACGGAAGTGGCAAAACCGCAGAACTTGTTTATCGAAAGCTTATGCTGTGTTGTGTAATTATACTACTATTAATATCACTGTGGAAATTCTAGCACTGATTTACTTTTCGAGTTGAATTTTGGTGTGGTTTGTAACAGGCAGTTCCAGCAAAAATGTGCATGGGAGGGGGGTCAGTGACATATGGTTTGGGATTCAGGGGGTCCATGATTTGGGATTAAGATTCGGTGGGGAAGGGGGTCCATGAATTTAGATTGAGATTCCAGGGGAGGTGTCTGGTCTGAGATTTGGGAATTGGTGTGTCTGTGATTTGGCAGGATTGGAATTTGGGGGGATCCAGGGGTGTTGGTGGGGTCCCTGATAGGATTGGGTCTCAAGGTAGGGGTCCGTGATATGATTCGAGAGGGGGGCCAGTGATAAGATTCAGGAGAGGACATCTGTGATCTGGCATATGGGGATGAGTCTGTAATAGGATTTGAGATTACTAATTTGGTATTCAAAGGGGGAAGGGAGACTTTTATCAATAAGTATTTTAAAAGTGATCATAGCACAATAAAATTTGAAATTAATTTAAATAAATCTGTAGCTGAAATACATCTACATTATCATAGGGACAGATTGATATTACGTACGCTGGGGGAGCACCTGAAAAATGCTGTTAAAACCCACCATAGAACCAACCTACTAGCCGCAATTAACTTAGCCACAATTATCTTTAACGCAAAGTATTTTCCTTTATTACAGTACTTTCCTTTACTACAGTACTTTCTTTACTGCAGTACTTTTTGTTCCATCACTGAGCTAAAACACATTTTAATACCAATGGATTATCATCTATTTGGATTTGGTAAACAACTTACAATCAGATAAGTGTAACTGAAGAGGTGACTGACACATCATGGAGCTATCACACTTTTTGTAACTTAAGTTAATGGACTATGGACATCTAGAGGCAACATGGGCTTAAATTGTTTAAAATATGATCTTAACCATTAAACAGCAAAAAAATTATCAAAATTGGTTAAAAATTGACAAATTTACAGCATTTTTAATTTATTTGCTGTTATTGCACAATGACATCATCATTGACATCAATGGGGGACGGATCTTTCGTCACCTTTTGTAAAAACCAATGTGTTTTTTATTCCAGTCCACTCTAATTATGTTTGAATTAATATAGCATTAGATTAAGGGCAATTTTTTTTTTTGAACTTGGTCATACCCTAAATCATCATTTATCTAAAATAGGCATTCTAAAATTCACAAGTAGCTGAAATTGAAGCACAGAATTGAAAGAATTACATAAAGATTTTGAGATGTGTTCTTCTTAATATATCAGACATTCCACAAAAATTTTGAACTTTGTTTGGTCATAACTTGAAAACTAAATAAGCTTTTCACAAATTCTAAAAATTACTGTATTCCACTCAGATTTTCATGCTCTTTTACATATCTTAAATGTGCTAGATGTCCATAGTCCTTATATTAACCAAGAAAATGTCCCTTGATCCTCATAGAAACCTTTCTATCATACGGAACATGATTTAAAGAGACTGTAAAAATATAATTTGTTTTACAGATAATCCTTAGATAAGAGGATGTAACTGGTTTATCTAGTTTTTTGTTTATATTTAATTTTTCATAAATTCTTTTATGCTTTTATATTGTCCTGCAAATGTTTGTAATTTTTTTTTTTTGATATTGTATAGTAAGTGTTTGTCTATGTATTATCAATTTTTTTGTAAAGCGCTTCGATCCACGGGAGAGGCGCTATGTAAATGACTTCAATAATAAATAATAATAACTGGAGATAAACAAATGTGACAGGCTGTTTGTAACAACAGTTGCAAAATAGAATAATTTGTGGAAAGACAATTCAGCTAGCCTCAAACTAAATTCCTTTTCAAAGTTTATAACAGTATCCCTGTTGTAATTAACAATTTTTAAAGTGACACAAGTAATAAGGAATTAAATGTTTTCTGTTATGGAACTTTAGTAATTAGAAAGGAATGATTAATATACATGTATTCTGTGATCTCAAATAAAATGACAATGGCCCGTGATATACCTATAACGACCACAAAGAAAACTTTGCAGGAAAGTTGGATACAATTTCTTTCCAAAGGAGTTGGGGGAAAATTAGAAAGCAGAAACTAATATAATTATACTTAACTTTTGGTCTTGTGTTGTTTTCAATCATTGTTGTAAATTTCATGATTATGTAGGCTTTTCATCAACCCAGCTTTTCCCTACTTGTTGAAGAATGTGATAACATTTCACTTCAAAGAATAGAGAAAGAAGGAATAACTTCAGCTGGTTCATTCCGAAAACACCATGTTCACTACCAGTCACAGCAAGTGCTCTGAAACGGTCAAGATATCACCTGTAAACAAAGAAAGAGCGGAATATAATTTGATCTATTCATTTGATGGGTGTTTTTAAATTTAAGTGCCTTCACTGCCTTGTGAATTACATGCTGGACCATAGACCATACTACATGTCAGTTAAACTGAGACTGCAAATACTGATTAATCCCAAAACACTATCGTAAATGTTTAACAGTTGCATGTTGTATTGATTTCTCTCTTATTTACATTTGAAGTGCTCCAACTGACCATTTTGCCCGTAACTGGTAACCTGCTCTTTTCTGGATTTACAATACGATGATATTAAACAATTACTGGTATACTATAATTTTTTCATAAGCACTGGTAATAAATTCCACTCATTTTAACAAAGATCACAGTTGCAGCTTTGTTCATTATACATATACATGCCTATCTTATCACACGGATTTCAGTAAGCTGCAAATAGGGTAAATCCTGTCATATGTACTGTATCACCACAAAATGGTCATTTTGGTCAACTTGAAAATTGAAATTCTGCACTGAAGCAGCTCAAAATGGGGCAAAGTGCATTGAACAAGATTTTTGAGTACAAATCATATGAAAATTAGCCTGCAATATGTAAGCTGCATTTGTGATTTTAGGCATTTAGGAAAACAAGTATGGCATTTTAATTTCATCACTGATGTAAGAGGGAATCTCAACATTTTGGCAATATTTTGGCTCAGATTCTGAAACTACTGAAATTTAAATTTACTATTTTTTTCACAAAAATTTTGTGCCATCGAATTGTCTTGACAAACCAGATGTTCCCAAAACTTAAAAACAAGCAAAAGATCACACAAATTACAATTTGTGCAGCTGCAAACACTGATTTGAATGGTGCGCAGCTGCACGGAATTGCATGACTTTTTTGCAAAACTATGAAAGATTTCTACTTTTCTTCCCTAGGAGGAAACTTTTTGAACATTTTTTGTAGGGAATAGATTGTCAAGGAATTTTGCTTCCCATTTCTATGTTTTATGACCCAGAATGCAAGTCTTCAAGTAGGAATCAAAATTCACCAAAGATAATGAGGTTTTTTCTATACAATCTAACATAAATGACCCCTTATGGTTGCCATTTCAAGTGTGGCCTATTGTACAAGTGGGCCGAAGTTTGTGCAATCGTATATTTCTCCTTCTTCGACAAAAGATAAACTCATCATTTCAGCTGTTAATTAACTAATTTCACTGTTTTTAAAGACGGATGGGTTTCAAACAACATACAGAATAAGGTAAAACATCAGTATGACAGGGAGCGCACTTCTGAAGGTATACCCCCTCCATGATCTTGAAGGTGGAGTCGTTTTGGACGAAAAGAGTCCTTCTTTTCTTTTTATATTCAAACAACATACAGAATAAGGTAAAACATCAGTATGACAGGGAGTGCACTTCTGAAGGTATACCCCCTCCATGATCTTGAAGGTGGAGTCGTTTTGAGGGACGAAAAGAGTCCTTCTTTTCTTTTTATATTCAAACAACATACAGAATAAGGTAAAACATCAGTACGACAGGGAGTGCACTTCTGAGGTATACCCCCTCCATGATCTTGAAGGTGGAGTCGTTGTTGGTTTTGAGGGACAAAAAGAGTCCTTCTTTTCTTTTTATAAATGCTTAACATTTCAGGATAGGAGGCCAAGTACTATCATAAACTTGTCCTTCCTCTGCATGTGTAGTCGTAGTGGAGTAAAGAACTTGTCTTTTGTTTGCAGGCATAAATGTACTCCCAGTGCGCAAAAACGATGCAACGTGAATATTTTTTTTTAGTGACTTTGACTGCGCCTGTGCGGGCGTAGTGGATACTTTGAATTATGTGTTATGAGTCTGCACATAAGCTGTACGATGGTACTGTCAGGAGTAGGCCTACTGTAGGCTACTATCTTTAGGCTTAGATGTTGATAGGGTAAAATGTTCAGTCAGACCTAGAAATATATACTTCAGAGTTTTGCGGGGTATTCATGATAACCATGCCGATATTTCTGACAACGAAAACATTTAGCCTACTTACGTTAGCTAAATGCCCTTTCTTTGCAAACAAAAATATATTTTAATTTATTACTTAGGCTTAACTGCATGAACTTCGAAACCAACATCTCAGATCTAACCTATGAATGTTCAACGTTAGACACCTACCTCCAGGCTCCAGTCCTGACTTCCAATTTCTTCATTTTGTTAGGTTCTAAGTTAGACCTATCGAGTGTTAAACTAGCACTACAGCCCAAGTTCAGTAACACAACAGACTACAGTACTATACTTACGCGGACTAGCACAACACAGATGTGGCCTAACGTTAATGGTCCCTAATACTATTCTGTAACTGTATCACAGTCAACGACGTTAGGCTAGTTGCTATGAGCTGAGACCAAGAAAATTTATGATCAACTGCTGACAACTAGACATACTTTCATATACCTATTTAAAAAAACTTAAAACATAAATCTATCTCACCTCTTTCTTGATTTGAAACAACATTAAGTTCCTACCAAAAAATTGGTTATTGTCAGTTTGCAGTTAGTGATTGTACAGTGATCAAAGTCAAACAGTGCGATGGTTCATGTGCGTGCAAAATAGGTGAAGCTTGGGGAGGAAGTTACACTGATGGATCTGCAAGATTTTCAAATTTCCCTGAAATGCATTGTTGAGAGGAAGCATTCAGGGTTAAGAGTTTGTCCTTGAAACGGGATAGAAATGTCACCGGTAGTTTTATCCCGTCCGTGTTTCAAGGGGCGCTTTCTTGATATGAAGCTTTCTTGAGGTGGTAAATTATAATAATCCGTAGAAGACTCTGGTTTACTACTTTCCTGACATATCCAGTGGTTTTTAAGCCACCAAATCTAAGGACAAGATATGATAGAATACACATAAAGACTTTCAGGAGACTGAGATCACAACTAGTCTGCTTTCAGTCGTTTCTACACAAATGATACCAAACTTCAAACCTAAATAACTCCTTAATGGAATAAGATTTTTGAATGCAAATTTCTTCACCTTTTCAGTGAAGTCCTTTTTTTATATAAGATGGACTAAGTTGCTTGACCCCTGAACTAATCCTATAACGGAATAAGATTTTTGAACACTATCTGCATTATTTTGTTTCTTTTAAAATCCTCTTTCATGTAAGATGGACGGACTTGCTTGACCCCTGAACTAATCCTTTAACGGAATTAGATTTTTGAATGCTACCTTTACCATTTTGTTTCTTTTGAAGTCCACTTTCATGTTTGTTCTTGACACCTAATCCTTGAATTGAAACAGCTCCAAAAGATGCTGCTCGATACATGAAGGGTTAACCATTGATCAATTTCACTAAGCACACCATGTTAAAGTTGTCAAAGGTATGTTTATTAGCAGGTTAATTGTGTCCGAGTTCATTAACTTTCATCGCACTAGCATCAGATTTTTGTTGTGACTTGTATATTATTTCTTTTCTTTTCTTACCTTTCAGGCCAAAGCTCCAACTGGCTATTTTGTTTTCTGTGTGCTGCCTTCACCAGATGATGTTGAAAACACGGTAAGATATTCTCTGTGTGACATTGTTAATGTTTCTGTTGTCAAAGTATTTTAAAGATCTAAAACAATTGAGCTAATCTTACACCTATTATCTATATCCTTATGGCTTATGGTTTGGAGAGGGAGCATATTTACCGCTACTTTCCCAACAAGTGTCCTGTAAAGGTTGCCAGTTGAATATTCAAAATGAGGAAAGAAATATGATGTCATAAGCTACCAATCATTATTGGCCATCAACCTTAGGAATAAATAAAAGGCAGCAGGGGAAATTGATAACAAAAGATATTTGTAAACTAATCATTGATTTCTATAAATTATCAGAAGGGCACCTCATCAAAAAGGGCACCTTATCAAAAGGCACCTCACCAAAAGGGCATCTCAACAAAAGGGCTACTCACCAAAAGGGCACCTCACCAAAAAGGCATCTCACCAAAAGGGCATCTCACCAAAAGGGCATCTCACCAAAAAGGCATCTCACCAAAAGGGCACCTCACCAAAAAGGCACCTCACCAAAAGGGCACCTCACTAAAAGGGCATCCCACCAAAAGGGCATCTCACCAAAAGGGCACCTCACCAAAAAAGTACCTCACCAAAAGGGCACCTCACCAAAAGGGCATCTCACCATAAGGGCATCTCACCAAAAAAGCACCTCACCAAAAGGGCATCTCACCAAAAGGGCATCTCAAAAAGGCGCCTTCTCAAAAGGGCATCTTTTCAAAGGGATTCCTATCAAAAGGAGTCAAAGGCGCCTTCTTAAAAGGGCACTTTCCTAAAAGGGCACCTTCTCAAAAGGGCACCTTATCAAAGGGCATCTTTTCAATGGGATTCCTATCAAAAGGAGTCTGTTTGTGAACCCCTTCATAGTATAAGGGATTCAGGGCTGCTGTTTCATGCACCCCTGCATACAGTGGATATACCTGTTTTCTGAGAGGACATTAATTTCCAATGATCAATGAAAAGAAATAGTAAACACCTGGATGTATTGTGGGCTCAAGATATTTTGAATTAAATACTGATAACGTTTTCACTCATGGCTTTATGTATTATCCCTCTATCCCATTCATTGCAGGCAAATCAATATAAAGAAGAGGGCAGTCCACTTCAGCGTCAACCAATGCAGGGGGACCATCCAACATCACTTGTGAGTGATTTCATTTCAAAACCTGAAGATACACTTGATTCTGTTATAAGAACTTAGGGGTTGTGACTATTTGCATCAAAATGAAGAAAAAATTAAAATAATTCCTATTTAACACAATAACTGACATTTGACTGTTCTATATCAGCATGTGGCGGATGAAAGACCTGAATCCGCCTCTTTTACTGATAGCAAGAAGAAGAGAAGGAACCCCCTTCACAAAGTAAGGAAGACTGAAGAGACTAACTCCACTGTGTGGGTCAAAAATCGTCAGAAAGATGATGACTCCACCACCGTGAGAGCAGCACTATCACTTTCATCCATGACTACCTCTTCATCTTCTTCCACTCTGAGTTTGAAAGGACAGGCAACAGGTGGCACAGCACCAGCCAATGACACCAGACTTAGTAGGAGAGAGGGAAAAAAAAAAATACAGAGATGTGTACTGAAGCTAAAACTACAACAGGACCAAGAATTGCAGCAAAGACGACAGCTCCAGCAGCACCTAATGGCTTTATTCTCATCATCTCTCAGCTTTGATGCTATGTAGCTGCCGGGCGCAGCACTTTACCACAATACAAACAGCAGCAGAGGATGCAGACATACATGCAGCGCCAACAACAAGAGCTCCTGCAGCAGCAGCAAGCCGCTTCTTCTCAGAGACGTAGCAGAGATCAAACAAAGTGCAAGAAGGCCAAGAAGATTGCATGGGGACAGGAGAGGAGCATCAGTGGTGCTGATGACGCCCATCCAGCGGATCTGTACATCGAAGATCTTCTGCCAGGCAGACTCTTCCTCCCTGTCACGGATCTTTAATTTTCTTTTTCTTTTTTAAAATTTACACACCTTCTAAAATCAACACTGCAATTAACGAAATGTTGAAAAAGATATTTGGAGAAATTGAAATTATTTTAGAAATAATATTGAAATCAAGGCTACGCAAATAACGTTTTACAAAGTTTACGCATTATGCAATCAAATTATCATGCAATCAAATTATTATGCAATATAGGATAAATAATCATTTGAATGTGCAAAGGCTTGTGTACCGAATATATTTCACAGAAAACCCAGTTCCGTACCCTTTTTGTCTTGCATTCTATGCCTGCATTTCTATTTATGCACCCAAAATTACTGCTAGCATATATCACTGGGCAGATGTGATTTTAGAGCAGGTCCTAGCCAAATTGATTAATTTCTCCTGCAGATATAGAGGGATTTCATCAAGTGACTAACTCAACTGGACTCCATTTTGCAGGACATCGGCGTCGTTGCATTTCACACAGCTGGCACACAGCTCAAGTCACATCATACTTACAAGAATGCTACATGCTATTACATACCAGTACCAGTTCAGCAGATTTTACTAATTGCAGTTTTTTGTTTGCTTCCAATTTTACTTAATATTTTCCTTAAGTTTTATATTTTTACAGGGTATATGAAGAGTAATGTTACCGCCAGCTGATTGTTCATTATACTCCGACAAAGCCTACATAAATTGCTCGTTGCAAATCCTAGTGTGAACCATAGGTTGAAGCTGTCACGTCTTACAGCAGAAACACACTTCGAACGTCGATCAGGATCAGATGGAAATCGAAGAAATATCTTTTTATTCCCAGCACACATCGATTAGTGCAACCAACGGCACAGCAAGATTCCGGTATAATTATCTTTAAAAAATAATCTTATATAACAACATGTAAGTATATTCAAGTGTACAGCAGATGACAGTGGTTTTTCAGACAAAAAGGCATTGTAAACAAAGTCATGTGACCTCATGACGACAGTTGAAACACCCTTATACAAAGTTGCATTTTTGTCTGACAATGTAAAAGTTGCATTTGTTTGATTTCGGCAATCCCTGTGAATAAATTTGCATGGGCAAAATTTGTGAGGTTTATATTATTGGCATAAGCTTATAACATTTCGTGCCTGTTGGATGCAGATACCCTTGTCCTCCTTCCCTCTTCCCACCCACTTGTAGCACAATGTCAGGTGTCACCACTTAAACTATACTTCCTTCTCCTTCTTTCACGTACCTAATGAATGTATGGTGTTAGGGGGGGGGGAGGGGGTACAAAATTTATATTACGATGACCATTGTCGTTTTGAGAAATAGTGGGGAATGTAGCTCCTGCCTCTCTTTCCCTGCCATGTCTACTTTTCTGTAGTAACTTTGACAAAATCTTTCATTTAGTTAAAGTGGACTAGACCCATGAATATATGAATATTTTGCCCAGAAGTGATAAAATGTTGTTTATGAATCTCAAATAACTACTTAGGATAGATATTGGTGCTTCAGTGGATTTAAAGAAGACCAGACCAGATTCAAATTTCAAGGGGTCAAGCCATCAGAGATGATGTTTGATCAAGTGTTTTATAAGCAGTTTTGTCATCATTGAAACAGCACATGTCAATGCTGCAAAGAAAGTATTGGGGAAAAGAAAAGGCATAAGTAAACCATGGATTTCGGCTAACTCATGGAGAGCTATTGAAGACAGGAAAAATCTCAAATGTTAAATAGATGAAACAAAATCTGAAAGAATCAGACAGCTAAAAAGAACAGAATATGAGAAGAAAGATAGAGAAGTAAAGAAAAGAGTCCGATCATATAAAAGAAAGATGGTAGATAATATGGTGAAAGAAGCAGAACATACAGCATCACGTGGAGACATGAGTGGTCTATACAAAATTACAAAGAAGATATATGTTATAAAGGAGGAAAGAAGAATGTTGGAGTGAGGAATAGAAATGAAAAGCTTATCAATGGAGAAGATGAGATGAGAGAAAGATGGAAAAAACGCTTCAAATCAACTTTACACCAACCTATGCCAGAGGCAAGCAACCAAGGTATAGAGGCAAATGAAGATGACATTAATGTCGAGATGGGTGAGATCCAAGCCGAAGAAATCAAGAATGCTGTGTCAAAGATGAAAAATAAAAAAGCACCAGGAGTGGATGGAATATGCATTGAAATGTGGAAAGGTAGTATGGATTTGATGGAGGAGACCTTAACTACATTATTCAAGCAAATTTTAGGCACAGAAGAAGTGCCAGATGCATGGGAAAAAAGCATTATAACTATTATACCAAAGAAAGGTGATCTGACAATTTGTGACAACTACAGAGGTATATCCTTAATAGCAACAGCAAGTAAGATATTTGGAAGAATATTGATTGACAGGTTACGTAGCGCAATAAATACCAAACTTCGTTATGAGCAAGCTGGCTTAGGAGTGGCAGAGGAACTACTGCACAAATATTTACCCTTAGAAATATAATAGAACAATGCTTGGAAAGCCACAGTATACCTCAACTTCATTCATTGACTTTCAGAAGGCATTTGACAGTCTAAACAGAAGCATGATGTGTAAGATTATGGCTCATTATGGGATACCCATGAAATACACAAATAATATACAAAACTGGTATTATGGTGTTCAAAGAAGGAGGCACTGATGAAGACATAAAATGCAGAATTGGGCTGGCACGGGCAACTTTCAGACAACTTGACAAGATTTGGAAATCTAACATCTATAAAATTCATCGGATAAAAACTAAACTGAAAATATTTCAAACAAATGTAATCTCAGTACTCTATGGAGGTAAAACCTGGAAGCTGACAAAAGCTGATGAGAAGAAACTAGATGCGTTCCAAACGAGATGTCTTAGAATTATTCTTAAAATTAGATGGCCAATTAAAGTCACCAATGAAGAACCATCTGAAAGAACAGGCACAGTGGAGATAAGCAAGGAGATATTTAAGGTAAGATGGAGATTGTTGGGTCATGTATTAAGAAAGGACAAAGAAAAGTTTGCCAGAATATCTATCACCTGGATACCAGAAGGTAGGAAAGACCTAAGACTACATGGAGAAGAGTGGCAGAAAAGGAGAGAAACAGTTTTAGATGGAACAGCTGGGGAGAAGCTGCAGAAGTAGCAAAAGACAGAATTAGAATTTGCTTAGAGATACCTCAATCTCCATACCCAGGAGAAAGGAGCGGTAAGGTAAGGTTTGCCATCATTAATGGATGGTGCAAAATAGAAGATTTTCGGAGTAAACATTAAATACTTGTGTCAAGAAGTAGAAGTTTGGTTTAAAATTGAAGGTTTTTGGCCTTAAATTGAAGATGATTGATCCAAAATAGAAGATTTTGGGTAGAAAACTCATTTAGTATTCAGTGAAAAACGTCACTGAGCATGAGTGGAAAATCACTCCTTTTTTTTTCCAGTAATATTTATAGGGCAGGATGTAAATCCTTCCATCGGAATTGCCGTATAACTTCCTTATTTTTGGTCTGCCCCGGTGATATAAATTTTGTTTGATGAGAGCTTAACGGCACCACAACAGCGAGGGTGAAATTGTGCCTGAGAGGTTAGATCGTTACAGAGGTAGGAAGAAAAGAAAATAGGGGGAGACTGAGAGAAACACGGGGTCTAATAGCCAGGAAGCTTGGATCGAGAGAAGAAGTGCATGGGTGCAAAAAAGGGCCGAAAGTAGAGAGAGAGAGGGGGGGAGGAGGACTAAATGTGGTTGTAGAGGAAGCATGATGAAGGAAGGAAATCATTTTATCCAGAGGGTTTTTCTGGAAGAACTCAGCTATTGAGTTGTGGGGGGTGAGGGAAGCTCTGAGAAGGTCATACAGGGGGCAGGGCAAGGAGGATGTAATGGACGGTGAGGGTGCCATGGCAATTGTTGCAGAGAGGTGGGGGGGGGGGCCAATAAGGAGGTGGGAGTGAGTGAGGTGGGTATGACCTATTCTAAGGTGGGTATGTGGATGTTGTCAGCACGGGAGAGATTGTGGATGGTGGGTTTGATCGGAATGGTGGACTGGATGACGTGGAGTTTGTTATCAATTTGGGAATCCCATGAGGTTTGCCAGCGATGATGAACAAGGGAAGCGATAAGCGGTTTGATGTCAAAGAGGGTTTTGGTAAAGGGGGAAGGTTGATGGCAACCTTAGCAGCTGCATCAGCCCTGTCATTGCCGGGTATGCCAACATGGCTGTGTATCTAGAAGAAAAGAATACTTTTCCTGCAGAGGGGGGTGAAAGGAGTTTACGGAGGATCTAGGACATGGGGTCATCCCATTTAAGATTAAGTAAAGAAGTAAGGACATACTTGGAATCTGAGAAGATGGCAAAGTGGCTGAGCTGGGAGTACTCAATAAAGTTGAGGGCGAGTAGGATGGCCTCGGCCTCTGCCGAGAAGATGGAGGAGTAGTTGGGAAGCCTGCTACTGAGGGTGATGTCTTGGATGACAGCAGCAGTTGTCTTGTCGCCTTCCTTGGAGCCATTGGTATAGATGGCTGTGCAGTTTGAGAGTTGGTCTTTAATTTGGTTGTGGAGGTTGATGAAGAGGTTTGGGTGGGTTTGGATAGCTATTAGTCATGTTTGCAACCAGGGCCATAATCCCCGGGGAAGAGAAAGGAACATGCCCTAACCCCCCCCCCACTTTTCAGTAGAATTACAAAAAAATCAATACATTTTGGGGAAATTGGACTCCCTGTCTCCTTTCCCCATATGTTGGATAAAAACCATATATCACCCCCCAATCCACACACTTCTGGATGAGAATTACGGCCCTGTTTACAATTACAGGCACAGGAAGGGATGGGGGTAGCTATCAGTCATGCTTACAACCATGCTAAAATTAAGAGATTTTGAGGAAAAGTCAGATATTTTGAGGAAAAACTTCAGACATTTTGAGGAACATGTCAGATATTTTGAGGAATAATTGGAAATTTTGATGAAAAAGTTGGATATATTGAGGAAAAAATTCAGAGATTGAGTAATTTTAGATCTTACAAATTCAGTTTTTGCACATTTTGTGATCCTTTTCTCAAGATCGCTGGCATACAATTAAACTAAGGATTGCTTTTATCAGGATTACCAATGTACTGAGTTTCTATTTTACAAATTAGAATATGCACAAATTGTCTGTTTTGGGAAATTGCCCTACTTCTCCCCCCTCCCTTCCTCGGGTCCTCTTTTGGCTACACCACTTCACCTGGTACCCCTATAAAATACAGATTCCTACACTTCTTGTGTCTATTGGAGCTCACATTGCGTAACATTGATATAGATTTTGCCGTATGGTTTACTACCTCTTGCTGCGGTATATAAGGTGAGCTCCACATCATTGTTTACATGAATGGGTAGTTATACCTCCAGTCTTTCTATATCAGGGTGGAAGTCTGGAGATTATTTTATTCTACGACAAAGTCTTTGTAAAGTCTTCTTTCTTTATTGGTGAGCATGCGAAGCATAATGCGAACCTATGTAATGGCAATTTTGTCCGTCCGGCCATCCACAGATTTTCCTGAGATTTCCTCAGAAATGTTAAAGCTTTTTGAGAATTCCTCAGAAAAAGTTGAAAGTTTCTTAAGATCTTCTTAGAAAAAGATTAGAATTTCCTAACAAAATATTAAAGTTTTTCAGTGACACTTAAGACAGATTGAAGAATAGTTTCCTTTAAAAGTCTACAAAACATTTTATATTTCCGTTGAAGATGACTGTAAAATGATATAATTTTCCAATATTCTTCAGATATCCTCAAGCATCTCTCTCGTATCACTGGATATTTAAAATCCTTAAATTCTTCAAAATATTTGGGCACCAACGGTTTTATCAGGCATGATTGTTAAACTCTTGCCTTTATTATTGTGGTCATTTGCATAAAGTCGCTACAGTATATGAACTGACCAGACTTTTTTTATTTAGTATGCTTTGTCAGGGAGTGTGACAGGATGTGACTGCATATGGACATAGGGAGGGATGCCATGTGGGACATGGATGAGGGCCATGATGATATGCCATGTGGTATACACCATAGGCGTACGGGACAGTTTCATTTTGGAAGAGAGGGGGCAAAACAATTTTTGCCCAAATCCTCCAATCGTCCCTAATTTAACACAGTTTATGAATATACTCATAAAATCCACATTTCATGTTGCCACAATGTCAAATCATCTGCTTTTAAACAACTAAACAAAGCTTTTAAAGATCATATTTATATATATATTTGGTTACTTAATTCTTTAAAAAAAAATCATTTATTCAGAAAATATTTAAGTGAATTTTTTTTAACACAGTTTTGCCTGAATTTTGAAACCCATTTTCCCCGAATTCTTGGGTGCCCAACATTTTTTGGGGGCAGTCTGTTCCCCCCCTGCCCCCCCCAACCCGCCCCGTATGCCTAAGGTATACACCAAGGGCTATATCAGGCATAATTATTTGAAAACTTTTTTTCTTATTCAACAAGTCATTTTGCATATAAGTTATTATATGATCTGACACTTTCATACATAGAACGCTCAATCAGGGACTGTGATAGCTAGAATGAGACTTCTTATGGAGCCTATGGGATGTCATGAGGGACATGGGATGGGATGCCATGTGGGACATGGGGTGGGATGCCATGTAGGATATATGGTGGAATGCCATGCGGGACATGGGGTGGGATGCCATGTGGGACATGGGGTGGGATGCCATGTGGGACATGGAGTGGGATGCCACGAGTTACACAGAGTGTGACATAGGATGGGATGCCATGTGTGACAAAGTAGGATGTCATTGGGAGCGATACCATGTGGAACATGGTGAGAAATAAGGTGGGACATCAGGTGGGAAGCCACTGATGCGGGACATATGGTGGGATGCCATGGGGGACATTAGGAGAGATGCCATGTGGGACACAGGGAGGGATGGCATGTGGGACTTAGGGAGGGATATCATGTAGTACATATAGTTGGATTAATGTGGGACTTACATGTAGGATGGGATCCATGTGGGACATATGGTTGGATGCCATGTGGGACATATGGTGGAATGCCATGGTGGAATGCCATGTGAGACATACTGTATAGTGGAATGCAATGTGGGAGATATGGTTGAATGCCATGTGGGACAAGGCATGGGATGGGATGGCATGTGGGACATGGGATGCCATGTGGGACTTAGTGTGAGATGCCATTTTTATAATTGGGCGGGTCATATGATATGGGTATCAATTTGCATGGGCAAAGTTGATGTATTTCATTAAAATCTATCATCCTTTTTTATAATAAAGCCTGCTAGAAAAATAAAATGTATTTATATGCATTGCCAAACATACCAGACTTTAATAACTTTTGGAAAACTTTCTAATCATACAGAAACAACCAATTAACGTTCAAAGCAATACATAAACATTTGCAATGGAATTGTCTCTATGACATCATCAAACACGAATTTATCACACTGTACAAAAACTTTAAAATGCAATTGGGAAATCTTTAAAAATCTATATCACCTGAACGGAATATGATATGAACTTGGTTTTTGTACCAAATTGACTCTATAAGTATGCTCTTTCAAATAGAATTTTACAAAAAACCATGGGACTATTCCTTTAAGTCCTCTTTTATATAGGATAAACTTATTCAACCACTGAACTTATCCTTTATATCAGATAAACTTACTTGACCACTGAACTAATTCTTTATATCAGATAAACTTACTTGACCACTGAACTAATCCTTTATATCGGATAAACTTACTTGACCACTGAACTAATCCTTTATATCAGATAAACTTACTTGACCACTGAACTAATCCTTTATATCTGATAAACATACTTGACCACTAAACTAATCCTTTAAGTCCTCTTTCATATAGGATAAACTTACTTGACCACTGAACTAATCCTTTAAGTCCTCCTTCATATAGGATAAACTTACTTGACCACTGAACTAATCCTGTAAGTCCTCTTTCATATAGAATAAAGTTACTTGACCACTGAACTAATTCAGGAAGTCCTCTTTCATATAGGATAAACTTACTTGACCACTGAACTAATCCTTTAAAGTCCTCTTTCATATAGGATAAACTTACTTGACCACTGAACTAATCTTTTAAACTTGAGTATCTCCTTAACTGAAAAAGATTTTTTAATGGTTTCTCTATCATTTTGTTTCTTTCGAAGTCCTTTTTTGTATAAGACTGCACGTTTGACTACTGAACTAATCCTTTTAAAATTCTTCAAACTTTAATTAATTTAATGCTATTCTGATCAGAATGTAAAGCTGTTTCTGATGACTAGGAAATCCACTACCTGTTCCTAAAGGGTGGAAATTTGTCTTTTATTGGGAGAGCATTTACCAAACAACAGAAACTCAATTCTCAAAGTCAGGATAGAGGTGTACGTCTTTGGGAGAAAATAGTCCACATTTTAGTTTGATTCACATCAAATGCTACATGACAAGTAGCAATTACTACTGCCACAAAAGAAAAATAACGTTTGGTTTTTAGCTTGACTATTCAAAGAATGTAGAGCTATTCTAATACCCCCCAGTGTCAGTGTCGGCATCAGCGACCCGTAAGAATATTCATAACTTAAGTTATGAATAGTGTACATTCATGTGACTTGGCGTAGGGGTAGAGGACATGGGTACTGATCAAATATGCATGATTGGGACTGCATACTAGTTAGCTTATTTGCATAACAATGAAAATAATTGTCAGATTAAAGTTTTCATAACTTATGAATGATGTACATTCATGTGACTTGGCATAGGGGTAGAGGACATGGGTATGATGGGTACTGTTCAAATAAGCATGATTAGGGGTGTGCATACTAATTAGCTTATTTGCATTTTAATGAAAATATTTATATCTATGATATCGCTTAAATTAAAGTGGATGTGGGGATTTTGTTTGCACAAATGATCATATGTGAAAAGCATCGTCTACACTTAATGGCGAGGTGAAGTATGCATATTAATTAGGTTATTTGCATAACAATAGACTTTTGTACAAAAATGTTTAGCATGAGCACATAACTTAACTTATGAATGGTGTACATTCATGTAACTTGGCACAGGGGTAGAGGACATGGGTACTGTTCAAGTAAAGGTTAATTGTGTGTGGATATAATATAACACTGAAAATATTTGTATCTATGTTATGCCTTAAAGCGGGAGTGGGGATTTGTTTACACAAATGATCATATATGTAAAGAGCATTGTCTACACTTAGTGGTGAGGTGTAATGTGCATATCAATTAGGTTATTTGCATAACAATAGACTTTCGTTGAAAATATTTAACCCGAGATAATAACTTGGTTCAATGGTAGGTGGCATTGGTACTGTTCAATTGAGCAAGATTGGGAGGTTGTGTGTACATACTAATTAGCTTATTTGCATAACCGCAATGAAAATATTTGTATCTGTGGTATCTCTTGAATTAAAGTGGGTATGATGATTTTGCTTAAACAAATGATCATACAGTATATGTGAAGAGCATTGTTCACACATAATGGTGAGGTATAGTGTGCATATTAAGTAGGTTATTTACATAAAAATATACTGTGCTGCAAAATGTTTGACCGGAGATCAAAAATATATGGCAGGCAACTATTATTTATAGTTTTGTTATGATGATATTGACATTCCTGACATGAATAAGAATCAAATTGTTTGTCTTGCCATGAATAAAGTTTTAAGCAAATTAAAGTTTCCTCACTTCTAAAGAATTTTAAATTAGGGGTGTGGGAAATATAAACAATAAGTGGAATGTGGGGTAGAAGATGACGTGATAAAGTAGCTGAAGGAATTAGGATGAGGGTGGGTTGGCAAGTGGAACAGGGTGGAATTGTGGGGTGGGATGTGGGTCAGGATATGTTGGACAGGATGGGTTGGCATGTAGAACAGGGTGGACTGGCATGTGGAATGGTGGTTTGGCATGTGGAACAGGGTGGGTTGGCATGTGGAACAGGGTGGGTTGGCATGTGGAACAGGGTGGGCTGGCATGTGGAACACGGTGGGTTGGCATGTGGAACAGGGTGGGCTGGCATGTGGAACAGGGTGGGTTGGCATGTGGAACAGGGTGGGTTGGCATGTGGAACAGGGTGGGTTGGCATGTGGAACAGGGTGGGTCGGCATGTGGAACAGGGTGGGTCGGCATGTGGAACAGGGTGGAATGGTATGTGGTGGGGTGTCATCTGGATTTCAGTTGTGATGACATGTGGGTCATGCAAGTGGTGGAATGACACAGTATCTGGTTTTCAGGTGTGATTGCATGGAGTATAGGAGTGGGATGACATTTGGGACAGATTTGGATGGAATGTAGGACAGTCATGGAATATGCATTATTAGCAGGGAGGGGATTTGTATCATTTTTAATGTCTAATTTGCCATACGTTAAGCAATAGAGTTTCGCATAATTTTGCTTTAATGTTATTATACATTTTCATGTTGCTTGACACACATATTTCTTAATTTGGAAGTTGTATTACAATCCAGGATGTAGTTCTGGGAATGTGTAGGGGTTGGGTGTGGTACAGGCTGGAAAGGGGGCTTAATGACAGTCTTTCGTTGACATTGGCAAGTTAGGGCCTCTCCTTTCTTTGTTGTTCACTTGATAAAACTGAAAGAAGTGTTATGGTTATAAAGACTGCTAGTTTTTACATGTTTTCTGAGTTACTACATGAGTGAGGGAACTTTGAGCTTTTTTGTCTTAAAATATATCTGAATGAAAACTCAAAGATATTTTAAAAGTTTGTAGTAAAACATGAAAATTAACAAAGCAAATGAAAATGTAAGTGCATGTTTTAAAGCTCAAGTAATTTGAAATCACGCCCTCTCCTACCCTACAGTATTTCTGTGTATACTTCCCTCTATAAGCCCATTTTCCATTCTAGCTTTGAATAGTTGAACATACTGTCCTTCCGACAGTTCTTGTTAGAGATGAAATGTCACCACAAGGCCTTTTGAATAATCTAAGACATCTTAATTCATGGGAGGAAATAAGAAAACATTTGCAACACAACAGCTGGAGTCTCATATGTCAGAGCAGAAGGACAAAAGAACTTGAGTAAAATTTGCTCAATAGAATCTTCAATATCAATTCTACATGGTGCACAATCAAATTAGTACAATGAGTGATTCTCATCAAAGAGTGACTTATTAAGGTCAGCTCCTCTCAGGTCTACATCAGAACCAAAGTAAGAAATTACATTCAACATGTTTTTTATGTAATCAAAAATTGGTACTGCAACATTAAATAACCATGACATCCATAGAAGTAACTCCACGTCTGTTGTGAAAAATATACCTCCAAAGGGAATTTCCCCAGGTAGTATTTTGTCAGGTTTGTACATTACCCCTTACTCTATGACGCGGCGATATCATCACCGTTTTGGGTGCCCCATCTTTGACCCCGCCTCCCAAGCGCGTTTTCATAAAAGTGCTGGTAACGGGTTAATCAACCCGCAACAAGTGTGCAAACTCGGAAATATATGCAGCATGGTCCTGGTGGGCAGCCCACTGGGTCACTGAAGCAGAACGAGCCCAACTCTGCTGCTGGGAAGACAGAGGAACCTTCAATAATCAGCCTGTGCTTAACCCTTACTCTACCACACGGCGATATTATCGCCGTTTTGGGTGCCCCATCTTTGACCCCGCCTCCCAAGCGCTTTTGCAAAAAAGTGCTGTTAGAGTAAAGGCTGTTACACACCGAACGCGATGCGGTGAGCGATTTTTTACACAAAATTGAATAAAACAAAGGAAAAGAAACATTTTGCCCTCTTGTTTTCAGATAAGCATCGTCATCGCATGGCTATTCAGGTGATAACTGAAAATTGATTGAAAGGGCCTTTTTACGCCCAATAAAGCAAAATTTGCATCGTGACAGTAAATCGCGCCCCACTAAAGCGAATATCTCCAGTTTGAACGAAAAAGCATTTCTAACAAATTTTCCAGTATCATCAGAAAGCCTCAATTGTTCATCGTGTGTAAGCAAAAGTATTATAATATTTGTTTCCTGTATGATTTTCTAAAAAATAGCTCACCGCGTCACGTCTGGTGTGTTACGGCCTTGAGGGTTCAAACAAGTTTGTAAAGATGTCATTCATCAGAGAAGTGGCTGCTATGTTGTGTTTCTGATTGTGTGCAAACTGCTGAATGATTGACAACGAACAGAGCTTGCCATACCTGCAGAGCTTGAAAATTTTGTTGATCTTGTCAAACTTATGGAAGCTGACAAACTCGTGGAGGTTAACAAATTTGTGGAGCATTAAGCAGCTTGACAGGAATGAAGGTCTTCACAAACTTCTGAAGGTTGTCAAAATTTGAGAGAAGATTGAAAACTTGTGGAGGTCAAAATTGCTGAGATAGACAAATTTGTGAAGCTTGTCCAAATGGTTGAGCTTGGCAAATTTGTGAAGTTTATCAAAATTATTAAGCTTGGCAAATTTGTGGAGCTTGTCGAAATTATTGAGCTTGGCAAATTTGTGGAGCTTATCAAACATATTGAGCTTGGCAAATTTGTAGAACTTTTCACACTTTTGGAGGTTGACAAATTTGTGAAGCTTATCAAAACTGTTAAGATTGACAAATTTGTGGAGCTTGTCAAAATTGTTGAGAATGACAAATTTGTCGAGCTTGTCAAAGGATGTGGAACATGTGATATTTGAAAAGCTTTAAAAATTGTGAGCTTGTCAAAATTGCTGAGATTGACAAATATGTTAAGCTTGTCAAAATGCTTTAGTTTGGCAAATTTGTAGAGCTTATCAAAATTATTAAGCTTGGCAAATTTGTGAAGCTCAGGCTGGTCAAAATTATTGAGCTTGACAATTATGTGGAGCTTGTCAAAATTATTGAACTTGGCAAATTTGTGGAGCTTTTACACATTTGGAGCTTGATAAACTTGTGGAATGTATGATATTAGTCAAACTTGACAAATAAATGAGGATTGTCAAATTTCTGACACTTGACAACGTTTCCAGGCTTTTCACACTTTTGTTTAACAATCCTGGCATTCATCAACAAAAAGAAAATCTGATTCTTTAAATTATTAGGACACTTGAACGATTTTTTTGTTTTCCTTCAATAAGACATTACAGTTGTACTCTTGCAGCAATATTCTAACATTCATTTTCAAGTAAAGTTGTTACATTAAAGGATTAGTTCAGGGGTCAAGCAAGTTTTATCTTATATGAAAAAGGACCTCAAAAGAAACAAAATAGTAAAGGTAGCATTCAAAAATCCTATTCTGTTTAGGGAGATATCCAAGTTTAAAGTTTGGTATCATTTGTGCAGAAACAACTGAAATCAGACAAGTTGTGATGTCATAGCCTCAGAATCCTCAAAAGTCTTTATGTATTCTATCATATTTTGTCCTGCGATTGTGTGGCTTAAAAACCATGGGATATGTCAGAAAAGTAGTAAAAATGAATACAGAAAGGGTGTTTATAATATACCACCTGAAAAAAGTTTGAGGGAAAATAATTTAAATAGTGAAAAATTTAAATAAACTTTCTTTAGAATACATTGTCAATTGTTAAGAATGTGAGGATGAAGATGCCAACTTTCCATAGTAGACTTACCACACCAATCATTTCTACACAGATAAAACAAAGCTTTAAACTTGAATATCTCCTTAACGGAATAGGATTTTAGAATGCTTTCTTCACCATTTTGTTTCTTTTGAAGTCCTCTTTCATATAAGATGGGCATGCTTGATGCCTAAACTAATCCTTTAACAGAATGAGAGTTTTGAATGCTTCCTTTACCATTTAGTTTTTTTTTAAGTCCTCTTTCATATAAGATGGACTTGCTTGACTTAATACTTTAAAATAAATCAGAACAGAACCAGATATCGATGTGGTCTCTCCTCAATTCTATTAATCTTGTTATCTGCCAACACACAAAAATGGCTGTACACTAATCATTAGACAAGTCCTTTACAGAAATTTTACCTTGTAGCACGCTTGCGGCACGCTTGCGACACGCTTGCGACTAGCTTGCGACTAGCTTGCGACAAGCTTGTGACAAGCTTACAATTTTTAGCTTGCGCAAGCATGCTGCAAGCTAGTATTTGGAACAAATACTAGCTTGCGCAAGCTAACATTAGCTTGCACAAACTACATTATATATTTGTTAGCTTGCAGAAAGTTTTTGTTATCTTGTGCAAGCTTGCAGATAGTTTTTGCTAGGTTGTGCAAGCTAATTTGTTCCAAATACTAGCTTTAGGCATGCTTGCTGCAAGCTTGCACAAGCTAAAATTGTTAGCTTGCTGCAAGCTGATATTTCTGTCAGGGGTAGCTAGCACAGTGACAAGGTTTCAAATTGTAATCTAATTAACAGGCTTATGAGTTTCTGCTTATAAAATAATTGCTTATGTGTAAGCAATTGTCTTGTTTCTGGCATACCTAGCAAGTCAATAATGGGAAAGGTTTCCCCCAAAGCTGCTAATGGTGTTTTAGTACTTAGTGTTGTCACATAAATTGCAGAGATATTGTGTGAAGCCAAACAAATGACACAGTGATTTGGCAGAAGGTGATACCTTGGCAAAAAAGGTGGTACATACAATTTCTTTAATTGCATTTTGACGATACCCTTTGATCATATTTTATTCGTTAATCCATCTGACAGCAATCAACCTCCGGAGATTTCCTTAAACCAATTTGCAAAGTTTAAGATAAATATGCCCATCAAGCTTGCTCTAAGCACGGATAATACGTCATCTACCCATTTCCTCTTCTTTAACACACCAATAATAATAAATGCAATTCAACAATTCAGGAGTAATTTTAATATGCAGAGATTTATCAATCATTATATGTGTCACTGTCACTCGCTCTTTTTGTGGTGTTTGTCTTCCTTCAGTGTATATGTCGTTCTTTCCAGGATTTGAGTTCGGAGGGATTCATGGTCTGATCAATATCGGGTTTCGGCGTGTCGTCTAAAAGGGACACTGTGTAACCATTATGAAAGAGCGCCATTCTCTTGCAAGCCTCGTATGACATGAACATCAGGCCCGCAGATGGCACAATCTGCAAAAAAAAAAGGTTTAATTCTGTCAATTTCTGTTCAAGATTGAATGTGCGGTTAATATGATAATTTGATCCTACAATATCATAAAACAGAAAAATCTGAGATAATAAATTTTAACTATACCTGGGATAAAACACCTTTTATTTGATTCGAACCAGATGAAAGCTTACTCTGTAGCACATTACGATGTCTTGAACCTCCAGTGAGCCCAAAAGTAATTAGGTTAGTTTTCAATTACCTACATGAAGCAATATCTTTTCTTAGGAGAAATGGTCCGTCAATCATAAACAGGTAATGCACACATCACCTCAGGACAGCTATTTTAATCACCAGTTTGCAAACAAATTTCTCTCACTAAGACACCTAACATGGACGAGTGATTTCAATCACAAAAGTGCTGTGATTACTCAGCACTGGCTTTCTGTAATTTTATACACACAAATAACCTTGGGCTACTTGTCTGTGGTGTTCATGGAAATGGCAGATAAACAATCATTGTTTGTAGAGGAAATAATACACTGAACAGGAAGTTGGGTTGGTAACAACTTTTCGACATGTATCTACAACCCCACCCCCCTCCCTTTCCCAGCCATCCACAATCTTTCCTAAGATTTCCATAGAAATGTTACAGTTTTTAGAGAATTTCTCAGAAAATTTTAAAGTTTTTTAGAGTTCCTCAGAAAAAGTTAAAGTTTTTTCAGATATCTTTATGGAAGGTTAGAATTTCCTTACAAAATGTTTTTCAGAGACTGATTGAAGACTAGTTTCCTTAAAAAGTCTATAAAACATTTGATATTTCCTTAGAAGATAACTGTAAAATGATATTTTCTAATATTCTTTAGAGATCCTCAACTGTCTCTCTCGTAGCACTGGATATTCAAATTATTTGGGCACCAACTGTTGTATCAGGCATGATTATTAAACTCTGCCTGCATTATTGTGTTCATTTGCATAAAGTTGCTACAGTATATGAACTGAGCAGACTTATTTAGTATGCTCAGTCAGGGAGTGTGATAGGATGTGACTGCATATGGACATAGGGGAGGGATGCCATGTGGGACATAGTGGGATGCCATGTGGGACGTGGTGGGATACCATGTGGGACATGGGGTGGGATGCCATGAGTAACATAGGTTGGGATGCCATGTGTGATATAGGGTAGGAGGCTATGTGGGACATGGGGACACAAGGGATGTGATGCAATCTGGAACAAAAGTAGGATGTCATTGGGACAATGGGAGGGATCCATGGTGGGATCCAATGTGGGACATATGGTGGGATCCAATGTGGGACATGGTGGGATCCAATGTGGGACATATGGTGGGAAACAGGGAGAGATGCCATGTGGGAAACAGGGAGGGATGCCATGTGGGACATAGTGAGGGATGTCATGTGGTACATATGGTTGGATTATTGGTTTGGTTTGTTGATGTTTAATGGCACCAACAAACCAAACCAAATGGTTGGATTAATGTAGGACATACAAGTAGGATGGGATCCATGTGGGACATAGGGTGGGATGCCATGTGGGTCATAGGATGGAATGCCATGTGGGTCATAGGATGGAATGCCATGTGGGTCATAGGATGGAATGCCATGTGAGACATGGTGAAAAGACAAGACATGGTGGAATGCCATGTGGGAGATATGCATGGAATGCCATGTAGAGATATGGTGGAATGCCATGTGGGACAAAGGGATGGGATGTCATGTGGGATATGGGGTGGGATGCCATGTGGAAAATGGAATGCCATGTGGGACTTAGTGTGAGATGCCATTTATATAATTGGCCGGGTCATATGATATGGGTGTCAATTTGCATGGGCATACGAACCATGGCGGTATTTACCATTCTAGTTTATTCTTACAAGAATTGTGACGTATGGCAGCGGTGTAGGAGGATAGTTGACACTGGGGGTGGGGGGCCAGATTTGTGTCCCAACAAACCTACAAAAATAAACGAGTTTCTTATTACAGTAAAACTATTTGTAAAGGGAGGGGTTGTAAAATTATTGGAAATTTGGGTAAAATTTTTCGAATATGGATCGACATTTCATAAACATTGAAGCAGATTTCCAAAAAACTAAGAAAAATTTCCAAAAATGAAGGACATTTCACAAAAATTAATGCAAAATTTCATAAAAATTGAAGCAAATTTCACAAAGATGAAGAAAATTTCACGAAAATGAAGTTTATTTTCGGAACATTGATGAAAATTTCCCCAAAATAAAGACAATTCCACAAAAATTAAGGATTCCCCAAAATAAATTACATTTCACGAAAATTGATGCAAATTTCACAAAAATTGATGCGAATTTTCCGAAAATGAAGACAATTTTCAGAAAATTCCACAAAAATTGAAGGAAATTTCCCAACAATTGATGCAAATTTACTAAAATCAAGATATCCCACAAACAAACAAAATTTCCCAAAATATTGCAGCAAATTTAATAAAAATGAAGAAAACTTTTCAAAAACTAAGGCAAATTTTACAAAAACTGAAGATTTCTTGAAAATTGAAGATGGAATCGGACTCTTCGAAATCAATTAATTAGACCTTTATTATTGTGGCGGTGGCCAAAATGGTACTTGGCTCCACCCCCAATAAAATTATTGGAAGGCCTCTGCCCCCCCTCTCCTCCCCCTCCCCCCATCATTTTTAGGCCACTGTATGACTGAGCAGACAACTCAAAATCTTTATTTATGTATTCTTTTAATTTCTCTACTTGATCTTAGTCACTAAAATGATGGGAAATTTAAGATTGGCGTACAAGATAACCAACAGGACTTACCTTCCTCCAAAGATGAAGCAGGCAATAGATTTTACATTTAAAGGAACATTCCCGTGAATTTTCATTTTCATATATGATAGAGGACTATTAATAAATTGGTGTAAACACCATGTTGATATCTTATTTCAATTAGGAGTTTAAACATTTCAAAGATTTAAAAAAAAAGTGTGAAAATTGACCTCTCTTTGTAAAGTGTGATGTCATAATTGCAGATCCAATACAAGGTTTGATGTATTTCTTTAAAGAAGAAATACTGTATATACCGTATTTGATGTATTAAGCACTGGCCCTGCTCTAATAGGCGCCCACCCAACATTTTTTGATTGATAACATAATTCTATTTGATTAATTTGAAGACTTAAAGTAAGTTTTGTTACATTATTTGCAACTGACGTTCACGATGTTTTTGTGGGGCTACTTAAGAACCAGTTCATACAATGCAATTTGAATAGCATACTGTACGCAGCCGCGGTCATACATACAATAAAGGTCATACTTGCAATAAAAATAAAGGTCGTACTTTAAATATATGTTTAGTAAATGACCAATTCCATGTGTGACAGGTGTTACGATTCAGACAATTTCTGAACTTCAGAATAATTTCTCTCAAATAGCAACTGTTATTATCCTAATGCAGTACCACCACTATGTATACTATATAAGCTTCTACTTAACTCAGAAAGCAAAAGTCAGACAAATGCTACAACAGATGAGACTGAGGCAAGCAAACATGCGTGACGAATGTTACATGAAAACAGACATAGGTTTTCCAAATTTGATGAATACATGTAAAACTGTGAAGTTAAAAAGCAATTAGCAACTTTTATTCATCAAATAAAAGTTTGAAATTCATTCTAATAAAACATAAAAGCTACGGAATTCAACAATCTTAAAGAGTTTTGGCACTAAATAATTGTTGTGACGGGTGTTACATTATATGTGACGGGTATTACATTATATGTGACGGGTATTACATTATATGTGACTGGTGTTACGGTGTCTGAAATTTCAATTGATCAGTTTTGATTTTTGCCCTTCAAACAAGTTAGAATAATCTATTTGGGATGTATCTTTATCTTTACCGCACCAAATAAGCATTTAATACAAGTAAAACAGTATGAAAATGCAAAGGATCACTATGTATATATCTTTTGGGGAATGACACTAAGCTGTCTGTACAGGATTGTTAATGATGCTAGGGTTTCTTCACTTTTGCAAAGTGGTCTGGATAAGTTAGTTTCTTGGTCCCAAACGTGGCAGTGTCATTCAATGTTGATGAATGCAAAGTTATTCATTTTGGTCAGAAATTTTTTGGTTACTGATGGTAATGAACACGATTTTCTCAAAGGTGTTGTCACACCACACACTATGATGTTCACATACTACACTGTACTGCACTTTCAATGATTTTAGTGCCTAAAACAAAGTTTAAATGTCATAAACATTAGTTGTTCTGCTCCTTAAAGATTTAAATAGTCAGACCCGACCTGATAAATAACCAGGTCGGGTCAGATTTTTGCACTTTATTTTCTTTATTCTGAAACCTTAGTTGTTGTGGAAGTTGGTGCTGAGTATCATATTAAGCAATGGATGAAGTCCTTATTGTGTGGTTATTTTAATTAAGATAAAGTCGTCTCACTATTTGCTACAGTAAGTTTGTGGTTATGATTTGCTGGAACAAATTTTTAAGGAGAAGGACAAGTCATGAATGCCTATTCTGATAAATAATGCTTTTAAAGTTCCATCATTCCTCAAATTAAGAATGTCATTGACCTTCTTTGTATTGTGCAATGCATCTTTTACTTCTTTGTATGTAACACCCATCACATAATTTGTGACGGGTGATACACACTTTTATTTTGTACCAGAGGTTTGTAAATGTTAAGTAATTTCATTGACAGGATGAAATTGATGTAAAGATATCAATATGAACAAGGTGCATTTGAAGTATAATAAGCATACACCATCCATGTAGAGAGTTATACCAATTTTTCTTTTAACATGTGATGGTGTTACAGTGGCAGTACCCCAAACCATATAATCACCACATCTAGGAACATTTTTAAATGCTTAAACACAAGATTTAAAGGCTAGAACAATAAATTAATGTACTGCACATTGTAAATCTCCTTCAGTTTTGAATGTCATTTACTTTCCATGTACTACATAAGTGCATATTGTACAATGTATGTAACACCCGCACACAATTTATGACCAGTCTTACATGTTTTTTTCCCCCATACGTTTAAAAATGAATTAAATATAATTTATTGGGTACAACTGATATATAGATATCAGTCTGAATGAAGAGGATTTAAAATGTATTTTTAATACTTCATCTCTATATAGAGATATATAAACTTTTCTGAAAAAGTGTGACGGGTGTTACGTTATCAATTTCTCAAATATTGCTTTAAAAAACCCAATCATTGAGTCTACTACTGCATAAATATGTATATTATATGCATGCACCAGGAAAAGCAAGTACATACCTTAACCACCAAAACACATTAAATCCAGAAAGTTAGTACACCATGAAAAAAATATTGGTGGAACTTTGACAAAAAATTACCTCAACAAATTCCCATTTGTATTGCATGGTACTCAATAGAGGGCTGCATTTATTTTGCATAAATATTTGAATTTTTTGAAAATTGACTGATCATAAAAATTCACATATTAGCAGAATTAAAAAGTTACTAATCTGCTCCATCAAATTATTTTCATTTTTCGTGCTTTTATGTCCATATTTCTGTGAAATTGACCAAATAATTGTCATATTTATGATATATTTAGAAAATAAGTCACATTTATGACAGATGTATTCAGCAAATAATGGTCATATTTCTGACATGTGTTTAGAAAATAAGGTCATAGTTATGACATGTGCTTAGAAATATTGCTAATTTCTGACATGTGTTTAGCAAATTATGGTCATATTTATGACGTGTTTAGCATGTGTGTCACCAGGCTGTGCAATTGCAATGAGTGACCAGAGACATTCCTACAGGGGGGTGTGTCTCACCCCCAAACTGGATCCATACCAGTTGGGAAAATGAATATGACAGTTGGAAATTAAACCGTTTCTCTTCAAACCCCCCTCAATAATTCACCCAGTTGGAAACTGATACCTCTACACCCCCTTTCTTTAGAAGACCCTAGCGACATCCCTGCTTATATCCCCGTCAACCTATATGAAGGCCCAAGTTAAAAAGTGAGCAGGTGATTTGAAATAATGTTTATATGCACGAAGTGTGACCCAAAGTTTAAATCTATTGTAGATCCCATTGAACTGTGAAATTTCTCAAGGAATCAGATACAAGTCTCTAAAATAGGAAACAGTGGATTTTAAACTATGCAATGAAATTAACCAGTTGTAAATTTATAAGAATTCAAAGATCTGCTACAAATGATCTGATTGTCACAGAACACCCATGCATGCGCAGAGCATGAATAGTTGCATGCTACCTTTGTACATGGCGGCAAAATGTTTGCAGCAAACTGATCTTCGCAACAACCTACAACTGAGTGCGCAACGACCTAAAACTGAGTGACTAATGGCTATACTAAGTGGTAGGACATTTATCAATTATTTTGTTAGACAATCATTTGATATTCTATTGCACGTTGCCATTTTTGTGATCAGGTAGGCTTATTTCGAGAATAGAAGACCCACGAGTTTCCCGGATTTCTTATGCATGTGAAATTAGGTCCATTTGGCCCCTTGCGAGTTTGTATTGGAAATGAACCATCAATCTCTACCAACTTTTGTATGTTCTTTGTAAAAAATATCAAATGGAATAATAGCATCACTGGCCAAATTCATGATGCTGGGAGCCTCTTTTTTTTATCATATATTGTACTTCATGAGTTTTTCCAAACCAACGATTCAATTACCTGCTCAATTACTCTGCACCCCACCTACTTTCCCCAACCCTTCGGTGTGTCCGCCTCCCTATTCTCTCCATCTGTAGGAAAGGGTACAGTTGCGTGAAAGTCTGTTGTGATTATCGGTTGGACATATAAGGGTATTCAACATTCTGTATGCCGAGTCTTAAAAATCGTGTTGAAACCCGAATGGCAAAAATCTTAATATTTGCTCAAATTAGAGACCCTAACCCTGAATTTTTACTTATCGGAATATTGTTTATACTTTAGTCAGAATTTCTTAATACTCCAGCCAGATTTTCTAAGCCAAAGGACAAATTTTGAAGCCCTGTTGGGATTTTTAAAGCTTAACTTGAACTTTTCAAGCTTTAACTCGGCAAAAAGCATGTTTGTGGGAATCTTAGACACTAACCCGAAATTTTTCAATATTAGTAGGGATTAAGCCCTAATTCACTCTGCTGTAAACACATGCTTTAAAGCATATATAGTGAGATATACCTTTTGGACAAAGCCCTGCAAATTTTGAAGGGCTTATACTAGGTCAAGCATTTTTGCACATGACACGTCACCTGACCATCTTGATAACCACTAGACAGCATTTAAATATGCAAGCACATATGTGTCACCAGGTCTGTGTGCTAGAGAAGGGGCAGAGGGGGTACTATAGTCACTAGACATCAGTTACGCTAGCATCTGATATGAATGCATGTTTTTCACCAGGTTCGTATACTGCAACGGGTGACACTACAGGGGTGTGTGAAAAGATGGCAGGTATTCCTTGCATTCAAATTTTGAAAAATCAGGAGTGTTTGAGATGGGTTTCTTGATAACAAAAAACAGTTTTAGCATGCTGTGATTTTATATTTTGAAAGGTACTCACCTTACACAAGTTTGCTACGTTTCCCCTCCAGAACCCTCTGGTTCCATACTTCCTGCGAGTCTCTGTAACAGCCATGATGGTACCTCTAAAAGTAATGTCCACCCCTCCTCTGTTTTTCATTGCAAGACTGTGAGCCTGACAAAGACAAAATCACAAAAGATACCCTTTTTGACTTGCATCGACTACCATGCAGTTATAGGTGGCTGTTTGTATTCATTATTACAAAAAAACAGACATGGCAAACGATACAAATCCCCTGATCGCTAATATCACACTTTCCACCATCTGTCCCACATGCCATACCACCCTCTCTGTTCCACAAGCCATCCCATCCTACATCATACCCTACAGGAAATCATACATAAAACTTTAGATATCTTTCCACCACATGAGCCATTTATGCCATCACACCTACAATCAAGATGACATCCCACCACATGACATCCCACCACATGACATCCCACCACATGACATCCCACCACATGACATCCCACCACATGACATCCCACCACATGACATCCCACCACATGACATCCCACCACATCCCACCATCCCACCACATGACATCCCACCACATGACATCCCACCACATGACATCCCACCACATGACATCCCACCACATGACATCCCACCACATGACATCCCACCACATGACATCCCTTCCTGTGCCACTCCACCCTGCCCGACATGCAATGTGCCACAGACATTGCAAATGATACAAATCCAGGGGAGAGCTGCCCAATGTTTTCTATTGTATATATTGTAAATATTTAAAGAACTGGAAAATAAATAAACTTGAATCAGTCATAATTTAACAATAAATATGCTCTGGTTTTAAATATGCTGTACTATAATAACTTTATCCTCTTTTTTATATGAAGTAAAATAGATCAGTTCTTTAATAGCTGTCTATATGCATTTCAGGTAAATATCATTTGTTTTGTTTGTAAAATCTACAAAGTTTTTATCTCTGATGCTAAACAACTGTTCTTTCAATTTAGATAGAATTCCGTTTCTTGAATTTAATTCAATATTAAGAATTGCTAAAAAGTAGTTCATTGACAATTTGTAACCATGTTCATCCTTGATTGTGATGGATTTATTAATATGGTCTTTCTTATCATTCTAGAAAGTTTTACATTAAGTTCTTTAAATATTCTTTCTTCAAAGTAAGGGTCAGTGGCCTACAGGTATATTTTTGAACACATGAAATTCAATTTTTCCTGATGGACAAGGCTATCAATTAAATCGGTGGGATTTGCAAACCCAAAGTGTGTGTGTGTTTTGGGGGGAAGGGGTGCTGGTGGGGGGTTGCAAAGTCGCAAAACCAAATTTGCCTGGGGGAAAAAATCCCACAATCGTGATACAAAAAATCAACATAAAAAAGATGAATTTAGAAAAAAGTGAGGGAAATATTCACACCCTCACCCGCAGCTCTTTGCTACCCAGTAATCTTGGCTATGGTCACTAATGTATCCCTATACCCTCACCGGCAGCTCCTTGCTACCCTGTAATCTTGACTATGGTCACTAATGTATCCCTATACCCTCACACGCAACTCCTTGCTACCCTGTAATCTTGGCTATGGTCACTAATGTATCCCTGTACCCTCACCTGCAGCTCTTTGCTACCCTTTAATCTTGGCTATGGTCATTAACGTATCCCTATACACTCACCTGCAGCTCTTTGCTACCCTGTAATCATGGCTATGGTCACTAATGTATCCCTATACCCTCACACGCAGCTCCTTGCTACAGTGTAATCTTGGCTATGGTCACTCATGTATCACTATACCCTCACACGCAGCTCCTTGCTACAGTGTAATCTTGGCTATGGTCACTAATATATCCCTATACCCTCACACGCAGCTCCTTGCTACCCTGTAATTTTGGCTATGGTCACTAAAGTATCCCTATACCCTCACCCGCAGCTCCTTGCTACAGTGTAATCTTGGCTATGGTCACTCATGTATCACTATACCCTCACACGCAGCTCCTTGCTACAGTGTAATCTTGGCTATGGTCACTAATATATCCCTATACCCTCACACGCAGCTCCTTGCTACCCAGTAATCTTGGCTATGGTCACTAATGTATCCCTATACCCTCACCCGCAGCTCTTTGCTACCCTGTAATCTTGGCTTTGGTCACTAATGTATCCCTATACACTCACCTGCAATTCCTTGCTACCCTGTAACCTTGGCTATGGTCACTAATGTATCCCTGTACCCTCACACGCAGCTCCTTGCTACCATGTAATCTTGGCTATGGTCACTAATGTATCCCTATACCCTCACCCGCAGCTCCTTGCTACCCAGTTATCTTGGCTATGGTCACTAATGTATCCCTGTACCCTCACACGCAGCTCCTTGCTACCCTGTAATCTTGGCTATGGTCACTAACGATCCCTATACCCTCACCTGCAGTTTCTTGCTACCCTGTAATCTTTGCTATGGTCACTAATGTATCCCTATACCCTCACCTGCAGTTCCATGCTACCCTGTAATCATGGCTATGGTCACTAATGTATCCCTATACCCTCACCTGCAGTTACTTGCTACCCTGTAATCTTGGCTATGGTCACTAAAGTATCCCTATACCCTCACCCGCAACTCCTTGCTACCCTGTAATCTTGACTATTGTCACTAATGTATCCCTGTACCCTCACACGCAGCTCCTTGCTACCCTGTAATCTTGGCTATGGTCACTCATGTATCACTATACCCTCACACACAGCTCCTTGTTACCCTGTAATCTTGGCTATGGTCACTAATGTATCCCTATACCCTCACCTGCAGCTCTTGCTACCCTGTAATCTTGGCTATGGTCACTAATGTATCCCTATAGACCTTTTCATATCTAAATCCGTAATTTCCAGAAATCTAATTTAAATAATGTCATATGGCCGAACTTCATGTGACCATAATGGACCAATCAAATTCTAGGGAAATCCTGATCGTCTCCACAATTTACTAGCGTATGGGGTCAAGCCCATTAAAAATACAATTTGACACACTAAGTCAACAGTATATGCATACAGAAATAGGCACTTCGCTGAACTATTCAGAGACTTTAATTGTAGCATAATTTGGTTAGGAAATTCCATACCAAACAGAAAACTTTCTATAAACTGTATCCTCTCTATTCACACAAGTTTTCCGATATGTAAAACTAGTCGTCTCATTCACAGATAACAAGGGATTTGCTGCCGAAAGTACTTGATACTGCTTTCGTATTTTGTTCTGTGAGGCTAACAGTACAAATTCATACCATTAGGCCCTCCGCACTGAACACCACCATCCTAAAATTTGAACAATTATTGCCCATTTACGTCCTACTGTTGTGTCTAAATTGTGCACAAATGCTTTCAATGTTTCATGAATGCTGAAGAAATGTGAACCACAAAAAAGATACATTGTTCCATTCACAAAAGCAGCATTTTTACATGCACACTAGGCCTACAACTCCATACATTGAATGTACTATGTCATAAATGTACATGAGGCTAAATAATAACTTCAAATCTTTCCTGGTTATACATTGAATGTACTATGTCATAAATGTACATGAGGCTAAATGATAACTTCAAATCTTTTTTGGTTATCACATATTCCTTAATTGTGACAGTCTGAAAGGAACACTGTTTGGAACCTTTTTAAAAATGAAAAACATTCCCATAACAAAATAGTTATCCAGGCAGAGCAGTTTGAACTTTGACGCAAATTCAGATAGTTTACGTGTGCATACAAAACATAGCTTATACGTTTTACATAGCGTTTACTTATATGTAATGTATGCACTAACTTATTGTACTATGAAGGTAATACGAGCACGTATTGTTGTTGTTTACAATTTTCTCTGCAGCTGATTGGTTGGTTAGTAAAACAAAAATTCCCCCATCATGATTGGTTCATGTACCCTGACGTTTCACATTGGGATAAACTCAGTTTGAAAAGGTCTTTATTCTCACCTGGAGCTTTTTCCTGATGGTATCAAATGGAAAACAGACGGTCTGGGCAATAGCAGCTGCGACACACCCATTCACAAAATTCTGCATCGGACTGTACATATACCTTGGTCTACCCCAAATGGCATCAAGCAGTTCATAAACAGCAAATGTGGTCATAGAGTATGGTAAAGCACCTGAGAAAGAAATTAACCTGGCTGTCAATGATGCTGTAGCTCAACACAAGCTTCTTGAACTTTGGATTAGCATGGTCTGGCATGTCTATCAACATAACCGGTGGGTCTGCAACCAGTGAGTTCACAACTGGTTATCAAAGGCTGTGGCCGTCTTGATATAATGTCTAGCACTGGATGCTTTCGGGATGTTAAACCATGCTATGCTATGCTATAACTGAAGTATTTGCGAAAAATACTTTCATATCTTCTTCCATGCAACTTGTGTAAGGATGTGACATTATGTGTCATTTCTATACCAATTAGACAGAACTATAAACTTTAAGATAATAAGATTTTTAAAAGATTTTTTTCACCATTTTGTTTCTTTTAAAGTCCTCTTTCATATAAGATGGACTTGCTTGACTACTGAACTAATCAACATCTTGAAAATATCATAATAAAAAAAAAAAGTTGCCTTCAGGGAATTACAAGTGATGGAAAGAGTCTAACTCATCAAGATCACAATATTCTACAAATTCAAGCAGATATAAAAAGACTTCAGCTTCCATTCACAATAATCTTCCTATTCTCGTTATCTTAATACTTGACTCATTCCATATCCTTCTGCTAGCCTCTTTCACATTTCAATTCCAACCCACCACCTTTTTTTTAAATTTTAATGCCACTGGATTTCATCCTTGGGCTACAATATAGTTTCTTTTTCATTTGAATATTTATTACTTTAAAAAGAATTGTCTTAAATAAAATCCACTCCCCCATCTCACTTAAGTTGCCTTCAGAGCAATATTACACAGAAGCAAGATCATTTAGAATATACTTTACCCCTCCTTTTTATTTACCTACCCAATAACGACACCATCAATCCTCTGTAAAATGCAAGTGCCCCCTCCTCTCTAAGGATCAACCTGAAAGCATGCAGTATGCCCCTGTAACGCTTCCTTGTTCTATTTTGCACGATGAGTCGCGTTTTCACCATGTCTGTTGGGTACGTAACGATGGTCGCTCCCATCCCGCCCAGACATCCAGCTATTAGTGCTCTCGGGATAGTTAACGTTCCATTTTCATCAGCTAATTTTAGCTTTATCGTATGAAAAGTATGGAATTGGATGATATTGAATGGAGCTAGTCGCAAACATGCCATGAAATTTCCTTTCCAAAATGCAAGGGGTCCTTGAGATTTGTAAAGATTGATAAAGGCACGAGCAAATCCATCTTGTGTCTCTTTAACACCAACTTGACTTAACACTTTGATTACATCTAATGGTGCTGTTACAGTTCTGCTGGTAATTCCTGCTACCCCTGTGCAAACAAAACCCTGAAAAAATGTGAGACGGTTGTCTCGACCGAAACCTGCCATTTTGTTATGCACTTTTCTTCATAATAAGGATCACAAATGCAGATTGTCCACTGTTATACGAATCAGGTTTTATCACGAACTCAGTTCCTGCATATGGAACAAAAAAAATAATAATGATACAAACTGTTCAGACAACAAATTGCTTCCACAATTAAATCACAGAAGAAAAAAACAATATTTGTAATATTTATATTATAACACAAATTTAGAAAGTGCTGTATTTATAGGTCTTACTCAAATTACACAAAACCGTTCAAAGGACGTTTCCACAGGTAATCACTCTGAAAATGGTTTGGAAATGACAAATAAATTGTTTGTTATTAAGTTATACTTGTCATTTCTAAACCATTTTCCGAGTAATCAACAGTGAAAACGACAATTCAAACGGTTTTGTGGAACATGGAAGCGATGGCCAGTTAAGTCTACACTTACTGTAGTCATCGACAGTGACACAGAGGGGCAGAAAAATACCTGTTTTTTTTGTCATATTTAGGAGGTGCCATGTGAACATTTTTATGGGACATCGGTTGTGGGAGGTTTTAATCTAGGGATCTTTGTAGAAATATAATTTCTTCAGATTTTGCTGGATTTGATATTGCCTAATATTAAGGACCCATATGGTTGCCATTTTGAGTGTGGCCTATTTGAAACTTATTCGGCTTTATTAAACTGAACCTTTACTCTTGCTAAAACACATACAAGAAAATGCTTATCTCCGTCTGGCTGGACCACTCTTATAATACTCTTCTTCAGTGTAGGACCCCCACACTTGAGTAAAGTTTTCATAAATAAAATTGAAAAGGTACAACGCTGCTAGATTTGTCGTCAACGACTATTCCAGACATAGTAGTATGTTGGCAATCGTTCAGAACTTAGGCAGGAGCCCCTTGCTGTATACATGTAAGTAGAAGAAGTGGAGTGTCGCTGGTCGGAATCTAAAGAAATGACGGTGGAACACAAAAGCTTGGAATCACATCTACATACTTTTATAGTACTTGACTTGTCAAGCTGTCCTTCGATGACTTAAACATGAACCAGTTACCAGGTTAACTTAATAACATGACCTTTTCTCCACTAAAACTCATGTACAGGAAAATACCCAAATTAAATAATCCAGAGACAGCAAACAAAGGAACACTGTCATCACTCATGACCCAAATTCCTATTCCACCCTAGCTGGGATTTAGCTATTCCTAAATAAACCCACAGCACTCCCGGACAATCTCACTATATCTATAAACATTATAATGGCATGGTGTGCGATAAAACAATATGATTACGAACTGTTCAAAATATTGTTGGACAATCCTATGACCTTACCTAAATCAACTTTTAAACATCCTAAAACCGTAACGAAATAGCATTCTTATCAAAAAAATGTGCAAAAGATTTTCTCTGTCCACTACTTTCTTGCTTGTTCACTGCGCACAACATGACAAACCATCATAAATGCATAAATTTGCATGCTCATCTCAAGTGGGTGTACACAATTAAAATAGGAGGATACAGAAGCTCTTCATGGGTGTTCATGCACTAGCTCTCGGTTTGTGGAAACTGGCATACATCGTTTTGGTTAAATGCAGATCATTTTTTTCTAAACAATTTTTTTTTTTTGAAGAGCAAAAACTTTATCTTTCGAATGGCTTATCATAAGTTTTCTTCGATGAATTACTAAAGAAGGAATCAAAGTAGGCCTATGTCTGGTTGAAATTTTAGATGGAAGTAAGAAAATTTTCATATCCCAAGTTGAGTTGCACTAAATTTTTAGTGCAAATTTTTTGGAAACGTGTTGTAGCCCATTAACTTTTGCTTCAGTGTGCTGTTCTTTTTCAATAGGTATGCGTTTACACCCAAATCTGCGTGATTTGGGCATGAATATTCGTGCTAGTCCAAGGCTGGCCACTGTTTATTTACATGTCCATCTCAATTGATGACGCAACAGTAGAACAATATAGAGAGGCACATCAGTAATACAAATTACAAAAATCTCACTTCACCGCTTGAATACGAGTGATATTGAATTTATAAATGCCGCTGAGTTACGCCACAGAAATATTATCAATCATACACCACATCATAACATAAAGATAGTAATAGCCACATATCAATTGTTGCATGCCATGCCAGCTTATCAATATTTTGCTGACATTCTCTATGCCAAATGCCAAATTGATTGGCATGTATTTTCATACGCCACAGCTCTGCGAGCAAACTGCTCAAATTTCTTGTAACGGTTAATTACCAGATTTGTATCAAATTTTTTCGACAAACCGGAAATTCCTGAAAATTTTGACAAACATCGCACAATTTTACATTCTGCGCAGTTGCGAAAAGCTGCAAATCATTCAAATAAGTGGTTTGCAGCTGCGCAAAATGAAAAATTGCATAACCTTTTTTAAAGTTTTGGATGATTTTCAGTTAGTCAAAACAATTCGAAGACCATAGATTGTTCAGTTTTTCCACATGTTAGAAAATCGAACATCATTCTTTAGACCACCGAATATTTACGCATTACTGCTCCCACTTGCCATACCTACAGTGTACGACTATACATACACTGTACGTATGGAATTTATTTCAGCAATGGTTTACGACGAGTGAACACACAATTACAACGACAGGGTTGTCGCCTGCGTATTCGGTTATGATAGTAACAATGCTATCACGAAACGCTTAATACGACCCGGACGAGAACACAAGTATGACGTACGGACAGACATAGCATCGACAACCAAGTCAATGTCCACAGCCTTTGATAACCAGTTGTGGTGCACTGGCGTGTCTACCCAACCCAGGCTTGAACCCAGGGCCTCGTGGTCTATAGACGGGTATGATAACCGCTAACACCACAGTTAGTAGATGGCAATGGTTTAAGCGGATAGCATGTATATATTTAAGAATTATTCAGTGAGGGCGCTGCGAGTGGCAATGTCGTAGATGTCGGGGCACAATTTGACATGACGGCGAATGGGCAGATGACTGTATACGTTAGACATCCTCAGATAAATAATAGGTCTGGATATATTTGAGAGTTCTTGCATTAAAACAGGTATCTGACTTAAAGCTAAGTTATTGATGGCACATTGGCAGATAATGTTAAGATTATAGTCCGCTAAACTTAGGTTATGCGATATTTTCCATCAAGCTAATTTTTCGCGAAACTAGTTCACACCGAAAATTAAGCATGAATTCTTATTCGTGAAAAAAAGGTTTTAACTTAAGCTTATCTCTATGAAATAAAAATAAAAATAATATTATTGTAGTTAACATACAGATAATTCCACTGAGCAAATCGGGATTCGGGACCTCAACTTCTACAGCGAGCGAGCAGCAGACAGTTTCAGTCTAAAGGTAGCACACAACTTATTTTTCTCCGCATGATTAAAGACTCGACGAACATAAATAATGCTTTCTTTATACTTTCCTTAATTTCAGATGTTGAAAATGCCCTCTGCAGCTTGAGGTAGGATAAAGATCAAATCCTCGTCATTATAATCATCTTCCTTTTTGCAGAAAGAAATGACAGAGGCTTAAAAAACAATGATTTACATAAGAAAATATAAACTATATCCCGTTCATACATCACAAGAGTTACAGAAAAATTTGCATATTTGCACAAAAATCTTCAAACAGCTGTAACATGACCAATTTTTACCCGATTTTGATTGATTGTTTTTGATTTTTTTCTTTATGTTTTTTGTGGATTTTAAATCTGTACCTGTCAGGGACCGCGATTACATTTCCCTAAAATTGACATAAAGTTCCTCAAAATCGCTTAAAAATGAAGGAAATTCCCCGCAAATTGATTAAAATTGCCTAAAAATGAAGGTAATTTCTTTAAATTGAAGAATATTTTCTGAAAATGAAGGTAAAATTGAAAGAAAATTTGGTTAAATCATTTCAAATCCTTGTCAATCCTTGTCAATTAAAAAAAATGTAATGCACACATGAACCAAAATTGGTGGACGGATACCCCTGGCCCGGAACTTTTGTCTCAAAGGTTTTGGGGTACAAAGGTTATAGGTCACAGGTCTAATGGGACAAGTTTATGGTGATGGCTGTATCTTTTGAATTACTTGGTATCTTTACAAATTGCATAGGTGGGTAGAAATTAACATTCTAACAAAACTTAAAAATCATTGTAGGTCAAATGTCATGGTTCTAAGGTCAAATAAGTGTTTTTTTTATGCAAAATTTTGCGGATTCTTAAACTTAAAAAGCACTTATTTTAGTGATTAGGGTCAGAGGTCAAATGTGTGATTTCAGGGGTAATTATGTACTAATTTGTACATTTTTGCGGCATTGTAAACTCAAAAATAAAAAGACATATTCCGACCCTATGTTGTACCATGACATCTTGGTACATGAATTAGTGTCTCGTAGATTTTGAGGTCAAAGGTTACAGAACAATTTACCTTTTTCACCATTTCCCTTATATAGTTATGGAATGGTAAGGGTGACGTGGGCATGAATGGTGTCATACAGTAGGGTACGATAAATGTGAACAATTTCAAAAATTATTTTAGTGATTAAGGTCAGAGGTTAGAGGTCAAATATGTTATTTTATAGGGTATAATTATGTACTAATTTCTACAATTTGTTGCGCCACTTCAAATTCCGTAAGTACTGTAACTATACTAACCCTATGTTGTGCCATTATACCTTGGTACATGAATTTATGGCCCGTAGACTCTGGAGTCAAAAGAATAAAGATCACAAAGCTGTTGACTTCTTTTCACCTTTTCCCCTATAGTTATAGAATGGTGTGACGTGAGCATGAATGGTGTCATACAATAGGATGCAGTGAGATTATTGTTTAAAAAATCAGAAGTTATTTCAGTGATTAGGGTCAAGTGTCAGAGGTCAAATATATGATTTTAGGGGATAATTATGTACTAATTTGTACATTTTTGCGGCATTGTAAACTCAAAAAGTACAAGACCTACTATGTTGTAGCATAACATCTTGGTACATGAATTAGTTGTCCCGTAGATTCTGAGGTCAAAGGTTACAGAACTATTGACCTTTTTCACCATTTCCCCTTATAGTTATGGAATGGTAAAGGTGGTGTGAGCATGAATGGTGTCATACAGTAGGGTACGATCAATGTGAACAAGTTCTGCAACTATTTCAGTGATTAAGGTCAAGGGTCAGAGGTTAGAGGTCAAATATGTTATCTTAGAGGGTATAATTATGTACTAATTTGTACAATTCCAAATTCTGAAAGTACTGTACCTATACCAACCCAATGTTGTACCATTATACCTTGGTACATGCATTTGTGTCCCGTAGACTCTGGGGTCAAAAGATCAAAGGTCACAAAACTATTGACTACTTTTCACCATTTCCCCCTATAATTATGGAATGGTGTGACGTGAGCATGAATGGTGTCACACAGTAAGGTGCAGTGTGATAAATGTTAAAAAATTCAGATGTTAGTTCAGTGATTAGGGTCGAGGGTCAGAGGTCAAATATGTGATTTTAGAGGGTAATTAAGTACTAATTTGTACATTTTTGCGCCATTTTTATCTCAAAAAGTATAAAACATATACTAACCCTATCTTGTACCATGATACCTTGGTACATGAATTTGTCCCCGTAGACTCTGGGGTCAAAAGGTCAAAGGTCTGTTTGTACTCCTAGCACAATCCATCAACATGCCTAAAAAAAGATAGCCAAGCCTGTCTCAACATCTGCTTGCAATCGAGCTCCAATGGGCAGTGCAATCCCTCAAAACTCACAGAGCTATAATAACCCTGTTAGCTATTTCCCCCACTATGTTGTATGCTTAAGGTGATGAGATCAGCAACTCCTTGGATTGCTTTCTTTAATTTATTTATTTATTTTTTGCTTTTTAAAATTTGCGATCAAGATTTTCGAATGAAAATTTAGATCATGACTCGAATAAAAATAAATGGCCAGCGTCGGATCCAGAGGGTTGGGTGCCGGGTTGTACACTCTGCCTTTGGTGGCAAAAACCCCAATTTGACCTAAAATGTGCCCTTCTATATTTGTTATTGTGCCGTGCCCAACCCCCTACCCCTGTTTCCCGCACCCACCCGATGCCCACCAAATACAAACGCATAATTTAAGTCTAGAATTTGATATCTAGATTCTCCCTTTAAAGTGAGCTGATCAAGCAAAAAATCGCAAGTTTCTGGAGCTTTACCCATAGTCCCTTGCAGTGGTGTTTTCAGCTTTCGGCGCCAGAGGTGAATCTTGAAACAGAGAGTTACCATTGCTCCCTGCTCGAAGACTCTCACGAAGAATGTCTGAATCTAGTTTGAAAAGTTGCTGTGCCCCAGCCAGCCAGCCAGTCAGTGAAACAAAATTAGGGAAATTTCCGAAAAGCAGAACTTTTTACCCGAATTTTTGGAATATTTATCCCCAAAAAGTCAATTTGTTGGACCTAATTTTAAAAAAAATGTCCTAAATTTCGAGCAAATAAACCGATTAAAAAAAATATATATATTCCAAAAAAAAATTGCTAATTTTCTGAATTTTGACGAAAAACAAAACCGGCCATGGTAATTTCCCCCCATGGCTCTATTCCTACACTGCTGCTGTACCCCCTCTTCTCCCCTATAAAAGTACTAGTGACACCACTGGTCATTTATCCGTGGACTATGTGCCCTTGTTCTTGCCAACACCCACCCTCCCTTCAAAAAATTCCAGATCCACCCCTACATGCAGACATGCATGATGACGAAGTTGATAATCAGGGTAAAAGTATCACAGGTACATGTCCAGGAACTTTGAAATTCTGGAAAGCTTAAGATTATATTATCTCTCGACAAAAAATCTAAATAAGTCATGTTTCGGATAAATTAGGAAATTTTATATCATTCTTCGGGATAAATTAGAAAGTTTAACATGTTTAAAATAAGGATTTAAATGAATGGGAAAAGGAATCAGGTAATATCTTTTTTCAAATAATCTTAAAATTCATACAATTATTTGGAAACATTGCAAAAACGTATTATTTAGAACGCTAATTCCTAAAAATGTGGAAGTTTAAAGAACAACATTTTTGAAATAATCTGCAGATATGAAATCATGACTTGAAAAAATCAAGATTTTTATAATCTGGTTCGGAAATAAATGAGAAATTAAAATTATGATTTTTCAAAATCGGAAAAATTTAGAACATGATTTGAAAAATTTGGGAAATTTTAGAACCGGATTTGAAAAAATCGGGTAATTTAAGATCATGATTTGGAAAAATCGGGAAGTTTGATAACAGTTTTCAGAAAGCTTTTTCAAGAATCCACACGTTTTTCCAGATTTTTTCTTCAATGTTTTTTTTTTTTTTTTTAAGTGTTTGGGGGGTGTGACACCCCAATACTCCCGGTCACGATGCCCCTGGACCTAGTGGGAGATTTTTCAACTCCTAGCGGAAGTTTTAAGCCTACATTTAATTCAAAGTCCTACTAACTGCGCTATAAAACATGATTTTTTATTAAAACCTATTGAGGGAATATTGTTTTTGGACAAGCTTGTTATGGGCGCATGTGCAACTTATAGGCAGAGCATTCTTGCACGTGACTCGTCACAGCTTGACAGCAGTTATGCAAGCATACTAGAGAATGCATATGTGCCAATAGATATGTGTGCTGGTGTGAGGGGGAACTTTCTATCGCTACTATGATCAGTCATGTTGGTATATAGGAGCATGAGTCTGTCATTCAGGCCCATAGGGAGAAAGTGCATCCCCCCCTCCCCCTCCCCATCCACCTCCAAGGTAACCAAAATGTGTTCCACTTTGGATGTAGGCCTATTACAGCCTTGGTATTTCCTTATGTAAATCCTACTATTTTTTAATAGTTGATCAAAAGTCCACGAAGGGATACAGGAAATTATGAACACAAAGCTTTCAAGTCTTCACCAAATACCCCCAATTAAATTCTAACAGGACCGAAATGTGTCATCATAGATTTTGAGTTGGGCTGTCATCATAAATTTTGAGTTGGGGGCTATGTCATGTCATCATAAATTTTGAGTTGGGGGCTATGTCATCACATATTTTGAGTTGGGGGCTATCACATATTTTGAGTTGGGGCTATGTCATCATATATTTTGAATTAAGGGCTAATACATTTTGAGTTGCATAAAGGTTTTGAGCTGTCGGCCCTGTCATACATCACAAATTTAGCATTAATACAAAAAAAAATACCAACTTTGATCAGCTGTATACTCAAAAACTACTAGGTTATTTTCAATTTAAGGTTATGAACAAGGTGTTTTAGCCAAGTTATCCAGTACCAAAACTTGTATCCAGTTGGGAAAACATGTCACCCATTAAGCTTTAGGTACCAAGAGGTCATGTTAGAAAAATTCATGAATTAGAATTATAGACATGATACAAGTCTCCACACTGAAAATAGCTGGCTAGAAATCAGTGGGCACAGGGGGAATACAATATGAATTAGAATTATAGACATGATACACGTCTTCGCACTGAGAATAGCTGGCTACACATCAGTGGGCACAGGGGGAATACAATATGAATTAGAATTATAGACATGATACACGTCTTTGCACTGAGAATAGCTGGCTAGACATCAGTGGGCACAGGGGGAATACAATATGAATTAGAATTATAGACATGATACACATCTTCGCACTGAGAATAGCTGGCTAGACATCAGTGGGCACAGGGGGAATACAATGACCATTTTTAAATGAACCAGTCAAACTCCATTTGACACATGTATGTTTTTATCATAGTGTATGACTATTAAATGATACCCACAAAAAGCCGATTATAAAATTCACTGAGGAGGAAGGGACGGGAAGTTATGTACCCATTGCTCAGCCTTTCCATTTCCAATTTCAGATGGATATTGTTAGTGATTAGATCATATATTCATTGATATTGTTTGGGGTTAATTTGGTAAAAATCAAATATAATTACCAGTCAAAATTTAACAAAAAAGATCACCATAAACAATTACAATGAAATAACATCTTGGCTATATTTCTCATCATTTCTTCAACGGGACAAAGCGACCACACTGTACAACTTTGTTGGATTTAACATCAATACATCTTAACTTAAACAGTATTCTAAGACTGCTATTCACATAGCCAACGTAACATATTGAGAGAAGATTTATATTCTAAGGCAAATAACAGTTTTCCCTTTTTCTTATATTCAAACCAGTATCACACATTACCCCACACCCTCAATTGTAAAATCCCACAAATCTACCTCAACACGCAAAATGACAGCATTCCACGACACATTACACTTGCTTCTTGGCCTCGTTTTCACAACCTTGTTTTAAAAATACTGAAAGCCAATTTACAAAGGTCCCCCCCACTTCCCGTCAAAAACAATAACTTAAAAATTTGGAACTAAAATAACAAAGAGATACAAATATGTCTGTACAAATACCGCCAAGTAAGCTCAAAGATATACAACTAATTCCATAAAACACGCTGAAGTAATGCTTATGGTGCAAAGTTTTCCATGAGCACCCAAAAACGTAACTTTTTTTCAGCTGGCTCATCCTTCATCACAGGCTTACCAAAAGTTACCGTGACCTAGAGTAAAACTACTCGAGGTGATCCGAGAACTTCAATTCTTTCCTTTATCAGATTTGAATTTATATCCAATTTATTCTTTAAACTTCACTAATTTGTTTTCATTAAACTTCACTTATTTGTATTGTGTAAAATTCACCAATGAATTAAGTCTGTAATTTCTACTCTGGACCTAAAACTTTCAAAGGAGCAATGCATGTGTGTTTCTTCTAGAATTACCAACATCGTACAATTTATTTATTACTATTTGAGAAATAAGGAACAATGATGCATTGACTGTATTAAAGGAGCCTACAAAGAGTTTTTCATTGTATACTTTCAAAATATATAGATTCCTTTTCCAATTATTAAGATGAAGAGATCTGAGACTGACATCACAACTAGTCTGACCCCTGCTAAAAATTCCAGTTCAAATGGGTAGAACTGGGTTTTTCAACTAGGTTAATATATAAAATTGGAACAACTGGGTTCAACTAGATTGTCTACTTTGCCCTATTAGAACCCAGTTCAAACCCAGTTCAGCCTTGTTAAAAACTTCAAATGGGTTAAACTGGAATTTACAGCAGGGTTATGCAACAATTAATTTTGTGTCACTTATAACTAAAAAAATTGATGTTTAATGGCACCACAAGTCAGTCAAATGTGCCAAGAGGGGGTTAAAAACTAAGGTGCTTGAGTTAGGAAAGAGAGGTGGGATAGAGGGAAGAAGGAGAGAAGGTGGATAAGGGAAAGAAGTTAAGGTAATAAAAGGAAGGTGAGGAAAGTAAGGCAGAGAAGGGAAGAAAAGGAAGCTTAGATCAGGTGGAATCAATTGTTGTTGCAGAGAAAGTTCATGAAGTTAGAGGTAGGATTGTTCTTGAGAAGAAATTGAGATGGATGGGGAGAGATGTGATAAAATGAGTACCAAGTTTCCCCTTCAATATCAGATGACCTAATTTGTCAGGTCAGAGGTTAAACTAATCTTTTGAATGAGAGTATGCTTGTTTGTTTGTTGATGTCTAACGGCACCATAACAGTCAAGATTCAAATGTGTCAAAAGGATGATAGAAATCTGAGGTGCAGGACAGTATGAATAATAAAGGAGCGAATAGAGGTAAGAAAAGGGTAGGATGGTAGGATAGAAAAGGGGGGAGTGTGAGTAAGGATTAGATCATGTGGAATAAGTTGCTAAAGCAGAGAAAGGTGGTGATGTTGGAGGGATTGTTCTTGAAAAGATCAGAAATGGAAAAGTAGGAGGAGAAATCGGGAGTTTAGGTATAAGGGACAGGTTAAGAGGATATGCTAGATCGAGAGATCCGTGTTGCAAGTAGGGCAGAGAGGTGTAGGAGAGCCAGAAAGCAGGTAGGAGTGGGTGAGAAAGGAGTGACCGAGGAAGATGCTGGTGACAACAACGTCCTCCCATACAACGTCCAGCCTACGATTGCGACTGTGCAAAGGGTTGGTCCTGACTTTGGGACTGATAGTGTGCAGTTTGTTACTGGTCTCAAGGTTCCAGGAGTCTTGCCAGGTCTTTCTGAGGTGGCTGGAATTGGTAAGGCGGAAGTCAGAGTGCGAAATAAGGATAGGTGAAAAGTGGTTCAACAGAGCGTTGTTGGCAGCTCTCTCATTGCCAGGGATGCCGATGTGGCTGGGATGCAGAAAAATATTATTTTCTTCCCTGGGGCAGAGAGAGTGTGAAGTTTGTTTAGGATTTGTAAGATTAGTGGATTAGAGCATGTTGAGGATGCCAGTAAGAACTGATTTTGAGTCAGAGAAGATGATGAAGCAGGAAGCAGAGTTCTGTGATGTTTAGAGCTAGGAGGATAGTCTTTGCTTCAGCATAGTAGATGAAGGCTCCATCAGGTAGCCTTGAAGAAAGGGTGAAGCCAGGATATGCGGCGGCGGCTGCAGAGGAGCCTTCCCGTGTGGAGCCATCGGTGAAGAGGATGGAGTAGTCATGGAAGAAGTGTCTACTGAGTTGGCAGTATTTGGAGCGACAGAAGGCTGGGTTGTGAAGAGCTTTCATGTAGGAGGAAAGGCCTAGGAAAACTTGGGGAGGAGGGATATGGGGAGAAATAACCCAGGTGGGAGTGGGAGAGATAGTAAGCCTGGCTATTAAAAAAATGTTGATGTTGGCTTTGGGGAAATAAGAATGCATCCAGATACCTAAAGGTGGGGGCTGCATTTGTTGAGTGAGAGTAAGTTATCAATTATAATTCCGAACAGTTTCTTAAAAGGAGACAAGTCCTGTTATGACTTTTACTGCTCACATATGATAAAAGAGGCTTCAAAGAAATTAACCAAACCTGCATCAACAATGCTTGTTCTATTTCAAAACTTGAAAAGCTTAAAAAATATTTTTTTAAAAGGCCATTTTGCTTTAAACTAAGTCTTTGATGACATCGTTTACATGAAATGTTTTCATGTACAAAAAAACCAAAAAAATCTTCCTTTTTTTTTTCTGTGCATTATTAGCAAAGCAATTTTTAAGATAAAATTAGTTGAGTTTATATGTGGGTCTATACTCTCATCACACACTCAATTTCAGACACAAGTGTGCCAAAATAGTTGCTCCTTTCTGATAATTCCAAAAATGTAATTTAAAGAATATTGTCACCAGATTTAAAAGTGCCGTTTCAGTAATTTGTTATAAGTTTACTGTACCACACTGCAAGTTAAAAACAGTTGGTTTAAGTCCCTTTTTTCAGTACAAAGAACCATGCTTACAATATTGGTACAAATATCAAAAGAACTTGATCTACATAAATATGATTACAACTCACAAAAATTTGCATTTACAAAAATGATGAACACATGTATTTCTTGTACTTCTTTCAACAAATATCTTAATTTCTCACAACCCAGTGCTCAGTCAAAATGGTGCCTACGGGACCACAAACAGCTCACACTATTCTTAATATAATTGACCCTTCTCCAGCTCTTTTCCAAAGTTTTCATGATCACTGTTATAAAGAGTTTGATGCAGCAAAGTGAAACTTACAAGGGAGAAAATAGGGTAGAAATTAGACAAAGAAAAAAGAATGTTAGGCTCCTGTTTGTGTATCAAGAGTCGTCGAGCCAGCTGTTCTCCACGATAGCATGGACCTTCTTCTCATATTCTCTTCTGTTTTCTTGATAAAGCTGGGCAGCCTGACTGTTTGCAGGACTATTAGGGTTTGGTTCATCCAACAGGGACTACAAAAACAGAAGGAAAGAAATATTAGAATGGTAATCCTTTCCGAAAAGAACTGATAGACAAGTGCTCTTTTTTCTTGTTCAACCCTTACCCTACCACTTATTTTCGTAACTTTTTTTTTCATATGCATTTGTGACAACCTTCCTTTCATTACAAATTTGGTTGGAATGGAAGATAAGATATTCATTTTTTGAGTAATGAAAGCCAAATTAGGAAATATTGGACAAACATATGCAAATTAAGCAATTTTTGGCTATACTTGATCAACAAATGTCTAATCTTTGCATAAGTATAACTTCTTGTCAATATAGAAAACAGAGATTTGTGTTACATATTTAGATTCTTTATAAAAATGTCCTTTCCAATGATGCTAATCAAGAATTTTTAGAAAGAAAGGAAAAACGACAAAACACCCAAAATGATTTCAGTCAAATGACCCCTGAAAACTGCAGCAGAAATTTTTTAACGCAATAATCATGGTGAGACTCAAACCTAGTGCACTCGTGTGCTGGCCGCATTCATATCCACTACAACAGATGATCATTGAATATGCTGTGGTGAAATTTATTTATTATAAAAAAGGGTCCAAATAAAAGGGGGGTATGACTGTATTCATATATCAAATGAAAGGAAATTGCAAGCACTTTCGAACGGCAGTTCAACGAAGCATGTGCAATGCACGGTTTTGGTACACAATTTTTTGAAGAAAAAAACGGGTCAAAAATGGCAGAAATTCATGAAATTTTGAAGAAATTTCTCCAAAACAAAAAAATGCAGGTAGGGATTATAAAAATTAAGACCAGAAATCAATTATATCATGACTTAGGATTTGCATGTTTGATTTTGAGATAAAAAATATTGTAAGATAAAATAAAAATCATTTTTTAGCAATTTTTAAGTTTTACCTTTTTCAAGCTACTTTTTCTCAAAAAACTGTAATATGACCCGTATAAAAAAGTTACATTTTGTGAAAGAAATATCTGAGTACTTTAAAATGATACCAAGATCACTCCTATAGGACTTTGGTAAAGTCCTGATTTTATTTTAGGAAAAAGGTGGTTTGAAAATGGCGATAATATCGCCGCGTGGTATAGAGTAAGGGTTAAATTGCAAAGGAAGTATTCTGAAACATGGCAACCTAGTGAAATATATCCAAATCTTTTCAATTTGAATCACATCTTTGTTAAAATATTCCCATGAATTTTCAATTTTCAAATATATGATAGAGGACTAATAAAGAAACAAAGGGCATTTCAACTGATGGCATGAGGTCACATAACTTTGCTTACATCGCCATTTTGTCGGTCAAAAACACTGTCGTCTGCTGTCAGTTACATACGTTTGCATGTTGTTAAATAAGATTTCTTTTTTGTAAGATAATTATGCCAGAACCTTGATGTGCCGTTGGTTGCACTAATAGATGTGTGCGGGGGAATAAAAATACATTTTCTCGATTTCCATCTGATCTAAATCGGCGTTCGAAGTGGGTTTCTGCTGTACGATGTGACGACTTTAAACCTACGGCTCATATGATTTGCAGCGAGCACTTGTAGGCTTTGTCTAAGTATAACGAACAATCAGCTGACATTAACATTAAAGTTACTCTTCGTATACCCGGTGAGTAAATAAAACTTAAGGAAACTATGAAGTAAAATCGGAAGCGAAAAAAAAATTGAAATCAGTAAAATTCGCTGAAATGGTACTGATAGGTTAGCATGTAGTATGTTTGTTGTACGTGTGATGTGACTGGGTCATGTAAAGACACGTGAAACGCAATGATGCTGTTTGCCCTGCAAAAAAGAATCCAGTTGAGTTAAAGTCACGTGATGAAATCCCTTTATTGGTGCAAAAACAATAATAAGATCTTATTCCGTTAAGGAGTTATTGCATTTAAATGATTTCATCAGTGTAAGCTCACAGTATAAAATGTGATGTCATAAAGGCAGATCCAAGACAATTCTTATGTGTTTTTACAAACAAAATGTTTTTCTTTTGAAAGAATGTAAGGTTTATGAGCAGATGGGCAAAGCACATTCTGATGAGTGTATGTTATACCCCATCTCAATAATTAATCTAAATAATAAGCAATTGATGAAGAAGTAATGAATTTTCAAAGAAATACACAATTATTATCTTGGATTTGTCTCTTTATGACATCACGCTGTACACTGTGAAGTCACTTTTTAATATGCAATCTTTGAGATGCAATAACTCCTAAAAGAAAAAAGATATCAACATGAATTTTACACCAAAGTGTTTCTTAAATAGCCCTCTATGATATAAATGAAAAAGAAAATTCATCGGAAAATTCCTTTAATAGTGTCTTTTCTTTTTCTAGATTTTATTTGAGGTTTGGCAAAGATTCTTTTATCAGAATCTAGTTTGCCTGATCATCCATTAAAACAAGACATAAAGTCTTCATCTTTCTTTCATTTATTATAATAGAAATAATAATTATAACTCATCTAAAGAAATTTCACATTGTAAAAAACAATTTACCATACATTTTTTAATTTATTAAAATATTTATTCAGTTAATATAAACTTACATGGGAACAGTCATTTTGTTCATACTGCCCTCTCAAAAATGATTTCATACACCCACTAAAAAATGAAATCGTACACCCGAGTACAAATTAGACAGAATAGTTATGCTTTTTTTTTTTAATTGAAATTTTTTAACTTCTAAGAAACTATTTATCCTTTGCATGGGCCTATGAATTTGTATTTGTTTTTGATAGTAATGATTCAAGCCCTTAAACATTCATGTTGAAGCACTTTGGAAAGAAAATTTCAAAGATAATTCTGAAGAAATACATTACATTATGTGTGCTAGCACATATAGAGCAATTTATGTCATCATTGGCATGATTTCAACACAATATAGCACTATCTATGTTACAACTTTTAACTTCGATAATTTAAGAATGGAATTAGATTTTATGATGGGGTTTTTGGTATTTTTTTATATTTTTTATTTCCTATCATATAGCAAACTAGAATGTTTGACTTTATGTTACCTTTTACAATTTAGTCACACCCTTAATCAAAATCTAATTGAAAAAACAAAACATTTTCTTTACTCTCGAAGATTGAAGGATAGAAATATAAAAAACATATATAAACATTTTGGGTTGTCTTCACAGTTATACATAACAAAGTATGCATATATTTTTTTTAATCAAACTCAAACTCATAATACGCTATACTCGATGTTTGGTGAAACGGTTGGGCAGGAAGCTTGTGGGATTGTTTCTGAGAAGATATGTGTGTGTGAGAAGTTGGTTGATAATTTCATTTTTTGAGTCTGACCAAGGAGTATATGTTTCTAAAGAGATGGAACTCCCTATACATGATATATGATAGGATATATGGAATTTATATGGCGCATTTTCTAGTTTAAAGAACTATTCATATGCGCTTCACAACTTACAGACTAGTTCTCCGGCTGCCTGAAAGGGAAAGTGAATAAGCATCGCGTTTTCACGCTTCTCTTTTCTTGGGACGTCGTAACGATGTTCCCTAACATTGACAATAAATTAGGTCTGTTTGCTGTAAAGAAATATCTTAATACCATGCTTCTCTTTTCGAATAGTGTTCAGAGAACCAGGCAAGGGTGACTCTCCTGCCGTCGGGACCGACAGCTTAACGTCCTCCGAAGGACCGTGTGCACCATTCAACCATTGTCACTTTTCTCAACAGCTGAATGAGCAGTAGGAGCTGCAGATGAAATGCTTCCGCTTTGATGTTCGGCGTATCTGTCTGCATACAGTAGCTGTGGAAAAATTGAGTTAGACCTGACCGAGGTTTGAATCCGGGACCTCCAGCAGCTCAGCCATGCGCTCTGCCAACTGAGCTATCTATTCTCATGTAATGCTAAAGAATTGGAGCCACTATGGCCGCTGCCATTTGGGAGACTGTCACATGTTATGGTCACAGGACATTAGCCACGCATACATTTATGTACCAGCTGCGCAATGTCTTTACAAACTGAAGTGGATGCATGCACCCATGACTGATTATGTCATAAATGTTTCCTGTGACCAAAACTTGTTCCAAAGTTTTGATCAGAACCTGCACATGTGTGTGAGTCTCCCAAATGGTGACCCTCATGAAAGTGCCACTCATGCACGCATGTTCTATCTCTTTAGAAAAATATGCACCCCTTGGTCAGAACCATATAGTTGAGGGGGATAACTAAAAATGTTGGGTTGATTATATCAAGATAGATCAGTGGTAACAAAACTACTATACCTGTATAGACGTCAGTATTGCAGAAACGTCATATGTTGGGCTCCATCTATTTTGTAAAATGTCCAAACAAATACCGCCATCTGCATAAACTATCAAACAAAGGCGAAAAAGGCGCAATGAATATAATCCATCTATCATATATCATAGCATGTCTAATCTTTGCTACTCAAAGAAATTCAGAAACAATACAAAATGCTATTGCAATATATGTTATAGATACAGTAATTGCTAAATAGCTTAAAAATCTTTTCAAGTAAAATAATCCAATCATAGTCACTACATAGAAATCTTTGATGTGTGAACGTGTAAACCTCTCAATTGACCTCTCTGAGTTGGGATATAGGCCACGTTCACCATAGCAATGTGGTGACCACGTGGGGCAAACAAACCACAATTCTGCACTCATGCATAACCACATTTAGATGTTTATGTGGTATGCCGCAAGCTTTAATCCATTGATGGCACTTCTGCAGATCTTTAGAGTTTTTAGCAAAAGAAATCAAATAAGATCCAATTCCAATTGCTAATCATACTGCGTAACAGGAATCGGATTTACAAAGCCCAGCTTTGTTAAGCATATTGTCTGTCACTCAGTCTGTGTGTGCAGAGATGTGAGTTGTGCATATTACATTGAGTAAACGAGCACGCGCTGCTAGCAAGCTGTACTGCACCAGTACCATGCTGGATTTTTGTCCCACTTAGTTACGTAGATTTAAATGCTAGGCAAATTCCTGCGGTGATTGGTTGAAAAAGCTGTCAGTCAACCAACTCAGAGAAGTCAATTTCTTTGTAACTTGTATTTCATTTTCACTCCCTGCCAGAAGTCTCTCATGGAGAGCAAATCATTTTGCCAAGCAGATATCGAATCTCTCCCCTCCCCTTCCCACAATTTGAAACTTATTGGAAAAAAAGCTATGAAAAATTTCTAAGACAGCAATTAAGGAGAGAAGTTGCCATTCATGAATCAAACTGCAAAAAGCCAGACTTAAGTCTCCTTTAAGGATTTTCTCAAATTTAACACTATTTAAATTAAAGGGACAAGTCACCAGACCCCTAGCTTTGCTGTTTTACAGGGGTGGCCCGTCCCGCCCCTCCGAGAGCCCGCCCTACCCCTAGGGTCCACCCTGCCCACTGGGGTCCACCCTGCCCCCTGGAGTCCACCCTGCCCCCTGAAGTCCGCCTTGACCGTCATGAAAATAATGTAACTTTTTTATTTTGTATATGTTTTTTTGTTTTTTTAAGCTTAATAATCTTAATTAACCTCATAAAAGAAATAAAACATGGATACAAAACACAGAATTATAGTGCAATTGTACTGTTTGGCTCATGAATGGTCCTTATCAATATCATTCAGAATAGTTTCATTCTGAGATATGATTATAGCTAAAATCCTAGAGCTTCTTCACCATGGGATTGAGCCCTTAAGGAAGCCCTCTGGACTCTATGCCAAAAGATGCAGCCCTTCGCGCGCACGTTAATGTGCCCCTCATTAAGTCTAGCACCCTGCCCCTTTTTAAATCAAGCTAGGGGTCTAAGACACTACATCACAAATTTTGCATTAACTGATAATCGTTGGTGTTTCGATCAGTCTTAAGACAAACAAATAGCTTCACATATAATCCAACAACTGTTTTTACTAAACACCATATCAGATCCAAAACTACTGTTAATAAACATCTACAGTTCTTAGTCCGGGAGCATGCCTTTGAACACGAATGTTCCTAAAAAAGGGAACATTTTGCAACATGGAAGCTGCCATTTTGTGATATTTCCCATGATTCTTTACTATCCTAAAGTTAAAGCTTTATGCAATGTTACATATTTTAAATTTGAAATACGTCTTGGAAAAATATCTTTGCTAGGGGAAACTTAAAACTGATGAAAATACCTTCATTACTGTCATGGCTAAATAAAACAGCCATTTTAAAAATTCAAATGTTTTTAAAAATAATGTTAGAACTGTGTTTCACATTGAATATTTTGAGCATATGAATTAGAAACCATAACATTTTATCGTAACATCTGATTAATCTGGCTGCATGACTTCAATATTAACCTGCGTCAAGACATGTTCGTATTAATAGGCATGCTCCCATACTCTTAGTCACAATTGCAGTTAACATTCCTTAGGACTTACAATCACCTATTAGATCTGTCAGAAGAATGCCATATGAGTGATTTATTTAAATAGTACTTTGGTTTTAAAATAAAACTTTTCTTACCATTAGGGTGATACATCTTTGAAATAAATCTAACTGTTGGAGGTTTGTTTGGATATTCCTCTGTGAAATCTATCGTTAATTTAAAAGTACCTGGGGAAAAATAGAAGCAAATACCACCATTTTAATCAATAGAACTAAATTTACTATTCACCTGAAATCTTTCAGTAAAAGCTTTATGAATCACCCTCATAATCAAATCCTACTTAAACATGGATCTATTACATGTAATCCACTACTGAAGAAAAATTGCAACTAAAAGGAAAATAGATTCTGAGAAACTTCAGTTCAGAGGCCATCCTCATTGCAAGAGAAAACAAGTGGCTACCAGAAGAGATACTGTATGCTTTATAAACATTTTGATCCACACACAATCCCTATGAAGAACAGTGGCAGATATTGTGCTTCAAAGATTTGCAAACATAAAGTGAGATAGCTGAGTTTATTTCCGAGGGGACTTGAGGACATCGTAACAAAAAGCCTCTCACTTAATGTTCACTTGTCTCACCATGCATTGTCTACCTCTTGTTCAATCCTGTCACTATCTCCTGTCTCCCACCCACCATTTCATCTTCTGCCTAACATTATTCTTCCCTCTACCTCACCTACAGTAAGACCTCCACCTACTGTACAGTACCCTTCTTCATCCACCTATCCTCCATCATCTACCTGCCATCCACACCTAACTACCCAATCAAACTATCATCCCCCATTCTCCTAGACTTATACCCTCAATACCACAACCTGTCCTCCATCTGCCTAACCGTCCAAATCCTACCCTTCATCTTCCCTTCCTACTTATACATCATCTTGATCAACCTATCACCTCCCATTCACCTTGAGTAACATCCACAATACCACAACCCAGATCTGCCAACACCTTATCCCATCCAACTAACCTGCCCGCACCTACCCAGTAGCCTTCCCAATTCATCTTCCCTTCCTACTTATTCACCCACTGCTTAACCTACCATCTCCCAATCACCTTGAGTAACATCCCCAATACCACTACCAAGATCTGCCATGACCTATCCCATCACAACTAACCTGCCCACACCTACCCAGGACCCTTCCCAATTCATCTTCCCTTCCTACTTATCCACCAACTGCTTAACCTATCATCTCCCATTCACCTTGAGTAACAACCCCAATACCACAACCCAAATCTGCCATGACCTATCCCATCACAACTAACCTGCCCACACCTACCGGTACCCTTCCCAATTCATCTTCCCATCCTACTTATCCACCAACTGCTTAACCTATCATCTCCCATTCACCCTTGGAAACAACCCCAATACCACGACCCAGATCTGCCACGACCTATCCTATCCAACTAACCTGCCCACACCTACCCGGGACCCTTCCCAATTCATCTTCCCTTCCTACTTATCCACCAACTGCTTAACCTATCATCTCCCACTCACCTTGAGTAACATCTCCAATACCATGACCCAGATCTGCCACAATTTATCCCATCACAACTAACCTGCCCACACCTACTGGTACCCTTCCCAATTCATCTTCCCATCCTACTTATTCACCCACTGCTTAACCTATCATCTCCATTCACCTTAGTAACATCTCCAATACCACAACCCAAATCTTCCATGACCTATCCCATCACATACTATCCTGCCAACACCTACCTGGTACCCTTCCCAATTCATCTTCCCTTCCTCCTCATCCACTCTCTACTTTAAATGCATGGAACCTCTGAAATATCTAGTAGGTGATATGACATTTCAATTTATGTTATTTCCACATCAGATGTGGTGTAATGTCATTTAATTTTGCTTTGGAATTTTAAATGAATGGGTGAAAAATAACTGAAAGCTTCTTACCATCTTCAAATGGTGTATCATGCGGTCTGCGGAAATAAAAAAATAAAGAAGGATTTATTTATGCGTATTTCAATTTGCAACAGAAGTATGTGCATCTTAACAAAATAAGATAATTAATGTGAAGTGCTGAAAAATCAGTTTAAGTGAAAAACAATCAACGGATGATTTTACATTTTACTTAGAACTACAGTTAAAAAGTTAAGGCTAATGACAAAATGGCATGGGAGGGTGAAGGCAAAAACTCTCTTGATGAGTTTTAATTTCTAGTGTCTTGTCAGCCACAAAGATTTATGGACATGTGTCAATTTCTATATTGTTTGAAAGAGTTTTAAAATCTCAGGTTTTGAATTTTAAAATAACACTTTTAGTTTTTGAGTTATGACTGATCAAAGTTTGATCAGTTTTTAATTCATGCAAAATTTGTGATATTATGACTACTGGGCCAGGCTTGGAAAAAATCCACGGTTCTGGCAGTTATAACCACGGGAAAATCAGGAATTCGCAGAAAGACAATTTTTTGTTTTTTTGAGGGGGGATTTTTTTTTTTTTGGGGTATTTTTGAGTAAGCAACAGTATATGTGATAAAAAGTTACGGATTCGGCCACAATGTTTCGGGTTAATTGCTTTAAGAACATCCCCCATGTAATTGTGCAAAGAATAGCACACTAAATTGAAAAAGAGGAAACATGTGTGGTAAAGTGTGAGCATGAAAAAAATGTATTTATTGCAAAATATCATTTCTGTCGCTGCACTACTTCAGGAAAGTGTGATAGAATTTAAAAATGTTTTACAACAGAAGATATCAAGGTCGTCCAGCAATTCACCAAAATGTTGATGGATTACAGTTTTAATTTAATTAGTTTCAAATGGTTTTAAAACAAATTAGAAAATGTTGCCTCTACATATCCATATGCCTACAAGAAAAGGGTTGACCATGCTTTCCACCAGCTGAGATTGCTGTGCATAACACAAAAGTCCTGAAGGCAACACAACCCCAATTCCTTGAGACCATGGAAAGAACAAAACAATTATGATACATTGATGTTGAGAACAGAGAAGCAGTTTCTGCACCACCATCTCCATTCTGATTTCTAGAAATATCCCTCATATAAGGGTGTTTCAGCTGACGTCATGAGGTCACATGACTTCGTTTACATCACCATTTTGTCGGGAAAAACCACTGTCATTTGCTGTACACTTAATCAGACTTACGTACATTTGCATGTTGTTATATAAGATTATTTTTGTAAGATAATTATGCTGGAATCTTGCTGTGCCGTTGGCTGCACTAACAAATGTGTGCAGGGGAATAAAAAGACATTTTCTAAATTTCTATTTGATCTTGAGCGACTTTCGAAGTGGGTTTCTGCTATAGGCTTCAACCTACGGTGCACACTAGGATTTGCAGCGAGCACCATATATCAGGTATGTAGACTTTGTCTGAGTATAACGAATAATCAGCTGGTGTTTACGTTAAAGTTACTCTTTGTATACCCGGTAAAAAAAAAAAAACTAAGAAAAATATGAAGTAAATCGGAAGCGAGCAAAAAATTACAATTTGTAAAATTCGCTGAACTGGTACTGGTAGGTTAGCATGTAGAATATTTGTTGTACGTGTGATGTGACTGAGCTGTGCGAAGACACGTGAAACGCAATGACGCTGCTGCCCTGCAAAATGGAGTCCAGTTGAGTTAAGAGTCACGTGATAAAATCCCTCTATAGGGAACTAACTCCCCCTAACCATCAACCCAAATCAGCTTGATGAGATAACACAACAGACAGAATTGAACAGAACCATTGTGATTATAAAATAGACTAGAGGGACTTACCCAAATATGACAGCATTCCATAGCATTATATTGTTTTCTGAGGGTGCACCGCTTACTCCTGCAGGTGGGTCTTCTTGAAGCCTGAGAATCAGAAAAAAGACGTTTTATTTTACCTCAACAAACAACTAAAGATAACGTTTTACTACTGTACATTGTCTGAATCTGCACCAAATTGCACTGATTTTAAAACAAAGTGGAATCATGGCGGACATATTGAGGAAGTCTAAACATATTGAGGGAGTCTGGACATATTGAGGGAGTCTAAACATATTGAGGGAGTCTGGACATATTGAGGGAGTCTGGACATATTAAGGGAGTCTGGACATATTGAGGGAGTCTAGACATATTAAGGGAGTCTGGACATATTAAGGGAGTCTGGACATATTGAGGGAGTCTGGACATATTGAGGGAGTCTAAACATATTGAGGGAGTCTGGACATATTGAGGGAGTCTGGACATATTAAGGGAGTCTGGACATATTGAGGGAGTCTGGACATATTGAGGGAGTCTGGACATATTAAGGGAGTCTGGACATATTAAGGAGTCTGGACATATTGAGGGAGTCTGGACATATTGAGGGAGTCTAAACATATTGAGGAGTCTGGACATATTGAGGAGTCTGGACATATTAAGGGAGTCTGGACATATTGAGGAGTCTAGACATATTAAGGAGTCTGGACATATTAAGGAGTCTGGACATATTGAGGAGTCTGGACATATTGAGGAGTCTAAACATATTGAGGAGTCTGGACATATTGAGGGAGTCTGGACATATTGAGGGAGTCTGGACATATTGAGGGAGTCTGGACATATTGAGGGAGTCTGGACATATTGAGGGAGTCTGGACATATTGAGGGAGTCTGGACATATTGAGGGAGTCTAGACATATTGAGGGAGTCTGGACATATTGAGGGAGTCTGGACATATTGAGGGAGTCTGGACATATTGAGGGAGTCTGGACATATTAAGGGAGTCTGGACATATTGAGGGAGTCTAAACATATTGAGGGAGTCTGGACATATTGAGGGAGTCTGGACATATTAAGGGAGTCTGGACATATTGAGGGAGTCTGGACATATTGAGGGAGTCTGGACATATTAAGGGAGTCTGGACATATTGAGGGAGTCTAGACATATTGAGGGAGTCTAGACATATTAAGGGAGTCTAGACATATTTCAGAATTTTGTTTAAGTTTATTCATAAGATACTTTTAAAACAGGTGTCAATTCTGAGAGGAAGAGTCTTTCAATTTTGGAAATAGCTTTCATGGTTTTAGGCTTAAAAATCACAAAAGACAATAATCTAAAATTACAAGAATGTTTTCCAATCTGTGCTTGTAACTTATATTTGAATTTCAAATATAATTTACAAGAACAGATTGGAAAACATTATTTTGAATTATGAAAAATTGGTGAATAACTTTCAAAGAAATACATAAAGTTTTATACAGGCAATGCTGTAATGACATCATAATGTCTTACGTCTCACACCAACAATCTCTTTTTACACAGACAAGAAAAATCTTTAAAATTCAATAACTTTTGTAGGAATAAGAGATTTAATTGGTTTTTCATCAATCGTTTTTTTTTTTCTCCTTAATCAAATATATTAAAATAAAATTCCACGGAAATATTCTTTTAAGTGAATATAATATTTTGACAATGCATACAACATACCCTGAGTTAACTAATGCATGCATGTACACTAACAGCATTCGCAGAGCGCAATCAAATAAGGTAGATCTACGATTTTGGAGTCGTAGTGATACATGGAAAGTTGCATTGGATTCTGCACTTGTTGTAGTATGGCATGTGTGTATAGGCCACACTCGAAATGCCAACCATAGGGGTCATTAATGTTAGACTCTGTATGCAATACCGCCATTTCGACGGGAAACTTATTCCTATAAAAAAATCAGAATTGTTGAGTATGAGTGAGATATGTACAAATAAGATTTTCAAAGGTTTGTTCTTTTATTTTAGGGCCTTTTTGAAGAAAAAAAATAAAAGCTTTATAAAGTGCATTATTCATTTGGGGTCCATTTTGATTGATAATTGTGTGTGTCACATTTGACTTTGTGTGTGAAGTACATGTAGGCCTATGCAATGACAGCCACATACTTTAAACCATAGACAAAATGTTGAGAAAATCCTGGTAGTAGTTACGGGCCCAGGATTCTTCTAGCAACACTACTGGTTGTGTGAAATATACACTACCGAACAATGCTATTCATAGGCCTTAAACATTAGGCCCAAATTGTAATTTGTCATCATTTGTTTTAAGTGAAATTGAAACATTTAAAATAATTAATCAGTCTCATGTAATACAATTTAGAATGGTCAACACTAGGCCTGGTTCCCTTGCAGATGTCTGGTACAAGAAGGGGGAGGCCTAGGCCCCTGTGAAAGTGCTGGTTTGAAAAAGAAAAGGATACTTTAATTTGTGTTGCACGGGGTGCTGTGGCTGAGCAAAAATGGGAAGGTGGTGTTTTTTGAGATCAATTCGGGGATTGTTCTTGAGTTTTAGGATTTTGTGTTTATTTCTTCCAAATGTAAGATTCTATGGGAAAGTTATGTGATACAAATGCATGTTCATCACTGCATATAGAGTATGTGTATAAGTGTGTGTTATGTGTATGTACTAATATACTAATTAACAATAATTAAACATTAAAATCACTCTAGAACTAACTTCAAGCATCAATGGGGCAATATTTTCATCAATGAAAATAAATTGATTCCATGGTACTTAGACTTCATAAATAGCATATTTTGAATAATTGCATGACTTATCGTCTATATTCAATATTATGCTCCTTAATAAAATCATCAATTTTGTTAATTAATTTCTCAATCAATAATTGAATGAATGAAATTGTTTTGTCCTGTGAATACCCATATTCTTATTCTATGGACAAATAGGCTATCTATACCCTCCAGAAGTTTGAAGTCAATACCTTGTAAAATAGAAAAGTTATGGGTTACGGAGGTTTTACACCTCTAATTAGTGCTAATTGGAATTACCGTTTGAGGTGCTTTAGGTGTTTTCGACGAGTTGCAACAATGTTTGAGGTCCTGAAAAACATTCATTAACCTTTTTGGGCTTGATTTTCATTTGTCTGGGAAGTGTGTGGCTCATACTTCACAATAAATAAAGTTTTATTGACTTTATGTTTAGAGAGTGTGGCACCTCTCTTGATATAATTGGTACTACTGAGAGTTGGATTTATTTTTCTGGCAAGACAGATTAGATACTCGCAATGGTGGAGGAGGTGGCATTTTATTGTTTGTGGAAGACAGTTTTAATTGTATAGATAGTAGATCTAATAGATAGGACTGCTCAATTGTTTGGATTTATAGTGAAATTAGTGATTCAGAGGTTCATATTCCAGGTTACTCAGTTTTCAGGCAAGGCAGATTAGATACTCTCAATGGTAGAGTAGGTGGCGTTTTATTGTTTGTGAAAGAGTTTGAATTGTATAGAAAGGACTGCTCAGTTTTCTTTTGGTTTTTTCAAATTGCCTATGGTGTTACCTTATTGTTGATGGCAATGTTGGTAGTTCAGTGGATGTTGGTGTTGTGTATAGATCAACAAATTCTAGTCCTGAGAACAATTAGAAATTGCTTGACTGCTTCAGGAAAGTTGCTTTTAGGAGGATTATTGTTTTTAGGGACTTTAATTTTCCAGACATTGATTGGAATCTTTGTACTAGTAATCCACATGGTAAAGATTTTCTGGAAGCTGTATCTGACTGCTTTTTCACCAAGCATGTGTTTTTCCCACACGTGGTAGTAATTGTCTTGATGTATGGTTAGAAATGTGCCAACTAGCGGTAAGATCCGGGTATAGTGATCATGACCTTATTGGTTTTGATCTGTATTGTTTCACAAAGGTTTCTCCAGCTAATAAACTGGTTTTAGATTTAAAGAATGCTGACTTTGCTGCACTTCAGGAAAATTTGTCATTCGATTGGACTTCTTTGCTCCATGACTTAGATCCTTCTTAAGCATGGGATGTTTTCCAAACTATAGTTTTAGAGGGTGTACATAGGTTTGTCGCATTAAAGAAAGTCTGTAGGCGTAATCGGCCAGTGTGGATGTCTCAGGAGGTTTTGCAGGCTGTTCGGAAAAAGAAGAAGTTGTGGTGTTGTTATAAACACAGTGGGTGTCCTGCAGAGCTTGATAGGTATACGGATTGAAAAAGTTTACAAAGGGTTTGATAAGAGACACTAAAGTGCTTTTTGAAAAATGTTTGTCCAAAGAGTTTAAGATTAATCCAAAGTCGTTTTATTCTTATGTTCGCTCAAAGCAAAAAAAAAGGAGGTTGTTGGTCCCCTACAGGGTAATGATGGTGTTACTATCAATAGTGGTAAGGATATGGCTGAGGTTTTGAATGACTACTTTGTGTCTGTTTTACTAAGGAATCCCCTGCTGATGATGTTGTGGATTATCTTAGAGCGCACTCTCCAGTATCCACTAAGAATGTTGATTTTTCAGTTGATGTTGTGTCTAAGAAGTTAAAGGGTTTGAATTCAAATAAAGCACCCATTCCAGATGGTATACATCCTGCTGTCTTAAGTGAGTGTTCTGATGTTCTTTCTGTTCCTGAGTATTATCTTTTCAAAGTGCTTTGATGTTGGTGTTGTTCCTAGTGATTGGAGAATAACTAATGTTACTCCTATTTTTAAAAAGGGTGACCACAGTTTGCCTTGTAGCTATAGGCCAGTGAGTCTTACTAGTGTTGTGTGCAAGGTCATGGAGTTCATTGTTAAGGATCTTGTACTAAACCATTTACTGGTCAATGGTTTGCTGAATTTGTACACGATACACGCTCGCTATTTTTGGCGTGTACACGTTTACTAAAACTCCTAAACGTTCACAGCTCTAGTGGGTAGTTAGCTCCAATTCTGTTCACAATTTCGAAGTCAACATTGATCAATTCTTGACTATTATTTTTTTGATTTTTTTTTGTGGTTGTGGTGGTGTTAGTTTGGGTTTTTTATGGAGTGACTAACCCTACTTAGCCCGTAATCTTGTTCTGTTATGTTATCTTAAAATGGCAATCTCTTGAATATATTTGCAATTCTATTGTCATGGAAACACTTCAAAACAGCAGCTAAAAACAAAAGAGCTTCACCTGGTCATATCTTGGGATCCCCTATACCGATTTTGATGATTCTTAATTTGTTGTCCGTAGGAATAACACAGAAGTGAAAAATCGCATTGCATCTTTTAAACAATGTTGATGATAGCAAGCTTAGTACTAGTACAAATTTTCATACTGCAACTCATTCGCTCTGAATCTCTGATTTAGAGTATGAAGGATTACATACATGTACATAAAAATTTACACGCTTAAGCAAAATCAATGGGCGTCACATGTGTTTTCAAAAAGAGTTGCCAAGAATTCAAGGCAACTTGATTTTCAGTATAAATACTTCCATATTTTAACATGAAAATCAGCACATGGAAACTTAAATTAGTTCTGCACCTCATCAATACCGTAATAACTCAATTGCTTTCCTAAAAGATATACATTTTCGTTCAAAAATAAAGTTTCCACAGATTTTCTGCGAGCGTCTTGACAAAAATGTGATATGCACATAAACATTTTCCCAACCAATAAGAAGATAAGATGCTTGCGTGAGGAAATGATTGACATAATTTTAGTGCGTATTGCATCGCCTGTGTAATGCACATTTCAGTTGTATGACTCACTTCTACTACCCCCAGCAATGTCAGTCAAATGCGAGTCATTGACATATGAAATAGTGACTCACATGTGCATCATTGTACCAAATTGTCAGTCACAAGAGAGAGAGTGACTCTGGAGTGGGTCAATTTACTTCAGACCCATTGACTTTGTACAGAGGTGATTGATTTGGAGTAAGTCATATCACAAAAAATGTCAGTCACCTAAGTGATTTAGGGGCGCGTCAATGTACTTATTTTGTCTACCCACTTTGCTTTGGTGCAATTACTCACCTTGTCCACGGGTATACTGTAGGGGTGAGTCACATAATTGACAATTGCATAACCTTGAGCGTATAAACACATCGATGTGCGTCCTACGTGCGTGTTACTTATGTTGGAGCATACAATTTGTATGTATTACTATCAACAAAAGAACAAGGGCGCTGAGGTAGTTCAATTCAAATAATTATAATAGTGTGCAACAACGCAACTGTCGCATCTTGTAACAAACAGGCAGTGTGGTTTTTGTTGTATCGGCACCTGTTTTGGCCCCTTCTTTTCAACTTATATGAACACTAGTTGCAACGCTAACGTCCTGTGCACAAGACACTGAATTTCTTCCACAAAATTGACAATTTTTACAATTATTCACAAGGAAATCGGGAAATCTACCAAAACCTATGTTCAAAAAAGTTGTTCAGCTTTACGTTTGTGGTTACATTTGGCAAAATTTGAGGGTGTCAGTGTTAATTTTCTTGCTCTTTTAAGACCACTGTACTGTAGGCTAGAAGAGGTTATGTATTAGCGATCTTGTCTACTATCTTAGTACTAACGTTAGATATTTCCTCCAAATTTGCAATTGTCCTGGAAAAATACCCAAGCGAACGTAAAGATTTATGCCTCTGAAGGTGGGAGATTTCACACTGGCTGTAATGGTAAACTGCTTTGTTTTCAGCGAGAAACTGTGGTTGTTTAGATTTATGCACGGTACTATAACGCCATCCCGTTTATACTCGAATATGGATTGCCAACAAGTTCAATTTTCAGCTTTGCCTATCAATTAGTGAGATAACATCTCCCTCTGTATGCCCTACATGCTACGCACTACATGCAATACAGAGTGAGACTTCGTCCTGTTTGTTTTAACATGGAAATCACCTGTACTAAAATCGCAACTACACTGTCTATTTACGTCACCTGTTACACTATAAGTTAACTACTGTACTTACGGCATATAAAAATATATAATTAATTTCTCCTGTTATTTCTGTTAATCTTGTAAGTAATTAAAACATGACGGTAACCATAAAATGATTACAAAATGTAACCAATATTGTTCACTCCTTTCAGTTCAACCGTACGCTTTTGGAACCATTTTTAATTTTATTTTTACAGGGTGCACAACACCAATATGCGTACTAATAAATATAATGTTAGCGAACTGGACACACGCGTTCAACATTTACGCTACGCTGGCATGGCTGATGTTCGATAGAATTTGAAATAATTAGGTACATTCACTTTGGCGCACACGATTGAGAAGGTAACAACCGAGGTGAAAGTTTCTTTCTTTTACAAGTTTCAGTACATAGTTATTGAATGTATTTTTATGTGCCCAAGCTTTGACTTTAGAATTAAGAGTTACAAACTAGAAGCTTTTTTAGTTATGTATTGTAGCTTTTAACTTTTTTAGGTTTAAATGAATGAGGTAAAAAAGTACAAATTTCTGGAAATTGTTCGCAAAACAGGAGTGCGTCGCAAATATTCTGCGATGCGACCATGATAAGTCAATGTAGCGGTTTCCACCGTTATATGCATAGGATGTCTGACCCAGTATTCGCAGTCATGTAAAGGGCTATAGCGTATACTACAGTCAGATGTTTATCTGACTACCTATCTAGTATACTAACAATATCCTACAGTACAATGTGACTTTGTATGTAAAGGCCTACACTTACTCGTAAATTAAAAAGTTTGCATAGTCCTAACGTTACTCTGTATACAGTATAGTCTGTAGATTATGATAGGCCGAATTACTGTGAATTCCACTGCAGCCTAACATTAAGCCTAACGTTAGTCTTACTGCAATTTTTCATCAGGTCATCGAATAGGGGAGCAAACTTACTTTTTGAAATCTCTCATAAGACGCCTTCTTGCAGGAGTAGACATAGTGAAACGCAGAGAAAAAAATAAGTAAATCGGAGTCAACCTCCGGAGGCTGTGCTTACGTCGAATTATTCGTTACGTTACTTAAAATTGATACGTTCTTACATGTCTTATAAAATTACGACTCGATCGAACTGTCGAAATACATCACAATGAATGACTCGACTAAGTTAATACCAAACTGCGTTGAAGTTAGCAAACAAAAATACGCAAATACTAATAGCGATGTCTTACGACATTGCTATTAGTATCGTTTGGTTGTTGTGACGTCTCATCCGGAAAATGACGTCATTTGTTAGAGTGAAAACAAAGCTCTGCTAGAACAGTAAGTCCGTGTGTACGTGTGTCTGCATGTGGTTATTTAAAGTCGGACACAAGTTTTACGATCACAAATTGTTAAAGAGATTCCATTTTCATTAATTCTTCGTTAGTTGATTGTGCAGTGAAGTATTAATTGAAGTTTATATCGATTTATACAGACAATCATACATTGTACGTGTTGTTGGTTCACCTTCAATGTAAGGTTAGGCATGTTGAATACTCATTGAAATTTGATTCAGTCGCGGAAATTTCGAATTGACCACATATTCAGAATCGATCATCAATTCATCATACATTGTCTCAAAGAATTGGAGATTAAGTTGGAACATTGATTAGTCAATATTTTGACGAAAAAATTCGCAAGTTTGTTGAAATTCAGGCCTATCATGCTACGTACGTCATATAAACAAACACAGCTCACTCCAGCGGCGCGCGCTTGCGGTCTGATGACCTCAGGTCACGAAGTTCCGCTTATCCTATTGGCCAACCAAACGATATACTGAAGTGACTCAAGTGAGCTAGCACTAACAGGAGTTTTCCTGAACATCACGACGTGATGACGAAATAATTTGAAATGAAAAGTAAAAATGACTGAATTCAAGGAAGGCATATTTCAATATATTTAATCTTTCATTTTCTTTTCTGTTCTTCTTTTCTGTTATTCCGCTGACCAAAAAAGAGCATGTTCTCAAGTTATGAGTAATCAAAGTTTAAATTTATTGAAAACCAGAAAACCAAAGGTGTTGAGGTTCCGACTGGCTATATGGATTTTAAGTTTGAACTATTGTATAATAAATGTTATTGCACAATGGGCTCAACAATGACAACCAATTAGTAGGGATTTGAAGGGGCACTTGCCCCTTCCCCCACCCCACTTTTTCCCGAAATTGTATCTTTTTTATGGTATTTTTGTTTGCATCTTAGCACGATTCCCCCCCCTGCCCCAACTTTTGACTTTGCCCCCACACTTTCGGTAAGCAAATGCCAAATAACTCACATTTCTCACAAGAATGGAATTTCACACAACGGTGCCGGAACCTTTTAAAGTTGGGGGAACCAAACCTACATTAACTTTGGTCAGGGACCCGCTTTATGGTCCAGGGACCTGTTTTATTTCCCTGGTTAAGCCCCGGTGGAGGCCTTGTGGAAGCTGTGCGGTTTTAGTGGATGAATTGGGGCTAAAGAATAGGACTAAATTTAATGGAATTTTGCATGTTGCAATTCTTACAAATTTTACCCAACTGGGTCAAAACTGCTCTAAGAGGATCTCTCCTTCCCGGTTGGGAATTTGCAAAATTATTATAATCATATTAAAAAAATTGAAGGGAAATTTGGTAAATATACCAAGGCAATTTGGGTAAAAATATGGCAACATTTCCCATGCATGCTAATAAAATTCAATATTTTGGTACCATGAATATGTACACAGTAAAGCTAAAGTCATAATTACACCAAATGTGAAACAAAACAGGCATGTGGTTGTTAAAATAAGAGCATTTAAAGATTTTATCATTAGGCCGCGCCTACTCATTAATATGCAGGACATCGCCACTATAAATAACAGGGCACATCTGCGGACCATGGGGTATCTAAGTGCCACATATGAATTGGATCCCATGCCATGCATTGTTTTTGAGATATTGTGTTTACAAGCTTTTTCCAACAAAATCATGTAAAGCCCCACCCACTATGGATATTAATAAAATTCAACATTTTGGTACAATGAGCATGTACGCACTAACTAGCAACATAATTACACCAAATATGAAACAAAACGTAAATGTGGTTGTTCATTATGAACAGTGTAATATTAAGTCCCGCCTACTCATACATAAATATGAATGACATCACCACCAAACACAATTGGGCAAATCTATGGACCATGGGCCATCTGTATGAATCCGGTGTATTGTTTTTGAACACGTCATCATGTACTGGATCGCCAGTGGAGTAGCTATGGGCCGGGGCGATTAGAGCCCTGCAGGCCCTTATGCTATATAGGTATAATGATAGTTTTTCACGGGCCTCCTTTATACTAGGGCTAAAACCAGGCCCCTTTTAGGGGGGAAATGCCCATGCACCTCCCCCCCCCCCCCCCCACACCCTTTAGTTACGCCACTGCTGATCGCATCGGAAGCAAGAACGTACGTGAAGTATGAACAGGAAAAAAACGTGGTGTATGAACAAGAAAACACCTCAAAATGCTTTTGTTTTTTTAAGTTTATACCAGACCTTGAAATGATTCAAATGCCTTCTCCAGCGAATTGGGGAATTTGGTACTGATCAAATGCTCTTTATTGGATTAAATACTCAGGAATGACAGCGTGTAGTTCTAAAACAATGGATGCCGTTCACACAGCATAAGAGTAACACAAAAATGTGCAATTTGCCCAACAACTAATTGAAAAATGGTGAGGGGGGTATAAAATGATTTGGCAACATTTTCCGAACATTTCCCGAAAATGAAAAAATTGTCAAAAATTGAACAAAATGAATGAAATTTCAAGAAATTTTCAGAACAATTTAGGAAAACATCTCACAAATTGAAGATAATTTCCCGTAAATAAAGGTAATTGATGCCTTCTCAAATGCCTTCTCCAGCGAATTGGGGAATTTGGTAAAAGATCAAATGCTCTGTATTGGATTAAATACTTAGGAATGACAGCGTGTTGTTCAAAAACAATGGATGCCGTTCACACAGCATAAGAGTAGCACAAAAATATGCAATTTGCCCAACAACTAATTGAAAAATGGTGAGGGGGGTATAAAATGATTTAGCAACATTTTCCGAACATTTCCCGAAAATGAATGAAATTTGTCAAAAATTGAAGAAAATGAATGAAATTCTACAAAATTTTCAGACCAAGTTAGGAAAACTTCTCACAAATTGAAGACAATTTCCCGTAAATAAAGGTAATTGTACAAAAATTGAAGCAAATTTCACGAAAGTGAAGGAAATTTTGAAGGAGATTTCTCGAAAATTGAAGATTCCGGAAAAAAAAAAAAGTCGTGAAATCCGACTCTTTAAAATTCATTGGTAAGACCTTCATGATTATTAGGAGGCCAATTTTCTAAATGGCAGCTCCCTCTCAGAAAAACATATGAATGGTAGATATCGAGAACCCAAATTCAGTTATTTTTAAGAGTTCCCATGCATTATCATACCCAATTAAAACTTACGCAATGAGAGAGAGAAAATAATATACTTACAACAATCAATCGGAGGCTTGGTCAGGGTAAATTCCTGTGTGTGTGGGAGGAAGGGGGTGGGGAGGGGGTAACATAAATATGGGTAACAAAATGAAAGTGGTCAGAATACGGCAGAAGCATTTACAGGGGGTGTAGCTAGCCTATCGGATTGAGGGGTCGCCCGAGGGAAATACCTTTCATCATATTTTCTATACCTTGTAGCATATTTTCTGGACCTTTTAACCATTACCATTTTATATTGGGGGTGTCCTACAACCCAGTCGATCCACCCCTCCCCCCCCCCTCCTTACCCCCCACACCTACTACACTTAGTGTGTTTAAGCAAAGGGTTAACATTACCATGCGTACATGGTATTACTTAAGCAAACTGAGCACTCATATGAACTATCATAAGATAAGAATTTGAAGAACCATTTTTTTCAGACACGTGTGGGGTAGGGGTAACTAGAAGCTTTATCAATAATACAAATATAATTATGGCGGATCCAACGTTGTTTTAGGGTAGCAACTGGAGTGCGCCCAAAAAATCGTTACTATTTGTTGTTTTTTTACTTTTAGAACGATTGCTTGCGTTACTTCCCCCAAGGGCTTTATAAAAAAGATCTGTTAATAAGAATCTGGAAATAATGTTTTCATTTTTCTCAAATTTCCACATCTGGGAAATCACGCCATTTTTGATGCGATGCAAATAATTGTATCACGTAATGTGTATGGCATGACGACACGGCATAAAAGCGCGGTCACGGAGTTGCAACTTGCATTGTCGATGGCCCACTCACGCCGAATCCTGCCGGAAGATATAGCCTAAATAACGTAGGCCTACAATATTAACAGTGTAGCGCAACGCGAATGTAAGCTAGCTTTTGTCTTGACTCTTGGAAGTGAATGAACCTTCACGAGAAAGCAAAAAGATAGATCAGAATTAATAAAGTAATATCCATTTGAATACGTCAAGATGTCCGAAGATAAGAAGGTAAAGTAGCAAAGTTAAAACATGTGGAAATTTTACCATCAGTAAAATGTCAGGCCTAACTGAAATTCCCGCTTTGCACAAATTGCAGAATTCGACTCGTCTTCTTCCCCGGCGCTGTCAGGAGATGCGTCGGCACGCAAACCAGTTTCTTAAGAAGAGGGGCTGTAGGCAGCAACTTAGGCCGTCGTTCAGTCTATAATCTCTTCAAATCCCATACTCTGCTAATGATGATAGAAATTTATAATACCATGCGAATGTAATGTTTGAAAAAATTGAAATGCACTGTGATAAGTTGATAGGCCTAGTCGAGCTGCATTTGTTTTTATTTTGGGCCTAGGCCTAGGACTAACTTAAGTTAGGTTTAACGTTAGCATTACAGTTAGCATTACATTAGCATCGGTTGGCGTTCATGTCCTCTTGAAAGATTTTTGCCGACTTAACCGATTCAGATTCAGAAGTAAAAATAAAAGGGGCTGTAGGCAGCAACTTAGGTCGTGGTTCATTCTATAATCTCGTTAAATCCCATACTCTGCTAATGATGATAGAAATTTATAATACCATGCGAATGTAGGCCTAATGGAGAAAATTGAATTGCACTGTGATTACTTGATAATGATAGTTGAACTGCATTTGTTTTTATTTTGGATTTTGGGCCTAGGACTAACTTGAGTTAAGTTAGGCCTAACGTTAACGTTACATTAAGTGAAAATAAAAGTTAACTTTACCTTAACGTTAAAATTTAAGTTTAAAACTTTAATTAGCCTAACATTAATTGTGCTTTAAAAGATAAATTATTATTGCTAGCTGAGTTTTGCTTTCAAAATGTTTAACTAACTTACAGGGACCATTAGACCCAGCAAACACTAACACCTAAACTTATTCAGGCTATGTGTTTGAGCTTTTATTTTCATCCATTTTCAACCATTGTTTTAAGAGTCACCCGGGCATTTTTGTCAGTGAAAACATTGCAAGAATTCATGCACAAGTGCACACCTCACTTTAACCTACGAGCACACGATGCAGTTGTTTCTAAACTACTAAAATATTTTTTCTATGATATTTCCAAGGGAAGGTATTGCATGCTCTGGCAGAAGATTTGGTACATTAGTACCATAGAGCAGTGCAGTGATTCTCTCTCTCTCTCTTTGTTGATACAACTACAACACCATTTCTGGATCTACTGCAACATATTCATACGAATACAGGTAGAGGTATTGGCCTCAAAAGCATTGATTGCGTTAGAATTTCGTGTCTGGCATATTTGGTTACGACAAGCACTTGAAATTTGGCGTATTTTGTAAATTTGCTGTCGTATTTTGTCAATTTGCCGTCGTATGTACAGGGCACTGTGTAATGTACAGGGCACTGCGCGCTAGAAAAGCTTGCAATTTAATTGTTACCACACACACTTTTGTGTAAGCCTGCCTCGCTAAAGTGAATGGAAATTGCGATTAAAATACCAAAAACATTCAAAATTGGACTATATTATCATAAAATAAAAAATAAGAAGTTCATACCTAATCCTTGTATAATGTTGAATGTTGAATCATAATATTTGGGTTAACAATTCCAAAATAAACTAAAAAATACTTTTGTTTATCGTATCCAAACTTTCATGAGGTTTAAGTGAACTTTGACCAATTGTCAACGATAATATACTGTTTAGATCTCGAACACACCTACTTATTTCTTTACAGTATAGTAACTTGACTTGCAGATTGTGATCGTTTCACAGATACACGATCAACACAATACAGGAGGAAAGTAGAATCCTAGCTAATAATATCATCGACAATTGACAGCCTGCATTCAAAACAACATCAAAACTATCATGTACACTGTACAGTGTATGTATATCATGCATAGGGCCTATGTACTAGCCTACACTTCATGTTTATGTATAGTACTACTGGCATGGTAAATCATTCGGCCGTTAGTCTCGTATATGTGTTATTTTTCTTTTATTTATGAGTAGGCCTAAATCAAAATCTTTTTTGTTTGCAAATAAAACTTTGAATAGCATCAGAGAAGTAAGATGTTCATGATTTGTATTTATGTTAATGAAAAACTCTGGCGTAAAATTTCACATGCTATATCTAATTCTTACGACGCAGGTACAAACTGTGTCGTAAGAAATTTCAGCCATGGTGAATATACGACAAATTTGTTGATAGCGCGATCTCTGCTTAAAAAGTGTCCGACTAAATTGGTTGTAAATTTTCATGTAGGCTTACGCTATGATCTCATTCAGAATATTCGAACAGAGGAGTTTTAAGAAAAATGCATACTGATATCTTATTTCATTTAATAGTTATTGCATTCCAAAAATTCCCACAGTGTGCTGAAAATTAAAAGTGATCTTGCAATGTACCATGTGATGTCATAATTGCAGATCCAAAACATGTTTTGTAAATTTCTACTATGTTTTGTAAATTTTTAAAATCTTTGTAAATTTCTAACATCTTTGTAAATTAATATGTGTGCACCTACACTCGAAATGAATAAATGCTCAATACATAAAGAACTAGAATTTTAGCACCCTCTAGAGCGTATACCTCTGCTCGTTGCAATTCCAACATGCCTAGAATAATTTTAGAGTTCATTTGATCCCCATACCCAGTATAATGTACCTCAGAACTAAAATACCAAAAACATTAAAATATTGGACTATTGTTATCATAAAACAAACAAATTCTTATCTAATCCTTATATAATGTTGATTGTTGAATCATGAAATTTGTGTTAACAATCCAAAATAGAAAATGAATTTTGTTTTGTTTATTGTATCTAAACTTTCATAAGGTTTTAGTAAATTTTGACCAATTGTCAATGTAAGCGATAATATACAATTGAGATCTCGAACATGCCTACTTCTTTACAGTGTAGTAACTTGCAAATTGTGATCAATTCACAGATACACGATCTTGTGCACTGTAAAATATCGTAAGTTGGAAGTATTATTTGCTGCGCTCCATGCTTGCTTTTTACACATACAACACAATGCATGAGGAAAGTAGAGTCCTAACTAATGATATCATTGACAATTGGCAGCCTGCTTTCAAAACAGCATCAAAACTTTTCACTTACAGTGTACATGTATATACTGACTATACTAGCCTATATGTGTTTATGTACAGTACTTGTACTGACATGTTGAACCATTGGACTGTTAGTCTCGTAATTGTGTCTTTTTTTCTTTTTTTTCCTGAGTAATTCAAAATCATTTTATAGGTACAACATTTGTCATAAGAAATTTCAGCGTATTATATACAACAAATTTGTCGTTCACGCGAAACTGCAATCATCAGTCTGGAGATATCTTGATGACAGACAAACAAACAGGAGGCAAAAATATGTTCTCACCCCCCATTTTCACCCTTTCCCTGTTCCAATATGTCTCAAATTTTAATCACTTCTTCCTTAAGAAGTAAAAAAACCCCAACAAACCACACACCAAATGTAATCCAAATCCAATCATCAGTTCTTGAGATATCTTGATGATAGACAAACAGGGCAAAACATGTCCCCCCCCCCCTCCATTTGCACCCTTCCGTTGTTCCAATATGTCTCAAATTGTTATCACATCTTCCTTAAGCTATACTGTAGCAAAACCACACACCAAATTTGATCCAAATCCAGTCATCTGTTCTTGAGATATCTTGAGGACAAACAAATAAACAAACAAATTTACAGAGGTGAAAACATAACCTCCGTCCAACTTGGTTGGCGGAGGTCAGAACCCTAGCTTGATTTTAAAAGGGGCAGGGTGCTAGACTTGTTGAGGGGCACATTAATTAATGCGCGCACGATGTGCTGCGTCTTTTCGGCATGGAGTCCAGTGGCTCAATCCCATGGTGAAGAAGCTCTGGGATTTTGGCTATAATCATACCTCAGAATGAAACTATTCTGGTTGACAAGGACCATTCATAAGCCAAACAGGATAATTGCTTACTATGCTAGCATTCTGTGTTCTGTATCCATGTAAGGTATTTCATTTATGAGCTTAATTAAGATTATTAGATTAAAAAAAACAACTATACAATTTTTTTGTTTTTTCATGAGGGGCAGGGCGGACACCAGGGGTAGGGCGGATCCCCAGTGGGCAGGGCGGACCCCCAGGTGGCAGGGCAGACCCCATGGGCAGGGTGGACCACCAGGGGGTAGGGCGGGCCCACAGAGGGGCAGGGCAGGCCACCCCTGTAAAACAGCAAAGCTAGGGGTCTGGAGGTAACTATTGATCACGTGGTATGTACAGTTTTACACACTAAACATTGCAAGCAAAATAAAACTCACTGCTTCTCTCCCTTTTTATGGGCGAGATAGCGAATATAAACCTAATATTATAAAGTTGCGATTATTTTGGTTTGAGGAATTTTCCATGCAGTTAAGATACCTTTTGTTGCTGATTTCATTGGTGCCATAAAGTTGCTATAAAGAAATGGGATTAAAAGTCATTCAAGTAGGGTCTGGCTTACTGCTACAAAATAAATGTGAAGAAATAAATTGTAAAGTAACACAAATGACGTACGAAATAATTCTGTTAAAGTTTATTATTCTACTTCCGCGCTGTGCTCAGAAGGCTACTTCGAGTCGGAATTAATTATCAAATCTAGATTCCTTGAAAACAATAAAAAACATTAAGAAAAAATTGGTAGAAATGCACACTTTGGATCTGCTTTTAAACCCTCTGAATGTTTTCGCAACAAACTGTTTTTGATTTAAAAATGTGGGGCATCTTATAAGCTTTTAGATTAAACCTCACTTAAATTTCCAAATCTGCCGAAACTGTCCGCAGCACAACAAGTTTTAACCAGGGTTCTAGCTAGACAAGTTTGAGAGTGCCGGGCTTTAGTGACAATCCAGGGTGACCTTCTAGACCCCTCCCACGAAGAACTGTTTAAATTTAGTCCGCTTCTATTGACAAATTGTCAACGAAAACATTTATTTATTTATTTTTTTCGGAATGCTAGAAGGATTTATAAAAAAATTGTATGTACAAAGAGACTAGAAAATATAATGGATATTCAACTGTCAAAGTGCCCCCGAAAAAAAAGTACAAACTTATGCCGGAAACTGTTCTCTCAATTCCCATTGTTATTCATCTTGCCCAAACTTTGTACCGCTTTTATTTTCGTCCTAGTATCGTTCGACAAAAGCCATACATTATTACAATTATTTCAAGTTAACCAGCGGCACATGTTTCTATGAACTACGCAACAACTTTTGTCAATATCAAATCCCCCACAAATCAAAAGAATATCGATCAGTCCGTTATAATGTTAAGTGCATATGGGGTTTATAACAAATGTGATTGCTTACTTACATTCGGACCTGTTTATAAGCACGCCTTGGGCCCTTGGGGGCATAATATTTACTTTGTTAAAGTTTGTTTGTTATGGTAAGTGATGGACTTGGCAAGCTGCCGGCAGTGATTCACAAGGATTAAAACCCGAACCTGAACTGTGTGCATGTACGTATGTTTATGCGCAGAGCTTCGTGTATGGGTGATTTTATGATAATATGTACATTCAATTGCGATAAATTTCTATATAGTTCAGTTGTTTTAATCGGAATTTATTGTGTGTGATGTATGTTATGTTATGTGTGTAAATCAGCGGATGACATAAATAGAGCGAGATTAAATGGAGATCTGTTTAAACACTTAATTAACCGCATTGAACTTTGAGTGCCGGGCGGAAGAGTGAATGTTAGTGCTGGGCGGGAATTGCGAGTCCTGGGCGGACCCGCCTAGTGCGGCCCACCGTAGGTAGCTAGAACCCTGGTTTTAACCTATTTTAAAAAAAAAAATTAATCTAATGTACTCTCTTTGATGGCCAATTTACCCCAAAAAGAACCAAAATATATGCTCTCTTTGATGGCCAAATTATCCCAAAAAGAACCAATAAATATATTTCCAGTTGTTATTTTTTCAAGATTTACACAATAACAAACCCAGGGCTTCAACAAAGACAAGCCTGCTCGGAATGGTTTTGCTTTTACAGACCACAGAAGTTGGCACCTATTCCAAAAATAACTGGGTGGGTGGGGCTTGTCTCGAAGAGAATGACAAATAACTGGGTGGGTGGGGCTTGTCTCGAAGAGAATGACATCAAATGCCTCGTTAACTTGAGCTTGGGGATTGACTGTATACTTCCCTCTTTCACAAGTAATGTATTTTCATTACACAATTACATGAGGAAGGATTCTAGAGCACATATTTATCACATATACTGTTGTTTACTCAAGAAATCTATAAAAAAATAATGATTTTTGTTTTTTTTTCTTTCTGTGAATTCCTGGTTTTCCCACTGTTACAACTGCCGGAACCGTAGATTTTTTCCAGCTCCGAGGCTAGTTAGCCCAAACTTGGAATTAATATATTAGATTGTTGATAATGTATATTAAACGTAGTAAAGAGATCAAGATAAATTCAAGGATGGAGGTCACAAAATTCCAATTCTTTCTGTGAACACTGAAAAATATTTGTTTATTAACAATCATAGAAAATTGTGCATAATTAATCTACCATGCCAAACATTTTACAAGTGTTGTAAGGTAAGAATAAGAGAGAGCTAATTGATGATTTTTTAAAGACTGGTGCATCCAGGTTCTGTGCTTTACTGTTAAAACAAAGAACTGTGAACTGGAAGGAAAGTAATATATTGCCCAACAAACAAGGAGGTCTCAAAGCATTAAAGCCTACTGTAACTCTAACATATTAGGGTGTGGATGGTTCTGTTTCAAAACCTCCCTGTATGTTGGGCAATATATCACTTTCTGTACTGAAATGAAGTCCAGCACACTAGAATCGTGTAGTTGTGTATTGATGGAGAAATACTATAGTACAGTAGTATAAACTTATACAGAATCTCAATCTCTTAAAAGATTGATGTATTTATAGTGCGCTGTGTTGCAGTGTTTACTATAACTAGTGCTGTCTTGACATGTCGATTATCGCGAAAAAATATTTTCCCACGACATGCAATATGCCTCTCAACACATATCGCGATACAAAAAACTAATACTCAATTAAGAAATTTTCATGCAACTAGGCTAGGCTACAGTACCTCTTATGTTACAATTCTAACATTATGGTATTAAATCTAAAAGTCAAGTTTAGGCCATAAAAATGTGCACAAATATTGTGAAACATAAAAAACTCATTAAAATTTGTGTTCCTTTACCTCACACTGGCATGCTCTAATATAAGTTGGCCAAAAGAACATTGGCCTAGAACATGCCTCTCAGGCTTTCACTTTGATAATTCATGGTCACGTTGGCTAGGCTGATTTACCAAACACGTGCGTGATGAACGTAATAGTCATGCGATCATGTCATCTGCTAGATCTGCAAATCATTTTTTCTTCCGTTCATCATAAAAGAAGTAGCGTTAGTGATATTAAGAATTTGTGTCGTGAGTCAGTTTTCTTGAAAAGTATCGCGATATACCAAAACGTTGTGATATTTTTCTCCATGATAATCAATGTCATGACAGCACTAACTATAATGATACTAATGTCAGAATTTTTTTTTGTCTGAAGTGATTTGCTCACAATTTTTGAAGTTTTTAAGGTCTATAAGTTGCACAGAATATCTTCTGTGCAGAAGATCTTCTGTGCAGAAGATCTTCCGTGCAAATTTTTAAGTTTTGGGAGTCAAAAATACAAATTTTGCAAACTGAGAAGTTGGGCATTGCTGCACTTTTGTAATTTATTAAGCGTGGTTCAGTGATACATACTAGTCGTGCTGTATGTAAGAGTTCGTGAATATTCATTTTCTTTTTTACTTTTCATTTAAACAGGATGTAAAAAATGAGTCTGAACATATCACTCTGAAAGTAGTGGGTCAGGTGAGTAACTTTTTTACACTATTTTGTATTTTATTTTATAAGAATAGTTTTACCCCTTTTTCTGATGGAGCTAATGTCTATTTTCACATCACCATTTTGTTTAGTCTTTGCCGCTTAATTTGTTTACCCCATAAGTACCAAGATTTATTTTGAATAACATTCTTTTCGTGAATGATTTGAGCAGTCTTTTGTCTATATACATATTTTGGTGGATGTTTTTGTCTGGGGTATTTTGGAGGAGTACAGGTAGGGTACAGTAGTAAATCATGATTTCAGGGTTTATTTCTTCCTTCTGTAGATTCGACAGACAATCCTTGCTACATGTATATAAGCTTTGCTTTTGTTAGACCATTCCAAATAATGTTGAGTATCATTCATTCATTCTAAGTATATACTTGTCTTTTATAATGTTGAGTATCATTCATTCATTTTAAGTATATACTTGCCTTTTAAAATGTTGAGTATCATTTATTTATTCAAAGTACATACTTGCCTTTTATAATATTATCATTCATTCATTCTAAGTATATGCCTTTTATGATATTGAGTATCATTCATTCAAAGAACATACTTGCCTTTTATAATGTTGAGTATCATTCATTCAAAGAACATACTTGCCTTTTATAATGTTGAGTATCATTCATTCATTCTAAGTTCATACTTGCCTTTTCTTTCACCTACTGTAGTTTATTAAGTGTATTTATAACTTGTATTTCTGGTATTGTATCCCTCTGTGTGATTTAGCTGTGTTAACTGCACATGTTTGTCACTCTTTTCGTGTTCTATATTCATCATAGTTATAAACATACTGACATTAGAATAAATTCCAAATTGTGTTTTTTTTACAGGACGGAACGACAGTACAGTTCAAAATTAAACGTACAACACAACTGAAGAAGCTTATGAATGCATATTGTGAAAAACAAGTAAGATTCTTGTTTTGTTGTTGTTGTTAATTCTTTATCTGGTATCGGTCGAAATTTAATTTTTTTTGCCACTGTTCCACAGAACTACTTTCCTAAATAAGACTGTTCCAGATCAGATTTCACTGTTCCAACTTTTTTGCTGGTAAGAGGACAAATTCCTTTCTTCAAAATTAGGTTAATTTACAACTACTTTATCATTTTTAGCATCCAGTTGCGTACAGTCATGCACATGCAAGCAGCCTCGCATATTTATTATTCATGATTAATTGTGCTGATACAATTACATGCAAGGTTTGAAAAACTGTGGCATAAAATTTCACATGCTATATCTAAATTTTACGATGAAGGTACAACATGGGTCATAAGAAATTTCAGCCATAGCGTAATACACGACAAATTTGTTGTTAACGCGAACCCTGGTATTACTGCTACCCGAATGGGAGGGTTTTTAAAGGAATATTCTCGTGAATTTTCTTTTCCATATATATTACAGAGGACTATTGAAGAAATATTAAAATTATGTTGATATATTTTCCGGATTATGAGTGCATTGGCCTAGGTGCATAGATATCAACATGAAAGGTGCATACGCCTAGATGTATTTACACATGCATGCGGGAACGGAATTGATTTGATGGCGTCACTTCCATTGAGGGCAGGTATACAAGATGGCCTGCCCCATACGATTTATTTATCAAGTAATTAATATTTTTATTAAATTACAAAATAAAATATCACGGAACAGTTTTTAAACATCCCAAAGCTGGTATAGTGTTAAGAATTTATGTTCGCATCATAATAGATCAAAGGAATCTGTGGGTTTGTGTCTCTTGTAATGTAAGAATTATTGAAGTAGTATGTGACTGTGTTGGTAAGAAGTTATTAAAAGATAAATCTTTTGTTTTTGTTTTTTACAGGGATTTGGTATTAATGCAATCAGGTTTAGATATGAAGGCCAACCAATAGGACCAGACGAAACACCATCAGTGGTAAGAATACGGTGCTCTTAAAGGAATATTCCTGCGAATTATCATTTTGATATATTTGATAGAGGACAATAAAAGAAACAGATTGGTGAAAAAACCAAGTTAATATCTTTTTCCTACAGTACAAGAACTTATTGAATTTTAAAGAATTTTCTTGTCTGTGTAAACATAACATAATAACATAACAAGATGACGGGCTAAGAAGGGTGAATCACCCCATAAAAAGCCCAAACTAACACCACCACCATCACAACAAAAAAATTAAAGATGCCTAGAGTTAGTAAAGAACTTATCAATGTTGACTTTGAAATTGTGAACAGAATTGGAGCTCACCACCCACTCAGGCAAACCGTTCCACTCATTAACAACTCTTTGCGAATAGCTAAAACGCTGAATATCTATCTGTGAGAACTCTTTGGTCAACTTTAAACTGTTACCACGTGCCACATGAGTAAAAGAGATTGTTGGTCTGAGTTCAAGTCATATTGTGATGTCACCATGGCACCACCTGTACTATTCTTTATGTATTTTGAAAATTAATTTTGTATTTGCTACATGGTTGGGAACATTTTTTCTTCAACAATTATTAAGAATAGTGTAGAATGAAATTACACAATAATGTTTTCCAATCTGTTTTTGCAACATATATTTATTTGAATTATGAATAATTGGCAATTTCAAAGAAATACAAAAAGATTAGTACAGGAAGTGCTGTGATGACATCATAGTGATGACTTAGACTCAGTACAAAAGTCATTTTTATGCCGGCAAGAAGTCTTTGAAGTTCAATAACTTCTTCTAGGAATGAGATATCAACGTTTTTACCAATCCATTTCTTACATATTTCTCTATCAGACATAAAAATGAAATTCCATGGCAATATTTCTTGAAAGGAATACTCCTGTGAATTTTCATATATATGATAGAGGACTATGAAAGATACAAGTTGGTGTAAAAATCATGTTGATATCTTTTCTGTTAAGGAGTTATTGCATTTAAAAGATTGCATGAGTGTAACCTTCAGTAACCTTACAGTGTACAACGTGATGTCATCATGGCATATCGAAGACAATTCTTTTGTATTTGTTTGAAAATGAATTACCTCTTCCTAAATTATTGGATCCATATGTTGTTTATTTATTGAGATGGGTTGTAACACACACTTTATGAGAACATGCTCTTCCCATCTGTCCGTGAACCTTACACTGTATAAAGAAAAAAAAAATTGTTTTATAGAAATACATAAGAATTGTCTTGGATTGCAGGTTCCTCTACATCTCTAATGATGTAAATGATTAGCTTATTGCTCGAAACTCATCAAAAATGTTTAGTAAAACTTTTAAACGATGAATCACAAAAATAATGTATGGGTGGTTGCCTAGGGTACAGTAACAAATAATCACCAAAATATTTGATCTTCAAAATGAAGCAAATTCCTTTATTTCCTTTATTATTGATCATTTATTTTATACCTTCCTATGACATGTTTGATTTTGTTATCTATGAGAGCCACTTTTGTTGGCGCACTTCAAAAACATAAAGGAATATCCCCATGTTTTTATAAGAAAAATAAAACTTAGGAACAATTTGGTACAAAAATCATGTTGATATGTTATTCCTACCAAAAGATATTCAAATTTTAACGTTGGCAAAAAATGCCAATAAACGAATGGGAAAAGGCTCAGTATGACATTACAGCAACACATTCTCCGACAAAGTTGATGTATTTTACTAAATTCTATCATCCTTTTTTCTTTGGTTAAACCTGCTTGAAAAATAAATTGATGAAAGTTAGGTATTTGTATACATTGCCAAATATTCCCTACGTCAATTACTTTTGGAAACTTGTTTCTAATCATACAAAAACAACCAATTAACACTCAAAGAAATACATAAACATTTGCAATGGAATTGCCTTTACGACATCAAACACGAATTCATCATACAGTACAAAAACTTTCAAATGCAATTGGGAAATTTTTAAAAATCCTTATCTCCTGGATGGAATATGATATCAATCTGATCGGCTCTAAAAGTATGCTTTTCAAATAAAATTTTACCAAAAAACCATGGGAATATTCCTTAAAAAAATAATCTTACTGAGCTTAGTGAATACTGTACAGAAGTACAATTTGTATATAAATTGTTTTGTGACAACTTTTAAAATATCAGGCTGTACTAGGGCAGCCCAAATATCAGCAACTTGAACCTCATTGCTGGTATTTATTTATGCAACTGTTTTGAAGGGCATTTTAACCAAGGATTGTTATTTTCAACTAGTTTTATCAGCCTAACAGGTAAGTTTAAGACATAGATTTGGTAAGATTCTTTGTTTGTTTGTAGGGTTACAAGTACCAGTTCCACAAAAATTTATTTCCTTGATTATCGATCATTTATTTTATACCTTTCTACGACATGTTTGATCTTGTTATTTATGAGAGCCACTTTTGTTGCCGCACTTCAAAAACTTTTAAAAATAATCTTTCTGAGCTTAGTGAATACTGTACAGGTGTACAATTTGTACATAAATTATTTTGTGACAACTGTTTTAAAATGTACTAAGACAGCTCAAATATCAGCAACTTGAACGTCACTGCTGGTATTTATTTATGCAACTGTTTTGAAGGGCATTTTAATTAAGGATCGTTATTTTCAACTAGTTTTATCAGTCTAACAGGTAGTTTTAAAATATACAACATTTGGTGAAATTCTTTGTTTGTTTGTAGTCTTGTGTGATGACTACCAGTTCCACAAAACTTTTATTGGGTTTTTATTGCACACTTAATAGTTTGTTCTTTTTTACTGATTTATGAGATGGCACGGTTGGAGCTTGGTTGTGATTTACTGTAATTGCTAAATGTTCACAAATATTGACGATGAAACAAACAGGGTTTATTTCTGATTTACTGATTATCATTTTCCTGCTTCATTGTGTAGTTGGATATGGAGGAAGGAGACCAAATAGAAGTGTTCCAGCAACAAACAGGAGGACACAAATGGAAAGAATTGTGAAAACACGTTGCTCTCTAAAACTTTTATCGAGCATCAACTGTATATTCCCTAAAAAGGACCAGAAGGAACAGAAACTGCATATAGATGCCAAAAATGACACCTTTTTGTGCACTTCAAGAAATGTTGCGAGACTTCAGAGAAATATCATTGTTTGGAATGATGGTGGTATGCTACTATGCTGAAGAAGGCATCTTGTGAAATTTGTCAAGATGACTTAAACGATGTAAGATTTTAGATTTTTTTTTTTTTTTAGCAATATTCTCACCCCTTCTCTATGCCGCTTATGCAGATATATGGACCACTCGTGCAGGAAATGCACTTGCTCAACGTAAATTATTAGGAACTCTTGTCAGCTGTGATATCGCTTACTTCTTCCTGGAACAATAAATTCATTTTCAGACAATTTTAGCAGAAAAATTGTGAGGTTGCTCATGCTTATTTTTTGTAAGAGATGTCAAGAAACAAGACGAAATTGTGAAGAAAATGCAAAAAATTGTATTCCTGTAAGGAGATATTTCTGTTTGTGGAGCTGTAACAGACTAAGAATGACTGGGGTTAAGCAAGAAATGACAAGATTTCTGAAATATTGAAATATTATTTTTTAAATGTGTGGTGTAGCTTAAAACCACAAGATATGTCAGGTTTAATAGCAGATTGATGTAACAGATTCTTGTAAAATAATCAGTCACATTAATATCGTATTTTACCTAAGAAGCACCCAGGGTGTTTACAAAATAGAATTGCACCAGTTTTTAGGCTCAAAGATTCTTTCTAATGCCCATGTTCGGGTGCCCATGTTGCTATTCGAACTGCATTGTGTAAACTGGTTCTATACTAGCCCAACAATAACCACCACAAAAATATTGAGCATCAGATGCGTAATGAGTAAAGAATGTAACAAAACTTTGAGTATTTTACGCCTTCAAATTAATCAAATAAATTATGGTATCAGTCAAAAAATGTTGAATGGCGCTTATTAGAGCAGGGTTGTTAATTAACCTCTCTGGGTTGATGATTGACAGCTAGTTTTAATCAATCACCACACGAATTTGCCTAGCAACAAAATATGCGTAACATAAGTGGGTCAAACATCCTACGCAGTACTGGTACAGTACAGCTTAGCTAGCAGCGTGCACTCACGTTGTTAGTGCATATACTATACAAAACAAATTTCTGCACGCACAGACTGAGTGACAACAAAATGGTGAACAAAAATAAATTTACACTGCAGGCTTTGTAAATCCGATTCCCGTTATCCAGAAAGGTTAGCAAACGGAATTTTGTTTATCTAAAAATTCAGAAAGATCCGGAGAAGTGCCATAAACGGATCAAAACTTGTAGAAGGCCACGTGAACACCTAAATTCCAATGCATTGGTCATGCATGATTGCAGATTTTAGGTTTGTTTGCCCCACGTAGTTACGGCGTTACTATGGTGGGCATGGCCTTTTTGTAACTTGGAAAGGTTAATACGTTGAAAACGGCAGGTAGTTTGATTAATGTTCAATATTTTTTATATGTTGGGTTGTGACATCAAGTGAGTCTGTGACATCACAGTGGTCTTTCTGAACCAGTCAAATTTTACAAAATCTTGTGACATTAAAGGTATATGGACAGGTAGCAACCACTTTGTATAAATTGATACAAATGCCCTTTATAAACACTCACCAAACACTTTCTCACAAAATCGATCCCAAAATGAGACAATTCTGGCTTATTTTTAGGTCTCCAAATATATGCTCATTACGTATTGGTTTCTTCGTGATATAAGGATAGCACAGTACAACACTAAGATTACGTGAAAGGTACAATGTACCATACAGTAATACTTACAGCCTAACGTAACAAGTGGAATTCGCCAATCATAAAGAATTAATGGATTGGAACTTGAGTCAATATTTCCTCTTTATCCACAAGAAAATGTCCTAAAATAGTTAGCATATCACTTAATAAACAATGTCTGATTCAATGAATGTGATATTTTGAAGTAGCTTAGGTCAATGTGATACAGTAACACTGGATTTTATGCATTGTAGGCCTCGCTTAGTCCTTATTCTTACATCACACGCCTTTCGTATTAGTGGGAAGTCCAACCGTTTCTTGGGGCTTAATTTTTTACTTTTTTATGAATATCCTGGAAACGAGTGGACATTTTTGATAGACGTATGTGAGATGTTCAGAATATTGAAGGGAACATATTTATGCAAAATTGCTACTTGTCCATATACCGTAAAAATTCAGTATCTCTTTAATAAAAAAAAAGGTAAATATGATATTTACACAGTTCTGTTCATTTTTTTTATTCACTACCATAAAAGGTGCACTACTTGGTTAATCTTTGTGATATACTGGTGTTATTGTGATCAATCACATTGGAATTGCTAGAATACATAAGTGGGATTTCTTTATTTGAATAAACTACACTTTTTATTATGTTACTAGGAAAGATACTGCATTGTTAATAAGACCTCAATTTGAGTGAATATTATTTATATTGGAAACCTGTCTGTAAGTTCAAAAATTACTCATTTTAACTTCAACGATGAGTAGCTTGATAAAATAAAATGGTGCCTGTATTGGTTGGTACAGCAACACAATTAGATTCAGATTTGAGCGTTTGCGCATGTAGATTGTATTTAAGTATTTCAATATATTCTGGTACAAAATCGAAAATATCAAATTAAGTTGTACAAAAATTGAGAAAGGATGCTGATTGCAAGTGCCAAATTCATCTAGTAGCAGCTGTAAAGGGGTTATAAGTGTAGGTTTGGGGATTTTATTTAATTTTTTTAATGGGAATCGCCACTTTCCTACCAATAGGTCAGTAATTAGACCCCTAGCTTTGCTGTTTCACAGGGTCGGCCTGCCCTGCCCCTCTGTGGGTCCGCTCTGCCCCCCTGGGGGTCTGCCCTACCCCTCATGAGAAAAAATGTATTTTTTTTTTTACCTAATAATCTGAATTAGCCTCATAAATGAAATACTTTACATGGATACAGAACCCAGAATGATAGACTGTTCCTTATCAGTCAGAATAGCTTTATTCTCAGATGTATGATTATAGCTAAAATCCCAAAGCTTCTTCACTAGAGGATTGAGCCTTAAGGGTGCCCCTGGACTCCACGCCAAAAAGACGCAGCGTTTCACGCGTGCATTAATGTGCCCCTCAACAAGTCTAGCACCCTGCCCCTTTTTAATTCAAGCTAGGGGTTTTGTAATTGAAGGGCACTTTTTTTATTTGGGGGGAGGGGGGATGACAATTGCATGTTATTTAGCTGCTAAATGACTAGAGTCATGAAGCCCAAGTTGTGTGGCATAAATGTCTCCGCATATTTGGAACAGTGATTCAATTGACAGTATTAGTCCAAATATGCATGTACATCAGCGATTCTTAATAGGCGGCCCATGGGCCAAATCTGGCCCGCCAGACAATCCACTCTGGCCCGCAAACAATAGTTGCAGCGGGAAAAAAAATCTTAATGAGATCAGTAAAAGTCTCAAAATACTTGTTTACTGTGGGGTTTTCCTAGGCAGATCTTTAAGATCGCTGCTTATCAAGCAAAATGTTATCTTTAGTTCCGTTTTAAAATGGGTAAACTCGCGGCTTGTCAAAGAAAGGCTGATAAGAGAACCGCCGACATCTGGCATACCTTCTTATCGTGCGCGCTCTCAGCTTGTTGGTATTCAGGGATTGTTTTGACGGGTTTTGTTTGTCACGTGACACTGGTTTTGTCATGCGATTGGCCCATGGCCCGAAGTTGTGAAATGATGGCACTTGGAAAAAATTATGTACTTACTGTGCACATACATAATATGAAAAGTTCTGTTCCAACTTGTAGTTTATTAGGCACCTCTTTGATGAGTAACATCATCTTATTGGTAGAATATCTGAATTGATAGACTTTGTTCTAAAACATTTCAGTAATATTTTCATTCTAAATATTTGCTTTCTGAATTTTTAACTTGATATGAAATGAAATTAGCCTTGGTTTACTCACAAATATTGAAATTGTTACCCTGTTTATATAAGCTTATGTATCATTTATTTATTTTGTATTTTTTTCTGAGGTGAAAATTTATGAAATTTATGGTCCAATTTCCAAAATCAAATTCAGACTAAAAAAGGTCAAGACATGAGGAATATAACATAACATAATAAGATGACGGACTGAGAAGGGTTAGTCACCCCATAAAAAGCTCAAACTAACCACCACCACCACCACAAAAAAAAATCAAAGACGCCCAGAGTTAGTAAAGAACTTATTGATTTTGACTTTGAAATTGTGAACAGAATTGGAGCTAACTACCCACTTAGGCAACCATTCCACTCATTAACAACTCTTTGCGAAAAGCTAAAATGCGGAATATCTATCCGTGAGAACTCTTTCATCAACTTCACACTGCTACCACATGTCACATGAGGATTAGCTGAAACATGCAAGAAATAACAGGAAGTCAAAGCATCACTAACAGATAGGAACTTAAAAACCTGTATCATTTCGCCCCATACTCTTCTCAACTCAAGCGTGGTCAAACCAAGAATTTGCAAACTAGATTCATAAGAGAGATATAAGTGTTGATATATATGTGTTGTCACCCAGTGACACCTGGCACCAGGTCAGTTGGGAGTATACTTTCCAAGAGGTGGGTTGCAGTCCTCATTTTGTTCGGGTGTGGCCAACATTAGAGGAGTACCTTCTTTAAGGTTCCACTCTTTTGACACCTAAGTAATTGAAGTGTTAGACAAAAATCTGGCAGTTTTATTTTAAGATTTTCGATATTTAAGCTCTGTTCTTTATTTCTAAGCGCAGTTGGTATATTTCATTATAGGATCGTGAAAGAGAAACTGCTATTAGGTGTCTTGCAAAATTTGTATTTGAGGAATACTTGGAATATTGTCCCTAATCATTGCTTTGGTGTGGCCAATGTGAGGAGAGAAGAAACACCCAAATTTTGACAGCCCATGAAAGAAAAGGAATAAAGTTAAGAAAAATGACATTTAATCTCTGTTTTGTTTACTGGATAACTATTTTCCCCTTTCAGTTAGGTAGACCATGGTTTAAAAAATTGTGGACCTGAACACCTTTTAAAGAGGTGCAGTGGTTAAAAGGGTCATGCTCGTAATTGAAAGGTACCATGGTTCGAATCCCGTTGTGAGCGCTGCATTGTGTCCTTGAGCAAGACACTTTACTTGCTTCAGTCCACTCGGCTGTAAAATGAGTACCAGCACTGCTGGGGAGTTAATCTGCGATGGACTGGCATCAGCATTGAAACTAAGGATAACAGAATTTGCCGCTGTTTCGAGAACTGCTTTTTATGCAGGAACAGTGAATTTTCAAACATCAGTGGAACAGTGTTCTTTCCAAGAGCATTGATAAATGATTATTAACTTGATTTCTGATGCAAAAAAGTGCATGTTGTCAAACAAGATTATCATAAAATAAAATTCTTCTAGAAAGAAAATACCTTTTCCCACCTTGCCTGCAATTGCCAGCACAATTAATTGTGAATCATATGCAACGCTGCTTGCACGTGTATGACTGTACCCAAGTGGGTGATAGATACATCATGTACTGTGTATATAATACTAATAACTGACATTCATATTTGCACATATTGACCAATAAAATACTTGTAAATTTAAACCATTTTGAAGTAAGAATTTGTCCTGTTTTCGGCAAAAATTTGGAACAGTGAAATGTGATCCGGAACAGTATTCTTTGAGAAAATACTGTTCCGTGGAACAGTGGCAAATATTTAAATTCCGACCCCTGGATAAGCACCGGCTGTATGAGACTCGTGCTTCGGATGGATTTTGCTAGAGCAACGTTTGAGATGGCAAATAACAATACTTACAAGATGACCTTCTGTCATTTTTGTTCCCATAAAGTTTGACTAAGCCCCAAATATTTTTGTACTTTTCAATTAACTGTAAAGTGTAATGTCCATATTAAGGGAACTTCATCATTTTATGTAGGGAGTCTTTTTCAGTCTCTTTGAAATGTGACATGGATCGGTGTCATACTTCCACCTCAATACTAATGGTAAAATGTTCCTTTGTACATACGTAATATGATTTGTATTAGAAAAAGTTGTGTAGAATAGGTGTAAGTGTGATTACATTTAGTTGTATTTTAGATTTTTTTTTCTCTGAAACTAAGAATCATTCCCGTTTTCAAGCCCACAAACATTTGTCAGCCTTTTTTCTGTGAGAGGGGTTTAGTAATTGAAGCATTTAGAACGAATCGAGGGAAGTGTCAGTTTGGTAGAGTGGTTTTTCCTTTTTTTGACTAAGGTAGTTTAACTACTGGAAATTTTGCAAGGGAAGCTATGTGAATCAGCTACTGCCTGTTTTCAATGCAACAGTTTTTAAAGATCGAGGGATTTTGCTACAGAAATTAATCATCACTTAAAACGATTGTTACTGTTCAATTACACATTCGCAAGCAGAATATTGGTGTAAAGTCTTTTAGGTTGTTTTCATTTTCTGTTTTCAAGACGTCACATACCAGCTTCATTTTGGACTTAATGTAAAATATCATTTTCAATGGGGAATGGGGCTCATCAAATATGTCCCAGTAATGAATTCATTGTTGGCCACCCCCTCCCCCTTCCCCCTCCCCCTTCCCCATTCCATCCTCTTTCTGGATAATGTTTAGCTCCATCTGAATTTCTCCAGTCAGTAAAGTGTAAATTAACGTTGTTAATAGAACATGTGTAAATTTGAAATTAACCTATAAATTATGGTTTCACAAATTCATGGTGAAGTTCCTATTCAAGTCGGGAATCAAGTTCAAATTTTGGTTGCCAACCTCAGTGGCAGCGCTAGGGGGGGGGGCATTCCCCCACGAGATCACTTGCACTCCCACGAGATTGCTTTGCCCCTCCCACGAGATTGCTTTCCCCCCACGAGATCGCTCCCCCCACTTTCCCCTATAACATTTTGTAAAGTGACATATTTTGTCCGATTTATAGGATTTCCCCTCCCCTTAAGACATTTTCCCCTTGCTTCACCCCCCCTCCCTTCATGACCAAAATCCTGGTGCCACCACTGGCCAACCTGTATGCAAAATGAAGTATAGATAGAGATCTTGAAGACTGGCCTTTCTTGCCCCTATAAAATTTTGTAAAGTGACATATTTTGTCCGATTGATAGGATTTCTCCCTCCTCATGAGACAAAATTGCCTCTTGCTTGCCCCCCTTCCCCCTTCCCATTCAAGACCAAAATGAAAAATGCAATGTGTGGTTGCCATGGTTGGTACATTATGTGATTACCTGTAAAGTTGTGTGTGGTTATCTAACAAAAAGTATAAGTGTAATGGCAATAAGAATATGTCCTTTGGAAAATTGTTTTGTTAAGTACTTATAATAACACCTCAGAATGAACTGTTTTGTTATGTTATTCTCTCATAGACGAAGCTTAAAGGATTGGTTTAGTGGTGAAGCAAACTGATCTTATATGAAACGGGACTGTAAAAGACACAAAATGGTAAAGGAAGCATTCAAAATTCTTATTTCGTTAAAGAGATACTAAAGATTAAAGCTCCTGTCTTATCTGTGTAGAAATGGCTGGTGTATGAAGCCTACTATGGAAGTTGGCGCCTTCATCAGATTCTTAACAATTGTTAATGTATTTTGAAGAAAATTAATTGTACTTTTTTGGTGAGCATGCAAAGCATAATGCGAACCTATGTAATGGCGATTTTGTCCATCTGGCCGTCTGCAGTTTTTCCTGAGATTTCCTCAAAAATGTTAAAAGTTTTTTTGAGAATTCCTTAGAAAATGAGTTCCTCAGAAAAAGTTAAGTCTCTTCAGATATCCTTATGGAAGGTTAGAATTTCCTTACAAAATGTTAGTTTTTCAGAGACACTTAAGACAGATTGAAGACTAGTTTCCTTAAAAAGTCTACAAAACATTTGATATTTCCTTAGAAGACAACAATAAAATGACATAATTTTCCAATATTCTTCAGAGATTCTCAAGCGTCTCTCTCATAGCACTGGAGATGTAAAATCCTTTATATTCTTCAAAATATTTGGGCACCAACAGTTGTATCAGGCATGATTATTAAACTCTGCCTTCATTATTGTGGTCATTTGCATAAAGTTGCTATAGTATATGAACTGACCAGACTTATTTGATTTAGTATGCTTAGTCATGGAGTGTGAAAGGATGTGACTTCATATGGACATAGGGAGCGATGCCATGTAGGACATGGATGGGGGCCATACGGGATATATGATACAATATATATCATGTGGTATACACCCAAAGGCTATATCAGTCATAATTATTATTCAACTCTGCCTTTATTATATTTTTGTATTCAATAGTTCATTTGCACATAAGTTATTACATGTATATAAACTGACACTTTCATACATAGTATGCTCAATCAGGGACTGATAGCTAGGATATGAGACTTCTTATGGAGCCTATGGGATGTTGTGTAGAACATGGGGTCGGATGCCATGTGGGACATGGGGTGGGATGCCATGTGTAACAAGGTGGAATGCCATGTAGGATATATGGTGGAATACCATACGAGACATGGGATGTCATGTGGGACATAGGATGGTATGGGATGTTATGTGGGACATGGGGTGGGATGCCATGTGGGACATGGAGTGGGATGCTACGAGTAACAAGAGTGTGACATAGGTTGAGATGCCATGTGTGACATAGGGTAGGAGGCTATGTGGGACATAAGGTAGAAGGCCATGGGGACATGGGATGTGATGCCATGTGTGACATAAAGTAGGATATAATTGGGACATAGGGAGGGATACCATGTGGAACATATGGTGGGACATCAGGTGGGAAGCCGCTGATGTGGGAAGTATGGTGGGATGCCATGGGGGACATAGAGAGAGATGCCATGTGGGACACAGGGAGGGATGCCATATGTGGCATATGGAGGGATGTCATGTGGTACGTATGGTTGGATTAATGTGGGACATACATGTAGGGATGTCATGTGGTACGTATGGTTGGATTAATGTGGGACATACATGTAGGATGGGATCCATGTGGGACATAGGAAGGGATGCCATGTGGGACATAGCGAGGGATGTCATGTGGTACATATAGTTGGATTAATGTGGGACATACATGTAGGATGGGATGCCATGTGGGTCATAGGGTGGGATGCCATGTGGGACATGGTGGAATGCCATGTGAGACATTCATACTATATGGTGGAATGCCATGTGGAAGATATGGTGGAATGCCATGTGGGACAAGGCACAGGATGGGATGTCATTTAGCACATGGGATGGGATCCATGTGGGACAGATGGTGGAATGCCTCGTGGGACATGGGGTGGAATGCCATATGGGACAAGGGATGGGATGCCATGCGAGACATGGGATGCCATGTGGGACATAGTGTGAGATGCCATTTTTATAATTACTGGGGTCATATGATATGGGTGTCAATTTGTATGGGCATGCGAACCATGACGGTATTTACCTTTGTAGTTCAAATCCCCACTGAGCACACCCCCAATTGGAACCTCGACAAGGCTGACTGGCCCCTTTTTGAAACCCTCTGTGACTCACACCTCTCCCCCCATCTCCTCGAGGATGAGGATCCCATGTCTAACTTCAGTAATATCCTTATCAACAATGCCACCTGCTCAATTCCCAAAACCCCCAAATCATCCCCCCAACCCCTGGTTCTCGGATGACTGCAAAACCGCCATCAAGAACAGGAAAAGAGCCCTCAGGAACTTTAAAACTAACCCGACCACCCATAACCTTAACCTCTTTCGCATCAGCCGTGCCAAGGCCAGACGCACTATCAAGGACAGTAAAACCAACACTTGGAACAACTTTATCTCTTCTCTCACCACCAACACCCCCACTAAGAAGATTTGGAGAATGCTTAACAGCTTCCACGGCAGAGTAGGCAAATCTTCCATCTCCCATCTCTCTTGGAATGGAGACCTTCTCACCGCAAAAAAGGACATCGTTGACCACCTCGCCGCCTCTTTCAGCAACATCTCGTCCTCGACCAACTACTCCAATGCTTTCAAAATCAAAAAAGCTTGCGATGAAGCCCGGAGAATCACTTTTCCCTCCGACAACTCCGAAAGCTACAACACCCCTCTCACCCTTTCTGAATTAAACCAAGCCATCAACGATGCTGGCTGCACCGCCAAGGGCCCAGATAACATTCCATATCAGTTTCTAAAACACCTCTCCATCAAGGCCACCACTACCCTACTCACCATCTTTAACCACATTTGGTCCTCACACTCCTTTCCCCCTATCTGGAGGACAGCTAATCATCCCCGTCCTTAAACCGGGGAAGGATGGTACCGACCCCACCAGCTACCGACCCATCGCCCTTACTTGCTGTCTCTGTAAAATTATGGAAAAGATCATTAATCAGAGACTAAACTGGTTCCTCGAGACCAACAGAATCCTCTCTCCTCACCAAAGCGGCTTCCGAAAACGTCGCAATACCCTAGACCAGTTAATTACGCTCGACACCGCTATCCGGGAATCCTTTGCAAAAAGGAACACCTCATTGCCATATTTTTGACCTCGAGAAAGCTTTCGACACTACTTGGAAATACGGCATTACCGAAAACTTCACACCATCGGCCTCAGAGGCCACCTCCCCATCTTTATTCAAAACTTCCTCTCACCCAGGCAGTTCCAAGTTCGTATTGGCCACACCCTCTCCAACCCGTACCCCCAAGAAGAGGGCGTCCCCCAAGGCAGCATCCTCTCCCCCTCATCCTCTGAAGGGAGGGAATAAGGTTTTAGTCCTATCAAAGAGGGTGGAGAAATTGGGGTACCTAATGAGGTTGTAAACAGGGTTCTGGGTGTTGGTGAGGGCCATAAAAGCATAGGAGAAGCTAACTTTCTACAACCTAGCAGAAAGGGGGGTTCATTGGCTTAAACGTAAAGTCTGGTGATGGGGGAGGTCCTGTAGGCACCCTGACAAAGCCTGACTGCTTCATATTGGATGGTGGTGATGTAGTTGAGGTAAGACTTGTGAGGGACACAGTAAACAATATTGCCGTAGTCGAGCTTGGCACGAATGGTGAGCCTGAAGATTTTGAGGACAGCATGGGGTTCGCACCACAAGTGGTGTTGGAGAAAAGGCAGAGAAGGTTTAGGGAGCTGTTGCATTTCTGTTTCAGGCTGGTGATGTGTTGCTTGTAGGAGAGCTTGGGGTCTAGGGTTAAACCCAGGAACTTAGTATGGTCAACTTTAGGGATGCGATTGTCATTGTTGAAATGACAGAAGTGCATGCAGACTGTCTTGTCTTTGGAGAATTTAAAACCGTAATTGTTGCACCAGTCTTGCAGCCGGTTGAGGCTGAGTTGGAGCCTATTTTTGACAAGAGGAAACCTAGTGGAGGAATAGAAGATGGTAAAGTCGTCCACGTAAAGCGCACTTTCGATAATGCCGTATTTCCAAGTAGTGTCGAAAGCTTTCTCGAGGTCGAAAAAGATGGCGATGAGGTGTACCTTTTGTGCAAAGGATTCCCGGATAGTGGTGTTGAGCGTAATTAAGTGGTTTAGGGTACTGCAATGTTTCCGAAGCCGCTTTGGTGAGGGGAGAGGATTTTGTTAGTCTCAAGAAACCAATTTAGTCTCTGGTAATGGTCCTTTCCATAATTTTACAGAGACAACAGGTGAGGGCGATGGGGTGGTACCTGGAGGGGTTGGTACTGTCCTTCCCCGGTTTAGGAAAGGGTTGATGATAGCTGTCCTCCAGATAGGGAGAAAGGAGTGTGAGGACCAAATGTGGTTGAGGATGGTGAGTAAGGTAGTTGGTGACCTTGTTGGGGAGGTGTTTCAGAAACTGGTAGTGGATGTTATCTGGGCCATTGGAGGTGCAGATGGAAAATCACAATTACTTATTAACATTCTGTATTACTCATTTGTTTTCTTATCCAAGAAATTGAAGAAAAAAAGTTCAATTAAGTAATCCAAGGTGGGACAGGAATCGATGATATTCCTTCCTTCTAATTTGATACCAGTAATTAAGCTTTAAATCAGTTCCTTCCAACTTGGCATCAACCCCGCCACTCTCGGCACCTACTCCTGGCCCACTTTTCCTCCTTGAGCCACCCCCTCCCTTCTGTCCACCTTGACCTCTCCACTTATAACAAAACTCAAACTCACCCTAACCTCTTCATCAATCTCCACAACCAAATCAAAGACCAACTCTCAAATTACACCTCCATCTATACTGATGGCTCCAAGGAAGGCAACAAGACAGCTGCTGCTGCCATCATCCAAGACATCACCCTCAGTAGCAGACTTCCTGACTACTCATCCATCTTTTCAGCCGAGGCTAAGGCCATTCTCCTCGCCCTCAACTTTATTGAGTACTCTCCTCTTAGTCACTTTGCCATTTTCTCTGACTCAAAGGCTGTTCTTACTTCATTACTCAATCTTAAATGGGATAACCTCACCTGCCTCCTCCGGAAACTCTTTTCTCCCACCCTCCGCAGGAAAAGTGTTCTTTTCTTTTGGATACCCAGCCATGTTGGCATCCCTGGCAATGACAGGGCTGATACAGCCGCTAAGCTTGCCCTTAACCTCCTCCCTTCCCCTTTTCCCAAAACCCTCTCTGACATCAAACCGCTTATCGCTTCTCTTGTTCGTGACCGCTGGCAAACCTTATGGAACTTCCAAATTGATAACAAACTCCATGTCATCCAGCCCACAATCCCGATCAAATCCACCACTTTCTCGTATCGACAACGTTCATATTACCCGTCTTAGAATTGGTCACACCCACCTCACTCACTCCCACCTCCTTATTGGTTCCCCCCAACCCCTCTGTAAGAATTGCCACTGCATCCTCACAATCCAACACGTTCTCCTTGCTTGCCCCCTGTGCAACCTTCCCAGAGCTTCCCTCGCTCCCCACAACTCAATTGCTGAGTTTTTCCAGAAAAATTCTCCAGATAAAATAATCTCCTTCCTTCAGCATGCATCCCTCTACAACCATATTTAATTCTCCTCTTCCACCCCCTCTCTACTTTGTTTTTGTTTTACCCATGCACCTCCTCTCTCGATCACAGCTTTCTGGCTTTTGTTCTTGAATTTCTCTCATTCTTCCCCTGATCTCTTTCCTTCCTACCTCTAAAATGATCTGACCTCTCAGGCACAATTTGACCTTCGTTGTCGTGGTGCCGTTAAGACCTCATCAAACAAACAAACTAATTTAATTAGTTTTCCTCGAACTTCCTTCAGGTGGTTAATTATATTTAACCAACTAGATTTTTTTTTACTACTTTCCTGACATATTCAATTGGTGCTATGCCACAAAAACACAGGACAAAATATGGTAGAATACATAAAGACTTTGAGGAATCTGAGACTATGGCATCACAACTACTGTACTTTGCTTTCAGTTGTTTCTACACAAATGATATGAAACTTTATAAATATTCACTTAACGGAATAAGATTTGTAAATGCTTTCTGTACCATTTTGTTTATTTTTTAGTCACTGAAATAATCCTTTAAGATAGGTTTGAGTTAAAGAAGCATGCGATGACACTTGAGATTTTGTTCACACACCAATATTTGGTTTCGATGCGATAGCATCAGGAACCTATGGGGTCATGATGATGTGTGTGTGTGAGGGGGAGGGGATATGGTGTGTGTGAGGGGGAGATAATATGGTGTGTGTGTGAGGGAGAGGGGATATGGGAAAAAGTTTTCCACCGTTAAGTTGGGGATATTGTTTTTCAAAACTCATAGTATGTATTGTTTTTATTATGCCTGAAAGCCCTGATGTCGTGGGAATTTACGGCCCTACCCTTAAGTAAAGTAGGCCTATATATGTCGTTGGGTGGAAACTGATGTTTTCTGTGTAAAGTCATATCATTTTCCCCAGTGGTAGTCAGATAAACATCTGACCGTGTATATGATATAGCCATGGTGGGGCTGCTATAAGTATTGCAAGTATTTAGGCTACTGACTTGAGTGAGGGAGATGTTTAGGTTGCTGCTTATTCCCGACTTCCATACTGCAAGCGGATGAGAGTTAATGGCTGTTCCTGGTGGAAAGAGAGGACCAGTGGCGGGGGAGGGGGAGCTAAGGCCCAACCACTGCGACGATCAGTTGGGGGAAATGGGTTTTATCATAGTGGGGTCTCAGTCAGGGCCGTAATTCCTGGGGGACAGGGGACATGTCTTCTCCCCCCCCCCTCACTTTTCAGCAAAGTTGTACAAATTCAGTACATTTTGGGGGAATTTTGCCTTTTGTCCCCTCACTTTTTGGATAAGAGGCCATTTCCCCCCTCCCTTCCCCCTCTTCTTCCCCTCCCACACACACACACTTTCCAGATGAGAATTACGGTCCTTGTCTTAGTTTCAGGTTTATCAAAATTAATAACGTTCTTACAGATCTCCAATGGAGCATTACATTACGATGCACAGAGTCGTTTTATTAACCAGTGGAGCACTGGTTGAAGACCCACCGGGAATTAATCCTAGAACGCTAGACTGGACAACTGAATTAGGACCTGTTTGTCATGTAACGAATCTTATCCCACGCTTTTATAGAATTATGAGAAATATGAAATTGTTAACAGGAATGTAGGAAGCTTTTAAAAAGTATGTGTGTGTGGGGGGAGGGGGGGGGATGACGACCTCTTGGGTCGCAAAGTGCGTGAAATTTCACAATTTCAGTCTTTTTTAAGGCAACAGTTGTGTTACTGTGACTTCCTTTAGTGAATAGATCAGATATATAATCTTTGAAGAAATATTTTAATGTTTGAAAGGATATGTTCCTTCTCTAAAAAGGCACTTGTCCTCTTTGAAAGGCCACTTTTCCTTTTGAAAAAGGGCACTTTTTCCTGTTTGAAAGAGTGGGGGAGGGGGGAATGCCCCTGTGGTCCTGCCGATTTCGCGGTCTATGATTACATATTCTTACATCGCGGCTGCCTTTGAACTGCCAAGGTTGATGTGGTTTATATACAGTCTTCTGTTCATATGGCTTGCTGTAAGGTGCTAATTTGTTGCTTCCAGAGTTCAAACTCGAAGATATCGCCCGCAATTGATGATGACGAGGTAATTGCTGGTGATGCCATCGCAAAAGCAGAAGTTTCGGGAAAATGCCTTTATTGTTGAGAAATGTTCTTTGATTTTCAGGAAAATATTTCAATTTTGGGGCAATTTCCTTCCTTTCTCGAGATATTTTCGTCAATATTTAGGAAAGTTTCTTCATTTTTCGTTTTTCCAATGTTTTTACCTTAATCAGGTAATCTTCACTTTTTGGGAAATTTCCTTCAATTTTTGGGAAATGTCTTCATTTTTGGGCAATTTTCTTCGATTTTTGGAAAATTGCTCCAGTTTATGGGAAAATTCCTTTACTTTCGGGATTTTTTTCTCAATTTTCGGGAAAGTTTCTTGAATTTTCGGGAGGGTTTTTCTTCAATTTAACCAAACTTTTCTTCAGTTTTATTATGTTTTCCTTAAATTTTTTCAATGTCTTGTTATAATTTTTCTCTCATTTGGGAAGATGAACTCCTTTGAGGGGCATTTTCCCCGCTTTCTACAACTCTGTCCCCTCCCCACTCCACTATTTGCCCCCATGCACTTTTGTTCCATTGATGATGACAAAACTGCCCATAAAACACGTTGTCAAACATCATCTGTGACTTGGCTTGGCTCCCTGAAATGTTAACCTAGCTCCGCCCCTGCCTGCCAGATTTATCAAAATAATTAAAGTACTCGATGGAAAAAAGAGTGCTTGCATTCAAAATTTTGACGTGTTAGACCTGCAATTTTAAGCAAATCCTCTTTTCGAGGAAAAAATTGTCCATATAAGGCGTGACCTTTTTCAACATACTGCAATTGCCCCTCCCTTTGCCCTTGGTCCAGTCATTAAAAGATCCATTTTTATTCATTGATAAACTTACAGAAATAATAAAAACAACAAATGATAGGTTCCTGGCCAGCATGCGAATGTCACTGCTTTTTGGCAAAAGTTTAAAATCAATTTGTTCTGCTTAATTGTGTGATGCCGAATCGATTAAATTACTCTCTGTTCCGTATGATAGCTCGAGATTATTAAAACACCCAAATTTGACGAATGAAGTTTAAACTTTAAAGAACAAATTTCGTTCCACATTCTGACGAATACGACATTCGCCATCGTAACGGTGCCAGCTCACTGGACCGAAGGCCCAATAGTCCGAAGGTTCAATAATCCAAAAAAAAGGCCAAATAATCTGAAGATCCGATAGCCCGAATGTTCAAATTCCCTAAGAAAGGAAATGTTAGGGAAAACTGTAAGTCTATGAACCCACATCTTTCATGTTTGAAATAAAGGAGAAAAATCAAAATTGTATTGTTGAACTTCTCTTTAAATATAAAAAACAATGTGAAACAGAATTAACCACCCAAAGTTGTCCATTCATCAAAGCTGACCTCAAGTATCTTCATGTGACATCTCATCACATGGTCTTACTATTTCATCCGTGTGGAAGGCGATTTAATAAGACAAAAAATTAGGCCCATGGATTCTATCATAATTATGAAAATATACCCATTTGTAGTAGTGGCGGCGCTACAGGGGGCATTTTCCCACACGAGATCGCTTTTCCCCCCTCCCCCATCCCACCCCTATTTTCGCCCCACTTACCCCCAGAAAATGTTGTAAAGTTACATATTTTGTCCAATTTATAGGATTCCCCTTCCCCGAAAGACGAATTCCCCCCCCCCCTCCCTTCCCCCATGACCAAAGTCCTGGTGCCTCCACTAATTTGGAGGCTCGGAGCATGGGGTTCTTGTGCAATTCGCACTCAGATACAGACCTTCGGCAGGTCAAACACGAACGCGCATTATTAGATATGCTGTTGGAGGTAAAGGTTTTCGTCATAAAGATATTCTTGTTGGATTATTCATATGAAATAATTGACTGGTGTAGAGAAGAATCAGTTGCTGATGACCATTTAATTGTCCTTAGTTCTCCAGGGGTTCTTTAGTCTTTGCTCTGTTCATAATCACTTCAAGTAAGTATGCAAAAGTAGTCATGTTTAGTGAAGAGTCGGACTGGGATGCTTTAAGGGATCCTAATCTTTGGTACCATCAAATAGTTGGAGAAAGAGAGCCCAGGGGCGCTTAGATGAGAGAGAGGAGATGACCCTCAGTCTCAAAGCAAGGGGACCGTGTGCCATTCCATGGGCACAATGGTCAATCCTAGGTTGGGTTAGTTATCATGTTATTCGGCAATATCATACAAGGGAGATGCCATACTTCCTGGTCATATCGAAAAGGCACCGTCACCTGGTCACATATTTCTTTTTTATTATCTCGTTTCCTTCTTTACAATTCTGTGATAACAAGTCAGTTTCTGATAGCATGTCTTTTTTATACATTTTTACTTCAAGACCTGCATTACAGTGATCATACAGTCCTAGGCAATTATTCTTTCCGATTTGACCAGCATCGAACGACAATGAGATAACCGTTGATGCTCTATCTGTCTAATGTTTGATGAGAATTATCAATTGGAATGTCAATTACCTGATTACCATAGGAAGAACCTTACTCTGAACTGAGTGGGGGACAGGGGTTCCTTTTTTAATCTACAATAGCGGCGTTAGTTATTATGCAGTGATGTAGCCAAGCTGCCAAGCAGACGTGTCAAATTTGGGGGTAAAGCGCTTGCATTTTTAGAATACTATGCACACTTAAAGAACATAATTTGGCGGGTAATTACCAACTCAATGCCCCGGCCTTGTCTAGGTCAATGATAGGGGCAGAGAGGAAGATTTACCCCTGACAGGCGAAAACGTCGGTAGAAACAAGAAAAAATTGTAACTGCTTTTATTTTCCCACTGAACAGATGAAGCAAGATTGGCCAAAAATTGCCGATGACTTTTTTTCTTATTGAAAATAGGTTAATAATTTTTATAACAAAATGTCTTAAAATATGGGTGCCAGGATTTTATTTTTGGGACCAGGCCCCTCCCCCGTGGCCACGCCACTGGGTAACAGCTATCAAAGAATTGCAATATGATCTCAACGAATGAAAATTGATTTATAATAAAACAATGCTTGAAACTATCTAAAAATAGTATCCGTGCCATCCTTAGCCTATGCTCAAACTGGAAGAAAAAACTTCGGTCCTCAACAGTTCAAAGTGGAGCATGGCAAACTTAAAGGACCCTCCCACAGGCCTTTAATCAGGCCCCTGGACCCCACGCCGGAATAAATACCACCAAATGTTAGTTTAGCCCCATCAATGATAAATACCTTTCGACGGCACTGAGAAATGTCTGCACATGCAGGTTCATATTGTTTACTAATTAAAAACACAAAGGCCTAATTTGGCCCCCTAAAATTTTACAAGCCTCCCCCTCCCCCACAAATTTCTAGATCTGGCTACCCGACTACTGTGACCGGCTCTAAAAGAGAAAAGGGTAACCAGCAGTGGCGGCGCCACTGGGGGAAGTGGGGATATTTTCCTCCATGATATCGCTTTTCCCCACTCCTCCAGAAAATGTTGTATGGCGACATATTTTGTCTGATAGGCTTTTGCCCCCATTCGACAAAGCTTCCCCTCTCTTTCTCCCAGCATCAAAATCCTGGCGCACCGCCACTGGGAACCAGAAAGGACTAGTGGCGTGGATAGGGCCCTACGGGCCTGGCGAGTGCGGCCCTGCGGGCCACTATGGTATAACGACCTCACACACAAACCGCGGGGCCCTGTACGGGCGTTTTTAGGGTCCGGGCCGAATAGTAACGCTCTGGCAAGGACATCTGCACAATGATGAGGATATCACCACCATGACAGTCAGGTCAAAGAGATTTTTGAATTTAAAACTCAAGTGCCCTTTGTTTGTGGAATTCTCTCTTTCAGGGCGTCACTTACGCCTTTAGATATACCGGTTTTGATATTCGTAAGCCTATAATCAATGGTGCATATTTTTTGTTGTATAAAGCGCCATTTTTGATATGTGCGCCCGTGACCCGTTCCCATATGCATGCCGTGCGTAACCGGCGGCGAAACCGGGCGAACAAGAGGCACGTTTCCCCACTTTTCTCAAAATTTAAAAAGTACCCTTCTTCGGAGAAGCTTGAAATGTATCCTTTTTCAGAGAAGGAATTTGCCTT